>CM041779.1:266300270-266836535 GCA_023374045.1 Limonium bicolor
AACATAAAAGTTGTAAGGAATTAGAGCTCTTCAAAACGAGCTAAAGAACACGAAATTTGGCCAAGAAACGAAGAAGTTATGGCAGACGAAGTTTACCTGATTTCAGAGAAAACCAGAATTCTGGGTTACGGATTCGCAAGGTGGCAACTTTGGATCAATATTCCCGTCGATGTAGGATGAGTTAGAAGATGTATGAGTTATGTTTGGAAAGAGGCGATTAAGGAGAAGAGAATGCAAAAGACGGCACTCAAAAATTCCAAACGAGGGGAAAGTTATGGAGGTCGCAAGATAGGGCAACAAACTGATTTCTGTTGGCGAAAAACAGGGAGAAATTCGACTAAGTGTTGGGCGGCCTGTGATTGACTGACACGTGGCATCTCTTAAAATTTTGGCTCTAAACTTCAATCTATCATAACTTTGGCTAGGATGATCCGTTTTTGACGTTCTTTTTATCGATCTTCATGGTTTTCCATAACCTATTTATTGGTATAGGTTTCATGGCCTGGTTTGACCATTCTCAAAAAGTCAACTCTAGCAAGGCTTAATAAGCTTTAAGGTTTCTAGAATTTTATATTGACTTTTATGTTTCAAAACACTGTTCCAACACTTCCTAAAATCTTTATAATATATTTGGAGTGTTTAATAATTTTCCCAAGATTTATTGACTTATAAATCTTATTATTAAATTCATAATACCATATAATAATGTATAATAATTAGGGTTAAATAGAAGAAAACCCCTAAATAAATTTCACAACCCCATATAATAATTTACTATTCATAATTCCATATAATAATTTAATATTCATAATTCCATAATATAATTTAATATTCATAATTCCATATATAATTTAATACTTAATAGTATTATTAAAGGTTTAATAAAAGAAATCCCCTAAATTAATTTAAATTAATTTAGGGGTATTTCACCTAATAACGCAAGGCTCTAAAACACTCTAACGCAATAAAGGCCCAAAACAAAGTTTATATAAACATTGTAAACCAATGTATTCAAATACAACGAAAGCAAGTACCAAAATCCCAAATACGAAACTGAGTCAGAGACAGAAGTCAAAAATATAAGGCCCGAAGGCTACAACATCTCCAGGTATCAAACTGAATGGACATAAAAGCTAAATACTATAGCTCCAGAACTTAGGATGATCCTCGCTGATCAATCTGCAAAAATGTTAGAAGTAGGGGAATGAGCACACAACTATGCCCAGTAAGCAGCGACCGTCATCAGTAAGGTCGCTCAAAACAATTGAAATCAGAAGAAGGAGAAGGTAAATATAATAACCACAATCTCCAGACTCAGGAGCTTTCAGAACAGAAACAGAGAGGAACTCAAGGGGTTCCCATATCAGAAACAGTCAGAGCACTTAAACAGAAAGGGGGACAAAACACAATGCACACACTCAGAAGGGTCGAAGACCCATAGACCATACCAGGTCTCTCGGCAACGCAGAAATGACTCGAAAGAGCCAAAGGGTTCGTCAACCCCACAGAACAGAAAGGGAATGACCCACACTCAGAATGACGTCTACATGGTATACCACGGAATAGCTCGACCCAGCCATTCACGGCTCAAAAACAATGTGCAATGTCCCAAAACAGAAGGATTGCTTAAACAGAAGCAAAGTTGCATTTAAATATGCCAAAACACTCATAAATCAGTAGTACAGATCATAAGGAATCCAACGCCGCAGACGGCACTCAAATCGGAGTTCAAACGAAGAAGTTACGCTGAAAACAGAGGGGTGTCCGAACTTGTGTCCTAACGTAGAAGTTCGGACACAAGTCGAGACTCAGAAACCAGAGAATGCCAAATGTCCGAACTTGTGTCCGGACATCAATGTTCGGACACAAGTCGAGTTGAAATCAGATAGAGGAATTCAGAATGTCCGAACATCCAAGTTCGGACGGATGTTCGGACAGGTACGGAAATAAATACGCGGGATGTCCGACCTTGTGTCCGGACGTCGAAGTTCGGACACAGGTCGAACTTAAATGAGAAGAAAACCTGAGGGTGTGTCCGAACATCTAAGTTCGGACAGATGTTCGGACATACCCGAACTTGAAAATCAGTAAGGCAAGAACGCACTGTCCGAACTTCAAAGCTCGGACAGAAGTTCGGACAGTGCGAAAACTGCAAATTTCAGAAGACGAACAGAGCATAAAAACAACGCAATTCAACACCACGAATTGCCAATTAAGCACACACACCAAATCAGACATTAAAACAGGAAACCATGGGGGGGGGGTTTAGCCATTCCAAAATCACAACAAACGCTAATAGAATCACACACAAAATCAGATAACGCTCTTGCAACACCCCATGGCTGAACTTCCAAACTGAATCGAGTAACCACCTACCTCAATTAGAAGACGAAACCCAAATCAGACAGCAGAGCCCAACCACGCAGAACCACAATCCGATACAGACCAACAACCACTGAGTTCCACAATCAAAGCCCAGAAATCAGAAAACACTCGAAGGAAACCTAGAACTTGGAAACTCAAAACTGAATAACTTTCTGCATCACAAACCTGAAATCGAGTGTGCTGAACCTCCAGCAATTCGCAAAGCAACAGCCACACGCAGAACACGACCCAAACGCAGAGCACAATTACTGAGTTCATCACAACAATCAACCAAAATCAGAAACTGCAGAGGAGAGGAACTTGCTCTAATTACCAATCTGAATTTCGAGAACCAAACCTGAAGGCGGGTAGATGAATTACACAGTAGCAGAGATTCCAACCAGATTGCAGTAGATCATTCACCGCTTCAGCAGAGGAGGAATTAGAGAGAGAGAGAAGGGAAGAGAGGAAACTGTCGTTCAAACCACGATCGAGACGCTCCTCACGAATGGACTGACGTGATGTAAAATAATTAGAAAATGTAAGGGAAAATAAGGAACCTTTCCTTATAAATCAGATAATTAATTACCTTAATTAATTAACCGAATGACTTCCTCATCCTTGACAATTAAAACAAAGCCACTGACGTCCCAACTGACAGCAAGGAAAAAGATAATCTAACTTAGAACAACATTGCAACTGATATAATATAAGGTAGGAATTATACGGGTTATAACAAAAATTAGCCATCTTCTTAGCTGATTTATTCCAGTTTTAAAGCTTGATTTAGGAGACCTTTTGATGCTCTTGTTCTTCTGTAAAAACAGGCCGAAGAACACCTTTGCTTGCCTTGTTATTCTAAGGTAAATTTTACCTTGAAAATATACATTAAACACTTCTTATGCTTAGCTCTTGTTTGGAGACTAATCATGTCTTAATTGCTGTTTGAATATATGTAAACTAAGCTGTGGAAAAATTGTTCCTGAGCAGCCGTGGCCAAACAAGGCTTAAACTTGGCAAAAATAAGGTATAAAACACTTAAACCTTCACTTGGTATATTAATATGTGTTTATACATATGTGTATGTATATGCCATGAGTGAATATGGTTATTAAGGTCTTATTTTGACCTTAGGTGATTAAGGAATGGTCTAGTAAATTTATATAAGTAATTAACTAACATAATTGTCAAATTTAAGACATTATGTGGAAAATTGGTAAATATGGAAAACATATGGGAGAGGCCAAGAGTTTAAAGCATTTTTGAGCATTTATGTATAATTTAATTTATAAGCTAATGTTTGTAATAAGGCCATGTACTTTAGGCCATTTTATTTATGTATTTATATTGGTTTTAATTAAGTTTAGGTAATATATAGGTATTACCGCATATTATAGGGGTATAAACCATAATTAAATTAAATTTAGGGGCTATATAATATTAAAGCCGAAAGTTTGAGGTTAAAAGCATTTAAAATAAAAATTATAAGATTTTATAAGTTAAGGGTGTAAAATGGTATTATAAACACCCATGGGCTATTAGGAATTCTTAGGAATTTATTTGGTTGATTTTGGAATTTAAAATAAACTATATATGTATAATATATATAGTTATTATGTCATTATGACACTTTGGAATAGTAGATGGGGTGGAAATGTAAAATACCGAAATTATATGGTTAGTAAGAGTAATTATAACCCTTGGGTAAAATTTGGTGATTTTTAGAATTATATAAGAGTATTTAATAAGATATATGTATAATATATAGTTTTAATGATATTATAAAGCTATATGTTATAAGTTGGGCCAAATGGCAATTATAGAAACTTGGTGGGTTAGAAAAATAATATAGAACAGCTAGGGTCTGTTCGCAATTCTTAATAATATATAACCATAGGTTATATTAATATTAAGGTTTAAAATGTTATAATATATGATATATATAACATAACATTATATATGTGGTCAAATTATAAATTTGGATAGTCAAAGGGGTTTGTGCTATAGCCGATTTTGGCTTCCTTGGAGAGTGAGAAGTCTTGTTCTTGAGCTATCCCAAACAGCTCTTGCACCCTTGGAAGGTAATATAAATTCTAAACCCTAAAACCTATATTAGAACTTACATAATGGCTAGGGTTAAATTGTGTATTAAAATGGTGTATTGAAATGTATATGTGAATGGGCTGTAATGTTAGAATCTTGATTGCTAAACCGGTGGGAAGAGGAAGAGGAAGGAAAGAGAGAAGGAAGGAGCAAGAAGGGAAAAACAACTAGAAGAAGAACAAGGTAAAATGATGCTCTCTTGTGTAGTTTAGTAATGCATTATGTAACAGATGTTTAGAAATGAAAATAGGTATTGTAAAATGTTAGTATAGTGGTAGTGTAATGTGTAGGAGGAAACAAGCTTTTAAACCTTTAAAAGACATTCTAAAACTTGTTGAAACATAATTGGGAGTGGGATGTTAAGGGCAGGAAATTTTAATAGTGTTGTGTGTTGGTATTGGTGTATGAGAGTTTGTATATTATGATTGTTGAAAACAGGTGAGATTGATGGAAATGTGTGAATAAACAATGTGGTGAGAGTATAAAAATATAGGGGAGACTATGGCAAAATTTACATAGGATTAGAACACTTAGTGTATTAGAAACTAGGTGACTAATTTGTGTTTGCAACAAATTTTGATTTAGATAGATAGAGGGTATAGGAGAGTTAGTTAATGTAATTGTAAGGCATTGGTTGTGCTAGAAATGACATTAGAAGAGGGAACTAAAGATGGGGAGTGTTAGAGTAAAAATCTGTAGCAAGATACATTAAGCAAGAAAGCAATGTAAGTGTGAGGTGAACTAGGAAAAAATTGTGGGTATAAGTTAGTATAGAATTGTGTAATGAATTAGGAAATGAATTAGCATGATGTAGGGTGTTTAAATGGTACTAAACATGTTAGGATGTATGTAGGAAGATTGGGGAACAATGGTGAAATTGGGAAAGGAAAATGAAACCTGTAGCAATGTTCTGACTTCGTCCGACCTAGACGGTGAGTCAGACGTGGGTCGGACGGGGCTTAAGCAGTGATAATAATCTTTCTGGAATGGTCCGACCCAGGACCGTGGATCGGACGTGGGTCGGACAGGCAAAAATTTTCAAGTGTCGAAGTTTCTGACTTCGTCCGACCCAGAGTCTGGGTCAGACAGTGGGTCGGACAGAGCTTGGACACAGGACTGAAACCTTCTGGAACGGTCCGACCCAGAGGGTATGGGTCGGACGGAAATAGTGCTGGGTCGGACGGGGAGAATTTCAGAGGACGTAAACCTACTGGAATGGTCCGACCCAGGGCTTGGGTCGGACGCTGGGTCGGACGACCCATTTCTTACAAAAAAAAAATTGTAAGCTTATAACTAGTATATATATATATTATGTATATCCCACCTATACATATGTATGTATATGTAAGTAAACCATGGATGGGTCATGAAAAGTAAGTAAATGAAATACAAGTGTAATGAATGTAAAGACTTAGTAAGTATGGATTAGTAACATAGGAGTAATCGAGCTAAGTTAATGATAGTTATATTAATCATTCAATTGTATATGTATATCATAGGATTTGATTGTGACACCGAAGGAAATTGGGATACAAGTACGACGGTGAACTATGAATTCCTCATGCCCCGTATGCTATCTTGGTTACTCTGATTTGTGTGTTGTGTGCTAATTGATCACCAAATAAGATAAATGCACGAATCGGAGTTACTATGCATACTTGTGGATATGTAGTGCTGTATGTTGTGAATATTTTCTTAAATCTCAGTTTGTATAATTCATGAAATGTATGGATGAATATGAATGCATGTATGTATGTTGTATTGTACTGTGACCGATTGTGAATGTGTTTGGGCTTCTAACTTATTCCTAACGAGCTAACCAATCTAACTTAAATTGGTAATTAAATTGGAATGAGTAGAAGTCCGATATAGTTTCGGCCACGCGTGAGGATGAGGAGACACAAGAGGTTGGATCCGATTCCTGACTCTTAAACTGGTCCGCGGCCCAAATCCCTTAAGTGGGTAGCATCCCGGATTGATGAGTCAAGTAAATCCCGGAGGTGGGACGGAGTAGTCCCCAGGGCCGGAGGTCCCGACGACTTAACTTGAGTATAAGTAAGTAAGTAAGAATGAGTAAGTAAAGTAAATGAAAGTAAGTAAGTAAAGTAAGAGTAAGTAACATGTAATGAGTAAAAGAGTAAATAGCATTCCGATTAACCCAGATGCGTAATTTGGCTAACGTGGTGAAGGTAAGCATTGTGTGTATTATTGTATGGATGCCTTGAATTGTATAATGTATTGTATATGCATGAATGTTGTATGTAAAGCATGTATGTATGAAATTAATGAATCACATGTTTAGTGGACGTCAAATAGTCGGCGTGCCCTAGCTAGCACGCGGTATATGCGGAGTTCATGCGCAGCTTTTGCTGAGCCCCTAGGGGCACCGTTTTTACTACACGCAGGTACAAGAGAAGGATGAAGGTCGTGAAGTGTTGGAGCTTGTTCTTTTGCTTTCTTTTTGATTGTAAACAATGAATTTGAGAATGGTGTACTAAGTAGTACACGGCTGTAAGTTTTGTTAGCCGGTGTACCATGGGGTACACCTTTTTGGATAGTGGAAGTATTGGATTGGGGTACAGATGAGTAGCCTTAGAAACTCATTCTTTTGGGAAGTTGAATTTGGATGTAATTGAATACACTTAAATACTCGGTGATCCATTGATGTATGTATTCCGTACGTAGTATTTTGGTAAGTAATATAGTAGCTCGGTATATTATGTTCATCAGACCGTGACTGTAAGTAGAATGAGCCTAGCTAGCCGTATGGGCGGTTAGCGGCGTTGTATCACCCGCCGTAGTAAGTAGTATTTCCACTGCGAGTAACTCTGAATTATTGGGATGATTGGACGGTAAGCATAGGATTAGCGGTTGGGGTGTTACAAAAAGTGGTATCAGAGCGTAGTAACGCTCTGATGTCCTTAGTTACCGAGCATAGGGGATTACCGAGTTAGGATTTCAACTGTCTTAAGACGGATACTTAGAAACCTAACTAGGAACTACCGTTGTTAACAACGGATACCCTTGATGTTCTTAGGAACGATACCTTGTTTAATTTCCAAGACCTTTGAGTCATATCTTGCGGAGCCTAATGTAACTGCTAAATGTTCAGATGTCAGGAAGAGGTCCAGGTCGCCCTAGAAGAGGGGCCAATGACGGACCCGGCACGCAGACGATAGCTGAAATCGTCGCTACCACGGTAGCACAGATGCTACCCCAAGTAATTCAAGCTATGCAACAGAACCAGCAAAAACAGCAAACTCAAGCGGGACCAATCCCTCCCCCTCCACCCAGAGAAGTGAACTGGGTAAAGGCCATCGCAGATCTCCGTCCTCCATGTTTTAGAGGCGAGAGCGATCCTGCCAAATTGGAAGCTTACATCTCCGAAATGGAGACTGCATTCGAGACCCTCGAAGCTCCTGCTGGAGTTCGAGTAAGATTAGCAGCTTATTATCTGAAAGATGCAGCCATGGATTGGTGGAAGCTAGTCAAGCACGTGCACGTCAATGACCCCACATTCGATTGGGAGTCTTTTGCATCACTCTCCGATCCAAGTACTATCTAGAGCACGTAAAGACAAAGAAAAGGCTGGAGCTGGACGCCTTGAAAATGACAGACAAGATGTCTGTGGATGAGTACTACCGCACCTTTACCTCCATTCTCCGTCTTCTCCCCGATCTAGGATACACCGGCCAGGTGTTGGTCGATCGCTTCTATGGCGGCCTGAGCCATCGCCTTCGGTATGGTATGGGCTACACTCGATTTACCTCCCTTCAGGTAAATACCGGTTAACCCTTAGTATCATTTCAATTCCTTAAATTCCTTGAATTCCTTGAATCTCTTCCTTATCCTGTCTTAAATGAGAATCCCAGCTAATACCTGAAACTTCAGGAGTGTTATCACGCGGCTTCTCGCGTTGAGATCACTTGCCAGCTAAAGGGATGAAGAAACCGCGCTGAAGCGCAAGGCTAATAGTAAGAACACAAGTGCCGAGGAGCAGAACTAGGGTAAAAGCTGGAAAAAGAAGAAGGGAAAGTTCTTCGGTCAGACCTCCAAGAACTTCCCAAGTGAGAGCAGTGCCCATGCTGAGCAGGGCAAACCAGTTGAGTTGCTTCAACTAGGTTCTTCTGCACCGGTGGCCGCAAAGCCACTGAGATCATACCCACCTAAGGGTAAACTTATATTTATAATTCGTATTCGTGTATCATATCTAGTATATCCACGCACACATGTGCTAACCCTCTAAACCTTAGGTTCTGGCTCCGGTTCCACCAAAACCTTCTCAGATGGCCGCACCTATGTGTGCAGAAAGTGCAACCAGGACCATCCTGGCAAAGACTGTTATGGGAGAGAGATCAAATGCTACAACTGCTAGAAACCAGGACACACGGCCAACAGATGCCCAGAAGATGCTAAGTCAAAAGGGAACTTCCAAAGCTACAAGCAGAGGGAAGGCAAGGAGGTCGCATTTGGCGATGCACTGACCCAGCAGGCGCCACTGGGACAGGGATCCCGGGGACATCAGAGGGGTGCACCTCAGAGGCAGCCTGTCCTTCATGTCATAGACCGTGACGGGTCCGGTTCTAAATCCGGCCCAGGTAATTAATTTAAACCTTTAATCCTTGAGAAGCATGACTAAGTATTGCATTAACTGTATGAGTGAATGCATGAGTAAATGAATTGAAGCGTGTATTGAGCATGAAAAGAAGTAGTTGAAACTAGCACTCACCGTAGATGGAATTTGTAACCATAGGAAGCTTTAGTATCTGTTATCCGATACCGGTAAACCTGAATCAAGAAGAGATCGACATCACCAACCACTACTACACCAATGAACAGTGTCAGGTCATTCGACCAGGTATGATCTTATTAAGGGGATACCTGACACCCGAAGCGCAAATCTCAATCATCCGACGATGCAACGAGCTAGGAACGGGTCAAGGTGGATTTTATACACCCGAATTCCCCGGTGGAGCGAAGATGAAACTGAAGATGATGTGCTTGGGAAAGGATTGGAATCCTTATACCAAGACATACCAAGAGACACGAACATGAGATGGAGCAACGCCACCGACAATACCTCCAGAGTTTCAGACACTTGTCACACAAGCAGTAGAACTCGCACAACAATGTGAACATGAACCGATCCCCGCACTCGAAGCGGACCTTTGTATTGTCAACTTCTATGAGAAAAAAGGAAGACTTGGGTTACACCAAGACAAGGACGAGACAGCGGAATCTCTTGAACAAGGAGTGCCCGTAGTGTCTTGGTCCATTGGTGATGACGCCGTATTTATGTATAGCGAGCAGAAGCGTGTGGACCTCGCACAGAAATTGGTATTGAGATCAGGAGATGTCCTAATCATGGGTGGAAACTCTAGGATGCTGTATCATGGGATCAACAAGATCAAGCTGAATACGGCACCGCCGGCAATAATCAATGCCACACACATGAAACCAGGACGCCTGAACCTTACCTTTAGGAAGTATTAAATCCATAGCATCATGTAATCGATTAGTAACGTGTATTAGAGACACGGCATGTATGATGGTTGGTTTATCAATAAAGAGCAGTGTTGAATTAATTCCACTTGTGTCCACCATCAATACTTATCCAATTGTGAATTCAATAGGTTGTGGACTCGGTACCGAAGGTATCCTGAGTATCCTCACCGAAGCACAAGCCGACAAGAGCGGCACCATCTTAACGGGAACCTTCCCAGTGAACGGCATTGATACCAATGTGTTATTCGACTCCAGTGGCTCTCACACCTTCGTATCACCATCTTTTGTGAAGAGGTTGAAGCTAGATGCGGATGAGTTACCGAATTTTGTGGTTACTCTCCCATCGAAGGAGCGAGTAAAGTGCACCAGATACTATCAATCAGCCACCATCAAAATCAAAAATGAAACATTTCCCATTTCCTTCATCGAATTCAATGGATTGGGATTCGACTTAATCATTGGAATTAATTGCTTGGAGCGGCACAAGGGTAGAATCCTCTGCGCCGAGCATCGATTGCTGCTCAAAAGTCCTTCTGGGGCTACTGTATCTTACCGCCAGAGACTGAGAGAGCCTTCGACCACACTCATATCTGCCATGGCTATGTACCGGGAGCTCAGAAAGGGCCAAGAAGTATATCTGTGTTATGTGCAAGACCTGGAGAGAGATCCAGAGTTCAGTGACGATGTACCCATTGTATCCGAATTCCCTGATGTATTCCCTAAGGAGCTACCCGGCATGCCACCACCGAGAGCAGTGGAATTTGAGATTGATCTTTTGCCAGGTACCGGTCCCATTGCTAGGGCACCGTACCGCATGGCACCTGCTGAAATGACTGAACTGAAGGAACAACTACGTGACTTACTCGACAAAGGGTTTATACGCCCGAGCGTATCACCCTGGGGAGCACCGGTCCTCTTTGTGAAGAAGAAGGACGGTAGCCTCTGACTTTGCATTGACTACCGCAAGTTGAATGCGATTACAATAAAAAATAAATACCCATTGCCACGCATCGACGACCTATTTGATCAGCTGAAAGGAGCATCAGTCTTCTCCAAGATTGACCTCCGTTCTGGGTATCATCAAATTGCTATCAAAGAGCAAGACATTGAGAAAATGGCATTCCGTACCAGATATGGCCACTACGAATTCACAGTGATGTCATTCGGTTTGTCAAATGCACCAGCTAAATTCATGGACCTCATGAATCGCCTATTCAGTGAGCAGTTGGACACGTCAGTGGTTGTCTTCATCGACGACATACTTGTATACTCAAAATCAGCAGAGGAATATGAAATTCATTTGAGGAAAGTGCTTGAGACACTGTGCGAGAACCAGCTGTATGCGAAGTTCTCCAAATGCGAGTTCTGGCTAGATCAGGTATCATTCCTTGGTCATGTCATCTCGAGCGCAGGTATCTCAGTAGACCCTTCTAAGATTGAAGCTGTACGATCATGGCCTAGACCTAAGACTGTTACCGACATTTGGAGCTTTCTTGGTCTAGCCGGTTACTACCGGAGATTTGTCAAGGACTTCTCGAAAGTCGCTAAGCCCATGACTACACTAATGAAGAAAGATGCACCGTTTGTATGGACAGACGATCGAGTGCGAAGTATCGTTTCAGAAACTAAAAGACTCATTGACCTCAGCGCCCGTCCTTACTCTTCCAGAGGGCACAGAGGGATTTGAAGTATATTGTGAAGCATCAGGTAAAGGTATGGGATGCGTACTCATGCAGCATGGCAAGGTTGTAGCTTATGCCTTCCGCCAGCTGAAAAAGCATGAGGAGAATTACCCGACTCATGACTTAGAGTTGGGAGCCATTGTCTTCGCCTTGAAGATATGGCGACACTATCTCTATGGGGTAAGCATCACCATCTACTCCGACCACAAGAGCTTACAGTATGTATTCACACAGAAAGAACTGAATTTGAGACAAAGAAGATGGATGGAATTTCTTTCAGATTACGACATCAACCTACAGTATAAGGAAGGGAAGGCAAACGTTGTAGCCGACGCCCTGAGCCGTCGAGCACACTCGCTCCATTCGCTACTCGCTTCTTCTAGCTTGGTTGACGAGGTGCGAGATGCTCAGTTGAGCGACTATTACCTAACCGAAATCAGACAAAAGATCGAGAATGGTACATTTGAGAAGAAAAAGTATGACTTCAAGCTACATGAAGATGGTTTGATTCGGTTGAATGGCAGGCTATGCGTCCCCCGAAGCAATGCTGAGCTAAGGGATCGCATCCTGCGAGAGTCACACAGTTCCACATTGTTAGTCCATCCAGGAGCCTCCAAGATGTACAAAGACATGAAGAGGTACTTCTGGTGGTCGGGAATGAAGTCGGATGTGACCGAATTTGTATTGAGATGCTTAACATGCTAGAAGGTAAAATTCGAACATCGTAGACCGGGCGGAATGGTACAATCGATGCCAGTTCCGGAGTGGAAATTTCATGATATCTCCATGGATTTTGTTGTAGGACTCCCACCTGCCAGGGGAGGACTCAACATGATCTGGGTTGTAGTCGACCGCCTTACCAAGGTTACCAGATTCATACCGATGAAGGACACCTGGAAGGTAGTGAAGCTAGCTGAGCTATTCGACAAGGAGATTATCAGACATCACGGAGTCCCGAAAACAATAGTATCTGACCGCGACACCAGATTTCTTTCGAGATACTGGAGAGCCACACAGGAAGCGTTGGGTACAGAATTGAAGTTGAGTACCGCCTTCCATCCTCAGACCGACGGTTAGACAGAAAGGACCATCCAGACACTGGAGGACATGCTTCGGGCATGTGCCTTAGACTTTCAGGGGAGTTGGTTAGATAATCTTCATCTTATTGAATTTTCATAGAATAATAGTTATCATGCCTCGATTAAGATGTCGCCTTTCCAAGCTCTATACGGTAGACCCTGCCGTACACCCTTGTGTTGGGATGAGTCAAGCGAAGCGGTCATCATAGGACCGGAGTATCTTGGGCAAGTGTAAGCTGAAGTTCAGCAGATTCGAGCTAATATGAAGGCAGCCCAAGATAGACAGAAATCCTATGCGGATGTGAGACGACGCGACCTTGAGTTCGCCGTGGGCGACCAAGTGTTCTTGCGCGTTTCACCTATGAAGGGTGTCTTCAGATTTGGCCAGAAGGGCAAGCTAAGCCCAAAATTTGTAGGGCCGTACACTATTACCGAAAGAGTTGGATCCGTAGCCTACAGGTTAGCATTACCTGAGGACTTGGGACGTGTCCATGATGTATTTCATGTGTCACAACTCAAGAAGTATATTGCTGATCCTTCTCATGTCTTAGAGCCCGAGAGATTATCCATCGAGCCGACTATGCGATATGTTGAAACCCCAGTGAGAATCCTGGATAGGAAGACCAGAGACACTCGCCATAAGTCTATACGAATGGTGAAGGTCCTATGGTCAGACCATGATGTCGAAGAAGCGACATGGGAGTTGGAAGACGCCATGAAGGCTAAGTACCCACAGCTGTTCATAGACTAGAGAGTCTAGCATTTAGCAATACGGGTACGGGTCGTACCCCTTTTAAGGGGGGTAGAGCCCTTTTGCTTTTGCATTGCTTCGGGGTAAGCATTGCATGGTGTGTAGGTATTGTAATAGGTTTTGTATGGCACATGTAGTGCGGAGCGTATGTGTATGTATGTGTAATGTATGTGTATGGATGCGTATGTATGTGATGTATGTGGATTGTGAATTGCAGTAATGTATTGTGTATTGTGTGATGGCATGAATGGGAAATGATGTATTGCGTATGTGAATTCATATTGTGCATGAATTGTGTATGTTTGCAATGTGGAATGAAGTAAACACCTCATAGGTGTAGTAAGACACATTAGGGCAATTGGTTTGCCTAATGAGTAGATTTACTAAACTATTAACCTTGAGCAACTTTGAGGGCAAAGTTTCTTAAGGGGGGTAGATTGAAATACCCCGTAATTAGAAACAGTGATTAATTAGGCTAATAAATAATTTAGAAGTTTAATTAAGTATAAATAATCATGAGGGAACAAATCCCGAAGAAAACGGATCCTTAAAACGGATTAAAATCGCTAATGAACCTTAAAGAGCGTTTTTCGAAGTAACCGGGAAAACGTGACTTTAAGCGGGTCAAATAGACTCGTGACAATTTTGGTCAACTAAATAATCACTAATAAATATTAGTGAAGCTTTAGAACCAATAAAATCAATAAAACGAGAGATTAGTAAAAACTGTCAAAAACGGGAAGTTGTGGGGTAGAAACATAAATAACACAAACTTATGTGTCCAATATTGTAAATAAAATTTTAAAAACCCTTATGGGTTCTGTGTGTGTCCGATCCCACACCCCTCTCTCCCTCACACACTCTTTATTCTCCTTTCATTAACAAAAGACAAAAGAATTTAAAAAGCAAAAAGTAAAACACTACTTTACTTACCTATCTCACACTCTCTCTCCTACCTATTCTTCTTCACTCACGTATACACACAGCCCTCACTCTCTATTTCTTCTTCCTCCATCCGACACCAATGGAGAATTAGCAAACCCCCACAAAACTCCATCTTCTCTCATCTTGTTACTCCCTAAAATCTCTTCCAAAAATTATAAAAAGTATACCATTATGTTCCTCTCTTCAAGGAGAACACTTCCCTTTTTTCAAAATCCGGAAAGGAGCATTTTCGTTTTCATGGGTATACCCCATTTGGAGCTTCAAGACCACCATTAGAACCACCTCTCTCTCCTTGTTCTTTTGAGGTAAAAATATTTTCAAAACTCCATTGTTTTTCTAGCCTCAAGGGCAAAACGAAAATGTAGACTAAAACCTTGTTTGGTCCTTTGTGCTATAGCCGATTTTGGCTTCCTTGGAGAGTGAGAAGTCTTGTTCTTGAGCTATCCCAAACAGCTCTTGCACCCTTGGAAGGTAATATAAATTCTAAACCCTAAAACCTATATTAGAACTTACATAATGGCTAGGGTTAAATTGTGTATTAAAATGGTGTATTGAAATGTATATGTGAATGGGCTGTAATGTTAGAATCTTGATTGCTAAACCGGTGGGAAGAGGAAGAGGAAGGAAAGAGAGAAGGAAGGAGCAAGAAGGGAAAAACAACTAGAAGAAGAACAAGGTAAAATGATGCTCTCTTGTGTAGTTTAGTAATGCATTATGTAACAGATGTTAGAAATGAAAATAGGTATTGTAAAATGTTAGTATAGTGGTAGTGTAATGTGTAGGAGGAAACAAGCTTTTAAACCTTTAAAAGACATTCTAAAACTTGTTGAAACATAATTGGGAGTGGGATGTTAAGGGCAGGAAATTTTAATAGTGTTGTTGTGTTGGTATTGGTGTATGAGAGTTTGTATATTATGATTGTTGAAAACAGGTGAGATTGATGGAAATGTGTGAATAAACAATGTGGTGAGAGTATAAAAATATAGGGGAGACTATGGCAAAATTTACATAGGATTAGAACACTTAGTGTATTAGAAACTAGGTGACTAATTTGTGTTTGCAACAGATTTTGATTTAGATAGATAGAGGGTATATTAGGAGAGTTAGTTAATGTAATTGTAAGGCATTGGTGGTGCTAGAAATGACATTAGAAGAGGGAACTAAAGATGGGGAGTGTTAGAGTAAAAATCTGTAGCAAGATACATTAAGGAAGAAAGCAATGTAAGTGTTGAGGTGAAACTAGGAAAAAATTGTGTGTATAAGTTAGTATAGAATTGTGTAATGAATTAGGAAATGAATTAGCATGATGTAGGGTGTTTAAATGGTACTAAAACATGTTAGGATGTATGTAGGAAGATTGGGGAAACAATGGGTGAAATTGGGAAAGGAAAATGAAACCTGTAGCAATGTTCTGACTTCGTCCGACCCAGACGGTGAGTCAGACGTGGGTCGGACGGGGCTTAAGCAGCGATAATAATCTTTCTGGAATGGTCCGACCCAGGACCGTGGATCGGACGTGGGTCGGACAGGCAAAAATTTTCAAGTGTCGAAGTTTCTGACTTCGTCCGACCCAGAGTCTGGGTCAGACAGTGGGTCGGACGGAGCTTGGACACAGGACCGAAACCTTCTGGAACGGTCCGACCCAGAGGGTATGGGTCGGACGGAAATAGTGCTGGGTCGGACGGGGAGAATTTCAGAGGACGTAAACCTACTGGAATGGTCCGACCCAGGGCTTGGGTCGGACGTTGGGTCGGACGACCCATTTCTTACAAAAAAAAAACTGTAAGCTTATAACTAGTATATATATATATATATGTATGTATACCCACCTATACATATGTATGTATATATGTAAGTAAACCATGGATGGGTCATGAAAAGTAAGTAAATGAAATACAAGTGTAATGAATGTAAAGACTTAGTAAGTATGGATTAGTAACATAGGAGTAATCGAGTTAAGTTAATGATAGTTATATTAATCATTCAATTGTATATGTATATCATAGGATTTGATTTGTGACACCGAAGGAAAGTTGGGATACAAGTACGACGGTGAACGGTATGAATTCCTCATGCCCCGTATGCTATCTTGGTTACTCTGATTTGTGTGTTGTGTGCTAATTGATCACCAAATAAGATAAATGCACGAATCGGAGTTACTATGCATACTTGTGGATATGTAGTGCTGTATGTTGTGAATATTTTCTTAAATCTCAGTTTGTATAATTCATGAAATGTATGGATGAATATGAATGCATGTATGTATGTTGTATTGTACTGTGACCGATTGTGAATGTGTTTGGGCTTCTAACTTTCCTAACGAGCTAACCAATCTAACTTAAATTGGTAATTAAATTGGAATGAGTAGAAGTCCGATATAGTTTCGGCCACACGTGAGGATGAGGAGACACAAGAGGTTGGATCCGATTCCTGACTCTTAAACTGGTCCGCGGCCCAAATCCCTTAAGTGGGTAGCATCCCGGATTGGTGAGTCAAGTAAATCCCGGAGGTGGGACGGAGTAGTACCCAGGGCCGGAGAGGTATCCCGACGACTTAATTGAGTATAAGTAAGTAAAGTAAGAAGAGAGTAAGTAAATAAAGAAAGTAAGTAAGTAAGTAAGAGTACGTAACATGTAATGAGTAAAAGAGTAAATAGCATTCCGATTAACCCGAATGCGAATTGGCTAACGTGGTGAAGGTAAGCATTGGTGTATTATTGTATGGATGCCTTGATAGTGTATAATGTATTGTATATGCATGAATGTTGTATGTAAAGCATGTATGTATGAATTAATGAATCCATGTTTAGTGGACGTCAAATAGTCGGCGTGCCCTAGCTAGCAGAGGTATATGCGGGAGTTCATGCGCAGCTTTTGCTGAGCCCTAGGGGCACCGTTTTTACTACACGCAGGTACAAGAGAAGGATGAAGGTCAGTGAAGTGTTGGAGCTTGTTTCTTTTGCTTTCTTTTTATTGTAAACAAGAATTTGAGAATGGTGTACTAAGTAGTACACGACTGTAAGTTTTGTTAGCCGGTGTACCATGGGGTACACCTTTTTGGATAGTGGAAGTATTAGATTGGGGTATAGATGAGTAGCCTTAGAAACTCATTCTTTTGGGAAGTTGAATTTGGATGTAATTGAATACACTTAAATACTCGGTGATCCATTGATGTAAGTATTCGGTACGTAGTATTTTGGTAAGTAATATAGTAGCTCAGTATATTATGTTCATCAGACCGTGACTGTAAGTAGAATGAGCCTAGCTAGCCGTATGGGCGGTTAGCGGCGTTGTATCACCCGCCGTAGTAAGTAGTATTTCCACTGCGAGTAACTCTGAATTATTGGGATGATTGGACGGTAAGCATAGGATTAGCGGTTGGGGTGTTACAAATAATGTATATAAGGATGGACATATGTTATGGTTAGAAACCATATAATATAATGGTGGAGACTATTACATGGAAATAGTTTATAAACTATATGTTATAAGTTTTTGAATGGAAATATAATTTACTAAAGATAATGGATTATATAATACAATGTATTATAATGGATGGTGGAAAAATAATACAATATAATAAATAATGCATGCATACATGCAACTATAGGTTATATACCTGAATTAAATGATGGATAAGATTAAAGAAATATAACGAATTAAACTTAACAGTCGAAACATTTCGACATACGAGTTTTAGTAACAAAGCGACCGGTTTAGAGAAACCCGTAAGAATTAACTGTAGAAATCCGGGGATGAACTGTCGGGGTTACTTGTTATTCGGATATACCGGATGTAGTTAGTCATGCAGACTGACTTATAGTTTTATTACCGTTTAGATCATACTTCTGACAAAGGCGCTTGACGAGCTAGTGGTCTACATTGCGCATCCTTGGTCTAAGGTGTACGGTATGTAAAGGGGTTTGATCCGAGTTGTCCTAAGGAATTCCTTGGGCTCGGATTTGGTTGATATAACTTGTGTGTTATGTGTGTGGATACGTGTATATGATTATGTGATTACTACATTAATTACTTATGCACGAGCGTCCTACGAGACTAACACTACGTCGACTATAGATCAACTTATATAAACATACATATGCGTTTAATGTGATGACATGACGGTTACTTGATATAATACCCTTAGTATTAATATTAAGTATATGGTAACCTAAGTAAAACACTTAGGAACGAGTCACGACATTGTCGGTCTCTAGAGCATGGATCTCGAACATGAATATAACCTATATTACTTCTAGGTATGCGTGAGACCCATTGGGCAGCTAATTAATAAATTATATTCTCCATAAGGCTAAGAGCATATCTTAAACATTATGAGAGAGAGATGGTGTGAGTTGAGGTGAGGAATCCAGTGTAGTTTACAAACTACCTGGTTGCGCATTTATGAACACTGAGGGGTTCCCGATCGGGTTCCGCTCCAGGTTTATACCCAATGAGCCCTATTTGGATCATGGGTCAGGTGGCTACGGCCTTTATATGGACGCCTTACGAGGCAAAGTGAATAGTCAGGGGCCTCCGGACCTCTGGCGAAATGAGCACCTTTGTGTGTACGGGAGGACTACCGTCCATGGTGAGGTTATCGGGTTGTCCTAACATGACGCCCAACTGGTATTTAATTAGCATGGTTTGGATGGGGCCTTAAAGGCCAAATTAAATTAACAAAGGATGGTGTTTGCTACAGCGTTTATTCAGTATTATTATTCGATATGTTTGGTATACAATTGTTGTTTGTGATGTTTAATGAATGTTTGGATTGGATGGATGGTTAAGTATTTATAACTGTTTGGATGGATTGTTATGTATTCTATGCATGTCTATTACAGTATTGATTATAACTGTAAAATGGTAAAGCATGAAACTAATCTAATAATAAGATGGTTAAAATGACTAAGTGACCAATAGGGTCCAGGCCCGGCATACTCAGCATTTATCGCTGAGACAACACTCATTATGCAGGTTGTTGATTATCGCTGAAGCCAAAGAGCGGGATCAGGGTAGTTAGAGTTTATTTTAATTACCGCACATGGAGTTTATTTGTGTAACGATGTCAAACTAGGAATTGTATTATGGTACGGTTATGTATATTCGGGATTGGGTAGACGCTCACTTGTCGACGTTTATGGTGTATGGACTTTGTATGATGTATAGGAGTTATCTCGTTATCACAGCGGTTAGCAGTTTGTTTATATTGGTTGTTGGATATAGTTTGGCTTCGTTACTCGCATGGGCGAGTAATGGCCGGTGACACCCGAGTGAGTATTGATGTTATTATTTATTCTTCCGCTGTAAGACGTTTTATTTATTGTTACGAGAGAGAATATTACGTGTTTAAGGAGAGGGGTGTTACACATCTGATCATATCGAACCCTTTCGGCCATATCAAAACCACCGAGTTCCCAAAGACACTCATTCACAAAAAACCATCCATTCAAAAAACCGACCACGAAATCATAAAAACCAAAAACTCGAGAGCCATACTGGAGCCATCTGGTCACGCGGGAGCCTTCTGGTCACATCCAAGCCATCTAACTCCAAAGCCACTCATTCAAAGGCCAACCACAAAATCACAAAAACCAGAAACTCAAGAGCCACACCGGAGCCATCTCGAAACTCTGGAGCCAAGAGTCATACCAAGTCCCGAGACTACTGTGGACATCGGGCGAGGCTGTCAAAAGAAAATCGAAACATGAGTCCCACACTGACAAAGTCAAGGGCAACATCTATCACATCCCTCACATGAGCAACCAAAAAGCATCCAATCCCAATCAATCCATAATCAAAGTCATCCTCAAATCAACCACTCAAAGCAGTGAGTTTTGTACAACTCCACAAAGTATCTTAGGCTCGTCATAAGTCCTATGACTAGATATCAAGAGGTCTAGTTGAGGCTCATCATAAGTCCTCGTACTTTCAATTGCATTATAGGCTCGTCATAAGTCCTATAGTTAGATGTCAAGAGGTCTAGTTGAGGCTCGTCATAAGTCCTCGTGCATCCCAATCAATCTAATTGTTAGTATCATAGACTCGTCATAAGTCCTATGACTAGATATCAAGAGGTCTAGTTGAGGCTCGTCATAAGTCCTCGTACTTTCAATTGCATTATAGGCTCGTCATAAGTCCTATAGCTAGATGTCAAGAGGTCTAGTTGAGGCTCGTCATAAGTCCTCGTGCATCCCAATCAATCTAATTGTTAGTATCATAGGCTCGTCATAAGTCCTATGACTAGATATCAAGAGGTCTAGTTGAGGCTCGTCATAAGTCCTCGTACTTTCAATTACATTATAGGCTCGTCATAAGTCCTATATCTAGATGTCAAGAGGTCTAGTTGAGGTTTGTCATAAGTCCTCGTGCATCCCAATCAATCTAATAGTTAGTATCATAGGCTCGTCATAAGTCCTATGACTAGATATCAAGAGGTCTAGTTGAGGCTCGTCATAAGTCCTTGTACTTTCAATTACATTATAGGCTCGTCATAAGTCCTATAGCTAGATGTCAAGAGGTCTAGTTGAGGCTCGTCATAAGTCCTCGTGCATCCCAGTCAATCTAATTGTTAGTATCATAGGCTCGTCATAAGTCCTATGACTAGATATCAAGAGGTCTAGTTGAGGCTCGTGATAAGTCCTCATACTTTCAATTGCATTATAGGCTTGTCATAAGTCCTATAGCTAGATGTCAAGTGGTCTAGTTGAGGCTCGTCATAAGTCCTCGTGCATCCCAATCAATCTAATTGTTAGTATCATAGGCTCGTCATAAGTCCTAAAACTAGATATCAAGAGGTCTAGTTGAGGCTCGTCATAAGTCCTTATACTTTCAATTGCATTATAGGCTCGTCATAAGTCCTATATCTAGATGTCAAGAGGTCTAGTTGAGGCTCGTTATAAGTCCTCGTGCATCCCAATCAATCTAATTGTTAGTATCATAGGCTCATCATAAGTCATATGACTAGATATCAAGAGGTCTAGTTGAGGCTCGTCATAAGTCCTTGTACTTTCAATTACATTATAGGCTCGTCATAAGTCCTATGACTAGATATCAAGAGGTCTAGTTGAGGCTCGTCATAAGTCCTCGTACTTTCAATTGCATTATAGGCTCGCCATAAGTCCTATAGCTTGATGTCAAGAGGTCTAGTTGAGGCTCGTCATAAGTCCTCGTGCACCCTAAACAACCATATTGTTAGTATTCTAGGCTCGTCATAAGTCCTAGGGTTAGATGTCAAGAGGTCTAACTGAGGCTCGTCATAAGTCCTCGTACTTTCAATCGCATTCTAGCCCGTCATAAGTCCCCGTGCACCCGCACCCATAAGAACAAATCATAAACCGCACTGAGAATTTTTGGCGCCCCGTCAACCTTGATCCAATTCTGCAAGGGCTTGCAAAATTGAATCAAGGGGAGCCATCTGTAGACACCAAAAATTCTCACCCCATAAAGGAAATTCCAGAATAAGAAACACAATAAGAGGGGTCGTTGCTTTTCTTTGTCAAAATGTATTGACGTGCATGCCAAAACGAAACCATCGCTTTATAATCTTTTTCAAAGCATTTTATAAAAACATGATTTTGCGAAAACGAATTTCCAACAATAGTGCGGTTCTACACCCGTCCCTTTTGTTCTATTCACTTATCTTATTATTACTTATTTGTTTATTTATACAGTTATCCCTTTATTTTCATTTTGTTACATATTTATTTTATCATATTTATTGCTACTTTTTTTTGTCTTATAACATTTACTTTTATTTTATCATTCTCATTTCCAGTGTTATTTACGTCATTTTATACACTTTTTCACTATTATTTTCCATATTGGTATACTTTTTTTGTTGTTTATTAGATTAAACTTCATCTTATTTTATTTTATTACTCGTTCATTCCATCATATTTACCATCACTTGTACATATCTAATTCAATTTCCTTCTTTACGACATTCACTAGTATATTATCATAGTAGTACTATTTCATTATTTCACGTACTTATTGTTATCTTAATTCATTTGTTTATTATGTTTTCGTTTTTTTTTTCTACATTCCATTATTTCATGACTTTTCAAAAAGAAAACAATTCATTTTACTAGATTAAATTCTTTTGTCTTACTGAACATTCACATTATAAACGCTAGCATTTTTGTAGATCCATTCAGTCCCAATTAAAACTCTAGTAGTTTTTACTCCCTCTTGTATATTGATTTCTGAATTAGCACAACTGGTTAGCAGGCCCATTGAGGAGTTAATTCGTCTCGGGTTTGAAACTGGAAAAGAGTTCGGTGCGGTTTTATTTTTGCTTCAGCTTGCAAAAGACTTGCTATTTTCATATTTCGCATTAGTGTACTAAGTTCTGGCATAGCTTAGTTGGTTAGTGTATAGATGAAATAGGCTATGGGTCGCATGTTCGAAACCCAATTGGAGCATTCTGGTTTTTTTGTTTTCGTTTTCTTTTGTTGTAGTCTGGGCTGGACTAGATGAATAAATACAGTCACGAGGTCCATGTTCTTTTAACTCATATCTGAATAGAGCTCATGCCCAGATTAAGAAAGAAACCCTAAGTTCATTTTTATAAATAGACAGATAAAGAACCCTACTGTAGATCCCAAGACCCAGCCGATACTAACCCCCGATATGCTTATTCCTCGATTCAAAAAAGCCCTTCCCTGTTCTTCTCAACTTCATATGCTTAAACCTGAAAGAAACCGAGAACAAGAAAATTCCTCTCGATCGACTTTTCTTCCACCTAGAACCACTCTGTGAATACTCTCCATTCCACCACCCTTACCGTCATCTGAGTTTCTCCACAGTGGGTTCAAAGAACAGATTATCGAACTCCGGTTTTGAAGTGTAGAATCCCGTCTGAATCCTCTTCTCCTCCCCTATTCTTTCTTTCATTTTCATTTTGCTTTCTTTTTATATATAGTCGTTACGTCCAAATCTCCAGAATCAAAGTTGTGAATCTCGATTTCATATGGTTCTGGTTATGGCAAATGTGGAACATGGGTACAATTCTATACCTCTCGTTTTCATTTTTCCTTTTCTTACGTTCGTGTGCTCCTGAACTGGTATGGACATAGCAGTCCACGAACATATAAACTGAGATGCAATGCGAGCCTGAATTTCTATTTCAGTTAACATGGATTATGTTTGTTTTCTTCTCTTCTGATACGTTTACGCACCCTAATGCTCATAAGCAAGCCATTTTGTCTGGAAATCTGGTACCGAATGGGAAGTGCCTGTGTGTAGTTTCGAATAAATTGATATCACCTCCCTGAGATTCGGTTTAAAGTCATATACTATTTTTTTCTCTATTCATGTATCTGTATCCACCGGCCCGTATATTACGTTCGGTCTGGGCTATGCCTGCGCAATCCGGATTTGCTCCCGACAGGAACCGTGCGCCTGATTTGCAATTTTTTTAAGTTCAGTCAATTGATCTGTCCCTCTAAGATTGAAGTCTCTTGCCTCTGTATGAAGTCCTAGGTACACTCAACTGCTACTGCAGGGGTTCACACCTTTCCATCTGATTTCATCCATTTTTTTGTGATTACGTTCTTGGACTAATGCTTTGATCGCCTTGTGTATTCTGTTTTCTTTCCGATGATTTACTGCAGGAGGGTACTCTTCCTCCCTCTAGTATCTATTTATGATCTAAATTATCATTTACTCCTTGATTCACAGTTATCTTATTGTGTTGTCTGGTATGAACTCTGGCATCAGGACGTTTTGCTCATTTTTCCTGTATAGTCGATTGTGTTTGTTATTTGATAGGTGTTGCTTGGACCCAAGAGTAAGTTATTGGACTTTCTCTTAGCCGCCATCAGATTTTTTTTACTCACGTTTGGGTTTTGGTATGTTTGATTTACAGTCTAATGTGCCCTCTGGTGTATTTCTTCCTCTGACTTCTATGCAGGAACCATCCTGTAATCTATATCCTGCATTTGCAGGAGATAACCATTCTCGGTTTTGGTATATCATCTCTAATCCTCACTACTTATGAACTCTGAGCTCAGGATGTACATGTGTGGAATGTATATGCATAAATCATGGCTGGTGTTCACTGTATTCAGATATCAATAAGATTTTAGCTTTTTGTCTTCGATTGTACAGATCTGTATAGAGTTTTGTTTTCTGCCGTGGTAAAGTAGAGGTTTCTTAAGACCGAGTGACAAATCATGCGGGGAACTCTCAATTGGTTAAGTTAGAACTTTTTCTGTTGTTGTTCTGAGGAATTTGTGGCACAGTTAATCTGTTAGATAGGAAATTCCATTACACTTTTACGGTTAGCTCATAATTTATTAAAGAGAAGAAACCAACTGCTAACCTGTAATTAGAGTTAGCACCTTGCTGTTAAGGATTCATGACAGACCAAAGTTGAGTTAGTGATGGGTTTAACCTGCTATGCCATTTTGTACAGCCCAGGTTGATTATAATCTAGGATGTAATTTACTGATATGGTAACTAATTGAATGCGGATGATTGAATCAAGTTTCTTTTGTTCCTTCAGCTGAACACCCTATCCGATCATCCAAAGAAAAGATTATATTAGATATTGAATGAGCAGAAATGAAAGATTTGGAATAGCAATATGTGGTAGTTCTGTTTGGCACCCGTCACTGATTTCATTTCGGTCAGAATTTTGTTTGGTCATTAGAAGTTTTAAAACACAAGAGATCCCATAAACTTCCAGTTTTGTTATGCCACTCCTTCACTTATCGATTTGATTTACTTTTCAGTTTGATTATTGTTTCGTTCATTCATCATGTATATAATATCTTGTTCAACTCATTTCCTTGTATTCTCTAGCTATTAACTAAGCCATAGTTATTATGTCCTCTAGGTCCTAGCCACTAGGTTAGTGGGTGTCCCTTGACACTTAGTGGGTCATGTGTCCTTCTTGGTCAAGGTGACACCCTAAACCCTAAAACACACATTTAAAAATATGTATATATGTAAATAATGAACTCACTTGTCCAAACCCAAAATTCTCCCAAACACCTACTTCCTCTCTTTCCATCCTAAATCCAGAATTGTCTCTCATTTTTTAATGTCTTCATTCTTGTATATAAATAAACCATTAACTCTCACATGTTTTCTTTTTAAAACTTGGTTCAAAAACCCAAAAATAAAAAAAATGGACAAGTCCAAATACCTAGCCCAAGTCTGAAACCAAAAGTCCACAAATCATTCCTGACCCATCACCTAGCCCAACCCAAATCCGGCCCAAGCCCAACCCAAATCCGGCCCAAATCTAACCCAAATCTGGCCCAAACCCAACCCCAAAGTCGGGACCACGTCAACAAGCGGCCAATCCAAACAATCGACCCAAGTCCACACAAGTTGGCCCAAGTCCAAACAAGTCGGCCTAAGTCCACACAAGTCAAACCAAGTCCACAAAAGTCAAACCTTGACCAAAAGTGTTGACCTTGACCTAAAGACGTTGATCTTGACCAAAAAGCGTTGACCTTGACCAAAAAGTGCTGACCTTGACCAAAAAGCGCTGACCTTGACCAAAAGGCGCTGACCTTGACCAAAAGGCGCTGACCTTGACCAAACGGCGTTGACCTTGACCAAAAAGTGCTGACCTTGACCAAAAAGCGCTGACCTTGACCAAAAAGCGCTGACCTTGACCAAAAAGCGCTGACCTTGACCAAAAAGCGCTGACCTTGACCAAAAAATGTTGACCTTGACCTAACTTTGACCTTGACCCAACCCGAACTTCAATCTAGTTCAAGCCTGAACCTCAATCCAAACCGAACTCGACTTCAATCCAAACCAAACTCGACCTCAATCCAAACTGAACTCGACCTCAATCCAAGCCAAACTCAACCCCAATCCAAGCCGAACTCCAAATTCGATTCAAACCCGATTCATTCAGCCCAATTTCATTCAATTCAAATCAAATCCAGATTCAATTCTTCCAATTCAAACTCAACTTGCAAATTCCATTCAAAATCCAAAAATCTAAAAAATCTCCTTTCTCGAATTTCAAACAATCATTTTATTCAAACTTCATCAAGGTTTTAGAGGAAACCATTTTGTGGAATTTTAAAGGAAAAACTTTTCTCATCCCAGAAAACTCTTCTCAAATGCAGAAAGTTCTTCTCACATATACAGAAAGTTTTCTCCTAAAAACATTTCTCAAAATCAGTTTATTTACTGAGAATTCTGAACAACTTCAAAAGTTTTCAAACTTAGTTTTTGACTCAAATAAACGTTTTCGGGGAACAAGAAATGTCTGACCCCTTCAAAACATTTCCTTCCTAGTTAGGCATCACTTGTCTCCCTTCCAAAATAAAAATCCGAGACCGGGCACTAGGGTCGTAATCTCCCTTGTCGCAGTCTGGATCTCTTTACGCGGGGCGTTAGGGTGACAAACCTCCCCTAATTGTAGCCTAGATTTTTACGAGGCGGGGTTCTAGGGAAGTAACGGCCTTCCTAGTTGCATCCGGGATTTTAGAATCGTCTAACTCCCTTCCACTCGATTTCAGTATTTTTGGCTTTTAATGTTTTAAACCCAGGAGTTAGAGACGTTATTAGGGTTTGACCGAGAACATCTCATTCATGGTGTTTCTCTCTGGATCCTATTTTTCGATATTGATTCATTGCCCCATCTTTCGAGCCTCGACACTTACCATTAATTAAGTGTCGTGTTCGAGGGGGTACATAGGGTAATCCCTCGGGATTATCCGCCCTTTTACAACAAAAAATGGTTTTTCGATTTTAAAAACTTTAAGAAGGACGATTTTTGATAAGTGTCCAAATGAGCATGTTTTATAGGTGTATTTCATATACTATATCAGCACTTTTCTTGCTCATTTCTCCACTTTGGTTAGTTTTCCTCTAGTTTATGTTTTATTGGTTATCTCACCAATTTATTGTTTAAACATGAGGAAAACCAATCTGGGAGCAAAGTAGACAAAGAGACGAATGCATAGACGCAAACGGCTCAGAAAACGGAGTCCAAACGAAGAATCTAGAGCCGGTCAAAGTTCGTAGAAGAAAATAAGTCAAAAACTTGTGTCCGTGGCTACGTCCGCCTAACAAGGGGCGGACGTGGTTGACGTCCGCATAAAACTGGGCGGACAGGAAGCGGACATTGGTTGTGTCCGCATGAAACTGGGCGGACAGGGAGGCGGACAGAATTGTGTCCGCATAAACTTGGGTGGACAGGGAGGCTGACAGAATTGTGTCCGCATAAACTTAGGCGGACAGGGAGGCAGACAGAATTGTGTCCGCATAAGCTTAGGCGGACAAGGAGCGGACAGAGTGACGTCCGCATAATTATGGGCGGACAACGAGGCGGACGTGAGTGACGTCCGCATAACCTTAGGCGGCCACAGGGGCGGACGTGACTAAATTCAGACGCGACAGTTTTCTTCTTCCTTCCTCCTTTGCGGCGCCACAGACATGTCGAACTGCTTCTTCATTAATATCAGGCGGCGCCTACCTTAATTCCCTCACGCGTCTGTCTCCAGCTCTGTCTGCAATCAATCTGCAATCAATGTGCAATCAATTTCTTCCACTCCAGAACTGCCTCTAACCTTATCCTCTTCCTCTATATAAACCCAGCACCTTCAACCTTAAACCACGTACGGAGACTAACCAGAAAACAGACCATCGCTCACCACATTATACCATTCGCTTCCATTCATTCTCTCCCGTACACCACAACACACATTCGATTCCCCAGAACTCAAACACTCCAAATCACTCATTCCACATACAATATCCTACGTACACGCTCCACTCTTCGTTCTCTTTATTTCTCCATTCACCATCCACACCTCCGTATTATTATTACGTCCAACCTCTGTCTGACTTATTACCAGTTAATATGTCAGGCTAAGGAGGATTTACTCCGGGCGAAGGTTTAATTATGGTTTGTTTAGTTGTGTAATCTATATTTCTACCGGTTAAAATAAATTCAGTTTGTTACGATTAAAGTTTATCTCTCTCCCTTTTTAATAAATTTCATCGATTTATTAAAAAGCCTTACTAAATCTGTTTTTAATCTGATCGGTGACAAACAGATAGGTTAATTAAGCCGTAAAACTGTAGGAAACTTGTTTTCATCGGACAAGTTAGTACTCAGTTGCAAGAATAAAATTCCTCACACTTAACTGCCATTTACTAGAGCTTGCTTGAGTTTTCATCGGACCTTGCACTTTCTAGTAAACGAGTTCTTATGAATTTTCATCGGACCTTAAGATAATAATAGGAATCTTGCCAAACTATTATATTAAACCGGTAGAGATAGCATAATTAATCAGATCATATTAACCTGAACCCGGAGTTCCGTTTAATTTATCTTCAATTCACTAAATTAATCTGTTATTTACTTTTTCAGAAACAAGTCAATTAACTCCCCCCTTTTGTGACAAGCTTAGGTACTACTTTATTTCACTATAAGTCCCACGGTTCGATATCCGGTCGCTTACACTTTACTATACTACTACGACCAGGATTTGTTTGTAGCCCGACGTTTATTTTGAGTTTTAATTTCTTTTCTTTTATTTTAATTAAACCAGTTCTAACCTCTCACGATAAAACGTCTGCAAAATGGCGCCGTTGCCGGGGACTAGATTTATTCTAGTCCCTAAGCCCCGGTTAATTCACCTGTTATATTATAATATTCTGTTATTATTATCTTGTTGTTAATCTAATTTCGGACATTTAATTTCGGACATTAGACTTCGGACATTAGACTTCTGACTTTGGACATCTAACTTCTGACATCTTAATATTATTGTCATTTATTTTCAGTCATTTAATTTCCATTGTCATTTAATTTTCCAGTATACTAACTACTAACTTTAAATTTCCAGTATACTAACTACTAACTTTAATTTTCTGTCATTTAAATTCCATTGACATTTAATTTTCTGTCATTTAAATTTCCATTGTCTCTAACTACTAACATTAAATTTCTGTCATCTAATTCCTAACATTTTATTTTCTCACATAACGAGTTTCTTTTCTCTATTTTGAGTGGTGAATGCCTTTTACCAGGTCAAATAGCCTCCCAGAAAATATTAATAATCACACGGTTGGTTACATTCCAGAGATCGAGAGAACCCTTCTGCGCACCCTAAGGCAGAACCGAACTCAACAAAACATTACCACCACAGTGATAGAATCTGACCCGGAAGCTGACATGGTAATTTCACCAGCGACAGTTCAAAACATTAACAGGCCGTCTAATCAAGGACAACAGCCTGCCATCATCCTTCCTCACCTTAGCCCATCCGAATACGATGAGTGGCAGAAGCTGAAGCCATATCATCAAATCAGATGTGTAAAAGAGTTGGGCATGTTTGATGGTTCCAGTCCAGACGAAGCCCTGTTACATGTTACAAAGTTCTTGCAACATGCCAACAGTCTTACTGCGACCGACGCAGTACTCCAGTACGCAAGACTATCATTATTCCCTCACAGCCTGACGGGAAGTGCGAGCAAGTGGTATCATAGCCTGACACCAAGTACCATTGGTACTTGGGATGACATGGCCACCAAGTTCTACGACAAATTCCTGCCCCCGAGCCGAACATTGGAAATGATTGCTGAAATCTATAATTTCAAGCAACCTGGGTCGGAGAATATTTGTGAAACTTGGGACCGTTTCAAAGGACTACTACTTACTTGTCCTCACCATGGTTTGACGAAAGAACAAGTATCACAATTGTTCTACAATGGCTTGATCGGTCCGTGCAGAACGATGGTACTGTCCTCGCTAGGGGCTGACATTCAGAAAAAGCCAGGAGCACAGTTTCTGAATAGCATGGAGTCTCTCTGTGAAGAAATCAGAGACTGGGCCTCCGGTGGATCAAGGAGCGGTACTCCAGGTTTATACCATGTTGGGGAAAGTGATAACAAGTTTGACCAGCTGATGAAAAGCCATGAGCAACTCATGGAGAGCAATGCTCAACAAGCAACAAAAGTAAGTACTATGCAGAAAGTGGTTGAGCAGATGGCTATGAACTCCTACCCCCAGCAAGCTAAGTCGATGATTTCCCGATCATCTACAATCCCTCCAGGCTATGCACCTCTGTCCCAATCATCTCCTGTTATTTCTTGTACGCAATGTGGTGGGCCTCATGACTACGAACAATGTCCCCAACTACAAGAATTAAAAGCAACAGAGGAGGCAAACTATCTCACCAACAATTCAAGGTACAGACAACCTTGGCAACGTAACATGCAATCCAACCTTCGCTACTCAAACACCGACAATATTCAAAACCCACATACACTTCAACCATCTCAAAATTACAGACCTCAGTCCAATTTTCAAGGAGGCCAATGGCAATATCAACAACAGCCTTATGGCAATGAAGCTTCTTCGAGTCGACCAACTCAACCTCCTTCGAATCCTGAGTCTGAAATGTCTCAAATGCAAGAGATGTTTAAAGCGATGATGGGTAAGTCCCGAGACACGCAAGAGGAGGTCACAACCCTTCGCAAAGACCAAAGAGCCTTGCAGTCCCAAATACAATAGCTTCTAACTTAACAAAGACCTCCTGGTCAAATCCCTTCACAAACCAATCCAAATCCAAAAGAGTATGCAAAAGCAATTTACGTAGTGGACCAGCCCATCACATTAGCTCAAAGGGAGCAACAACCCGAGAGTGAAATGGTCCCTGAAGTGGAGCAGCAGGCTGAGGAAGAATACCTCGACATGAACCAACTGAAGCTCTATGCCAAATTAGTTGCGATAAACGAAATGATGGAAGGTCCACTAGACCTTACATCACAGCAACCGGAGAGCAAACTGGTTCATATAGTGGACGACTTACCTGAGAATTTGAGTTACTCTATATCATCACCCCCGTTCGAACTTGAGCAAACGGCATCAAACCTTCTGCTTGAGCTTGAAGACAAGCCATCAGAGGACAACTTCTACCTCAACTTCATGGAGTCTCCTCCCTCTGAAGTCAATTACCGTTATTTTCCCTCCTTCTCTGTGCTATATCCAGAAAATGAGGATAGTTACATCCTCAAAAATGAAGAGGAGGAAATACTCGCTCCCGTCAGAACATCCAAATAAAACACCAATATCACCTTCAAGGAGCCATCTCTCTCTGAAGTTGAATTCAACCAGGGCTCTTCCTATGAGCCTCTTCAAAAAGATGAGGATATTTACATCCTCAAATTTGAGGAGGAGGAGCCATCCAACTTTGATCCTCGCACCAAGGGACATCCATTGAAAAATCTGGGCCCTTCTCCAAAGAAAAATAATGCACACCCAACCCACCCATTGAAGCCCACTTCCACCTTCATTTTCGTTCCAGGGGAGGAAATTTACATCCTCGACCCTGAGCAAACACCACCACTACCATCTTGCATCCATACGGCTAAACAACAGAGGGAGAATGTTAACATTCTCCAATTTGAGGAAGCACTACAACCATCACCCGGTTTTCAATACAATATTAATGGCAGCAAACACCTCCTTCAAAACCAGGTTTTGTGGAGTTTGTCTTTTCCTACTGTAATTGTTGCCGTAATACTTTGTTTTGATCCAGGTGGTTCGATCCTACATATTGCCAATTTCCTGTTCTCGGTACTACCATTGTCAACATTCATTTATGATCCAGGATAATAAAGAACATGAGTCTAGCTAGAGACGTTAAACTCGGGCAGCTTGGTGGGAGGCAACCCACTATCTATCTTTTGTCTTTCCTTTAATTTAATGTTGTTTTCCTTTTTGTACTATATTTCCCTTTTATATGTTATAATAAAATGCAGGTTTTACTTGAGTTCTTCTGGCTGTGTAGAATATTCCTTACAGGTACATTTCATGACATTCCACAGCTGCACTCAAGTGTGGGGGAGCTCTACACACTCTACGAAATTTGGGGAGTACACTCTTTCCTTTATTAATTGCATGCCCTATTAATTTAATTCCATCTACGCAATGAGGGCATTGCTTGAGCTTAAGTGTGGGGGAAGAGCCTTTTCAGGGCATTTTGTGCTTAAAATGTTTAGATCTCTCTGCTTATCTTGCATTTGTTCAAAAATTAAAATTATGTACCCTGCTAATGTAGGTTGTTCTCTTTAAAAACAAATACTATTATGAATTGTGAGATAAATGGTACAAATTTAAAAAATTTCATTTGATTACTTTTGAGGAGCATTTTTCTTATGCGGTGTGACCAAATAATCTACAAATGGATGGATTTTATTGCTCAGGGTTTCTTTCTGTCTTCTCTCTTAGGGATTGCTAAGGGGTGCTTCTCTGTTAAAAAAAAAAGAATACAAAAAATAAGGGACTTACAAGACACCATTGGTAACCAACAAAGAGAGTTGAGTGTTCTTAAATACAAAGACGTGAGGCTTACATTTTATCTTCTCATCCCTTATGCAAAAGTGAAACAAATGCATGAATCTATTTTTCCTTTTGTTTTCTCCTCAATGCCCATTCTTGAGAGAAGTTGGCCATGGTAAAAGTTCTCAGAGTCACCTAAACAAAGAAGCATTGAAGTACCTTGGATCATACCCTGAAACTCTAATTTTATTTTACCTTGAGCACACCTATGCCACCAGCAGTTGATGGATCACACTCCTCAATAAGTTAAAAAGATCATTGAAATACCCTGACCTTAAATATGGCGATTTAATTATCCTAATAGGTATTTAAGAGCCTAATAATGATTAAGAAATATTGGTGAGGAAAATAAATCCAAAAGAAATAAAGAAACGCTTAAAAAGCGAAAAACGCTAAATAAGCGTTAAATAACCATAGGAGGTATGAAACCTCGGTTAGCGTATTATAAGGATTCTAAAGGCTTAATTAGGCCTAAATAATATATGGGAACAACCCCCAAAGAAAATGGATCCTTAAAATGGATTAAAAACACTAATGAACATTGAAGCGCGTTTTTCGAGGAAACCGAGAAAACGTGACTTCAAGCGGGTTAAATAGACTCGTGACAATTATAATTAATTAAATAGTCATTAATAAATATTAATGAAGGTCTAGAACCAATAAAATTAATTAAACGGGAAAATTCCGAAAAATGGGTACCGATTAGTAAAACTGTCAAAAACGAGAAGTTGTGGGGTGAGAGTGTAAATAAGTAAAGTTAGTGTGTCCACTTTTGTAAAATAAAATCAAAAATCTGTATGGGACAGTGTGGGTGGCCGATTCGCTTGTCCCACCTCCCTCACATTCCTTTTAATTATCTATTATGTACTATGAGACAAGCAAATAAACAAAACCAAAAAGGAAGCAACAGTACCTTACTCTATCCCTGACTCCACGATTTTCCTCTGCAACAGACCACTCTCTTCTGCATTTATTTTTCTTCCAATGGCGATTTTGAAAGACCTAGCAGACAGCCCACTTCTCCTCCATTGTTAACCATTCAAACCTCCACCAAAAGCTACAAAAAATATACCGTTGGAATCCTCTCTTCAAGGAGAACAATCTCCACCTTCCAAAAATTCAAAACAAGCAACTTTATTTTGTGGGTGTGAACGGCTGAAGCGTGGACAGCACCAGCTGAAGCCCCATTTCCCTCCTATACATTTTCTAAGGTAAGCAAAGAGCTAAACTCTTCTTGTTTTCCCGCTGTTTTATTCCTCCTGATGCAAAACCAAAGCCCTCATGAACATCTTGTTCCATGTTCAGCTGTTGGGCGTTTCAATGAGGGCTTGAACTTGGTTGTTCCGTTAACTAAAACAAGGAATAAAGAAACAAAAACAAAGAAGGAAAGGAGAGCAAGAAAACAAGAAGAAGAGAAGACAAGAACGGAAGGTAAGTTTACCTCTGTTCAGTTTGTGCAGTGTGTGAGTGTAAGTATATTCTTTAGCAAATGTGAACTACCGTAGCCATAAGTGAAATGAGTGTAATGGTATTGATAGCATTAGTGAATTGTTGAGTTAGAATCTGTCAAAGAAAACAAAGTGAATGAGCTGCTGTAAACGTTGGTTGGAACTGATGCATATACATATAAACTGTCAAATGCACATATATAAACTGATGCAGGTTGAAACTGATTTGATTTGTGAACAACTAGTGTGAGGATAACGCAAAGTTTTAGGGGAAACTATTGCAAAAAAATTAAGAGAGAAAACTATGTCACTTAGAAGCTGGTAGCAATTGTAGAAGAGGAAAGAAAATGAAACAGAAGTAGCAGCAGCGACTTGGTGAGACTGCAACTGATAAGGAAAAAAATTTGACAGAGCGTGTAACTTATCAGTCGGTTGGGTAATGAGGTTAAAGATGAATGTGGATAAGTTTAAATGCTAGGATAAGTGTTAAAGACATGCTAGAACAAGAGGGATTAAGATTAGAAACCATGAGGGACTGATTAGAGGAGGAAGAGAATGAAACAGAGCAAGAAAGAAAACGCAATTTGTAGCAGACCAGTGTTGGTCCGGGACTTAGGCCTTGTATTAGGTCCCGGACCAACCATTCAAAACACCCGAGAATTTGCCAAAGTTTAGGTCCGGGACTTACCCCTTGTAAGAGGACCCGGACCATAGAGTGAAAATAGGCCGAAACATTCCAACCCTCTGGGTCCGGGACTTGACCTTGTACAAGGTCCCGGACCATACCATTAAAAGAGGTCGAGACTTAGACCATGAGTTGGTCCGGGACTTGAGACCTGGACAAGGTCCCGGACCAACCAAAAACTGTAAAAATAAGTGCGTAAGATGGGTATTAAGGTAAGGAAGTGAATGGTAATGATAGTATAAGATCATTGGGAACTTAATTAAGGATGTTTAAAGGAAATTAGGAGTATAAACAAGTTTTGAAACTAAGAAGGGATAGTGTGCAAGATTTGGTAAATGAAAGTTGAACTTGGGTATAGGTAATGTAATGGCTTGGAAATGTATTTGGGATGCTATGAGTGACATTGGTAGAGGAAATATTGAATGGTAGGAGTTGTAGAAAAATCTGTAGCATTAGAGAATGAAAAACCGTTGTAAGTGTTGAAAGGAAGTGAGGGAATTGTGTAAGTTGTTTGATGGATTTAGTAATGGATTTGGTGGATGAATTAAGGTGATTTAGAATGTTTAAATAGTACAAAAACATGTTAGGATGTATGTAGGAAGATTTGGGAAAGCAATGGGTGAAATTGGGAAAAGAAAATAAGGGCTGTAGCAAGGTTCTGCTACCGTCCGACCCAGAGTCTGGGTCGGACAGTGGGTCGGACGGGGCTTAGGCAACGGCAATAAATCCTTCTGGAATGGTCCGACCCAGAGCCGTGGATCGGACGTGGGTCAGACAGGCAATTTTTTTTTTCGAGGACGACGTTACTGACTTCGTCCGACCCAGAGTCTGGGTCGGACAGTGGGTCGGACGGAGTCTGGATAACAGAACCGAAACTTACTGGAATGGTCCGACCCATAGGTTGGGTCGGACGGTGGGTCGGACAGCCCTAACTTAAAAAAAAAATTAAAAAAAAATTATAGGATTATAACTAGTATATATGTATACCCACCTATACATATGTATATATCTATGTAAGTAAACCATGGATAAGTAATGAAAAGAAAGTACATGAAAAATAAGTGTAAAGCATGCAAAGACTTAGTAAGTATGAATTAGGAAATGTAAGAGTGATCAAATTAAGTTCATGATAGTTAGAGTAATCATTCAATTACATGTATATCATAGGAACTTGATTTGTGAACACCGGAGGAACGTTGGGATACAAGTACAACGGTGAAAGGTATGATTTCTTCATGCCCTGTATCCTAATCTGGTTACCCCGATTTGTGTGCTTATTTGACCACCTAAATAAGATAAATGCACGAATCGGACTATATTGCACTTACCTGTGCTTGACTTATGTTGTGCTTGATATTTATTGTCTTGAGCACTAGTTTGTATAATTCGTGAAATATATGAATGATGATGAATGGTATTCGAACCTCGTATTGTACTTGTGTAATGTATTGTACCTCGTATGTATGCGTATATGTGTATTGTATTATTGTGGCTTGGATGTTGACTTGTGCTAATTCCTAACTATCTAACTCCTAACTTAAGTGAGTAAATTGGAATGAGTACAAGTCCGATATAGCTTCGGCCACGCGTGAGGATGCGGAGTCACAAGAGGTTGGCTGCAAATCCTGACTCTTAAACTGGTCCGCGGCCCAAATCCCTTAAATGGGTAGCATCCCGGATTGGTGAGTCAAGTAAATCCCGGAGGTGGGACGGTGTAGTCCCCAGGGCCGGAGGTCCCGACGACTTAACTTGAGTAAGAGTAAGAGTAAGTATGGATCCGTAAGTATATATGAGTATGAGTATGTATGTGTATGTATGAAGTAACGAGTAAAAGAGTAATCTCCACCCGATTAACCCGGGTGGACCAATGAAGCTAACAAGAATTGTGTATTGTGTATGTGATGTATATGTGTAATTCGGAAAAAGGTAAGTATGCATTGAATGTTTTATGTTGTACCTCTTGTATGTAATGAAGTGTATGTATGTGTGTATGTCTTGCGTAATGTATTGCAATATTATGTATAAAAGCATGTATGCATGTATGTTTGAATGAAACCAACCGCATGTATACGACCAAGTGGTCAGCGTACCCTCACTTGTACGCGGGGTATGCGGTTATCATGCTCGGCGAAAGCTGACCCCTTCGGGGGACATTTTTTAGTGTGCAGGTACCCGAAGCGAATATGGTCAAGGAAGAGACCGGAGGCGCACCCTTGTAAATAGGAGTAAGTAGTTTGTGAGGAACGGGTAGTAAGTAGACTCGTAGTGAGTACGTATAAACTTTGAAGAGGTAGTATATCTGTATAAGGGTCTTAGTAAACTCGGTATGTGGATTATATTGTATGGTATTCGAAGTATTGTATCGAATGGAAGAATGTAGCATTTATTGGTATACGGAGTGTGTATGGTAGGTATGTAACACTCGGGATTCCGGTCCATCAGACCGATGCTGTATGTAGAAGAAGTAGCCTTGTTAGTCACGTGGGTGACTAACGGCATTGTATCACCCACTGTATGTAAGTATGTATCTGCTGCGTGTATCTGATGTGTAAGGAGATTGGACGGTAAGCACAGCAATAATAGTAGGGGTGTTACAAAAAGTGGTATCAGAGCGAAGTATCGCTCTGATGACTGGAAATACCGAGTTAGGAATTAGAAGCTTAGGGCTATGGGCTGAGTGATAGCATTAGAGAGATGCCAGTTAGGAACTCCCGGTGAGTACCGGATACCTACAATACCAGTCCCGCCCGCCGCAAACCCCACTGTGTAACTTGGGAAAGGACGCCATAGAGAAGAAAAGTCTTCTCATATTTGGGGAAACCCGATCTGCCAGTGGTGAATCAATCACACAGTAAACAAGAACCGACATGTAGTAGATTCCAAGAACTGGAAGTCCCGGAGATAGTTCCCGGTTGAACCACAACCCCGCACGTAATAGCAGTAGAATGAGCACTCCAACCACAAGGAGGCTATAACTTGCAACAGCATGGGGCGACCTGCTTAGCAGTCGCGAAACCTAGCTAGTCAACCAACGGCAGGACAGAAGCACTAACCGTGCAATGGAATGAAAAAGGGAGCAGTAACGGAACCCGAGACACAAGTCGACGGGATAGTAATACTTGAATAATACCACCAACGGTACGCCAACTGACTAAGGACATAGGCGGAAGCGGTTAACTCCAAAACTATGACGCCATTAAGGTTGCAATACCTGGCCAATATAGCTCATACAACCACAAGAACAACCATGAGATATAATCCAATAGGGCTACAAGAGTAGTGCCTAAACAAGGAAGGTTCAGTAACCACCACAGATGTGTGGGAACGAGCCACCAGGAACGACACTAAACCAAATAGAGTGGGAATCTCCAAGGATTGGAGAAGTACCCAGATCTTCGACGGCCATGTCTAGACCACCAAGAAGCTACCTAAAAGAGCGGGTATACCAATTGTAGACCAATAAGATCAAGGGAAGAGTCAACGAGACTATTAAATACAAGCAGAAACCACACCAAGATTGGTATAGGATTATCCAAAAACCACCAGTACCAAGCACTTGCCATGGCAAGTGCAGTAAGGACAGGAACACGCGGAGAAACCTCAACACGTCACAAGCACATAGGAGCGTGCTGTGACCGTAATGAGGCGACTACAGGAATAAGTATCCTAAAACAGGAGGAATGAAACCATGGGAAGGCCTGACGGCCCGATCACTGTATTTAGAACATACCAGTCAGCGAGAAGCTGGACTTGGTCAAGATTTTGAACATGGCTATGCCATGAAGAACTTCTTTTAACACCGAACCATAGTTTTCAAACCAAGTTTTCTTTCAAAACCATAAACCTTCTTTTAAAACCGTGGATTTTAAAACTAGACCAACAACATTATGGTGAGTATCATAGGATGATACAAGAGGAGTTGGCAATAGAATACTTCACCTAGGCGTGTGACGAACACTACGAGTATACCCGTTACGGGATGTGGGACAACCGCACTCCGAAGGAGCTTGCGGGCCCGACATATAGTTGGGTAAGTGGTAACGTATCAACATGGTACCCCACGTATGTATACATGTAGTGTGCGACACACGAGAAGTATTCAACTCCGTTCTACGGACCATGAGTGAGTTCAATCAGAACAGCTGGACACCTCAGACGAGCAAGTATCAAGGAACTCAGAGAACCCATCTGAAGATGAGGAATAAGAACTAGGAAGTGCAAGAGCACATACTAGTAAGTATAGACATTGGATATGTCTCAAATAATCCAAACAATACATGACAGCTGGAAGGTATACCCAGCCTAAACACAGTAAGGCAATCGCCTAACGTGAACACCACGATGCTCAACAAACGGGACAGAATTCCCAAGAGCAACCCCAAGATTACCGCAAGTATACTCCATCATTGAAGGGAATACCAAACCTAGTCTCAAACACTAGGAACAAGCATAAACAGTCTACCCAAGGACGGGAGACGTCATGACCCAAAAGGGGAAACTCAAGTACAACACCACAAGAAGGTACAGTGGACAACATGTCATCAACATTAGCCGGATGTAACGGCATGCTTCAACAGCACTCAGGAGCAATCCTTGAAGGGTGTTTGCATTGCAACAGTCGAACAACAGCGACATGATAAAAGCACGAGAGTTAGAACGAACACGGACCCGAAGGGATTTCACTTAACAGGAAATGCCTAAGATACTGGGAGACACTTATTAACACCATTTGCCTAAGAAGGTCTCCTATGGACGGAAGCGTGATGCCACGACTTACCATGGAGCCCAATAATACCTCCAACCCACGACAGTATACATGGAGTGGAAACATGTATAAGCAGCTTGCAAAAGCATAGCTGGCAGCAATATGGCTCTAAGGCCATAAACCTGATGCGTGGTGTAACCTTAAACGGTTGCAAAACCCGCACCACCACTAACAAGACTTGCAAGAAATATTGCCTCATACGACAAGAAATCAACAACTGGACCATAAATTCAAACCCAACATTCTGAGTGGCTTGGAGTAATGGCCAACTCAATGTCACTGTCACTAGAGCATCAGCCTAGTATACAGTTGACGGAGTTCTTAGTTACCGCCATGCCTTCTGTAGCAATGGTAGCACAGAGGCATGAGAATCATGATAATGCCAACATTGGCCTAGTCCACATTTGGACACTACAAAAAACCCAAGGGAAGGTACCCCTCGTTAGCCAAAGACCACCAATGTGGTGAAGATGTGAACCCTTGGAAAGGCTTTCATCTATTATAACAATAAGCCTACGCTCATAAATATTGTCAAGGGGCGATGGAAAAAGGAAATGAGATTTTCCAAACCATTACGACTTCAGGAGTAAGCATACTCCATATGCACTCAAGCATGTGGTGAACCGTTGTATAAACACCAATATGATAACCTGGACATGAGACCTATGAGTGGAGACAACCCCTCAACGAGAGATTTCACTTGTCAGTGATAGAATACCCTCAAATTGGAGAACGGGACCAGAAAACCCTTGAAGTTTCATGGGATGTCCTGGTAATATACATACAAGCAAAACTACACAGCCAGAGCCTAAATCAATGCTCAGCACTGAAAGGCAATAATTATCAAAGCAATTAATGTGAACACACATCGAACACCATGAATGACTAACGCTCAAGAGAGCTTACGACCCGATGAGTTATCTCATCCTTGGTCAACCAAGATACTTGGTAAATTGTATCACAAATGATGATAGAATGTGAGGTAAGTTAACCTACACATAAAACCTAAGTGGAATAAGACATCTCCACATTGGGAAGATAATAAGAATGCCGTATGCTACGACAACCGTCATACACACAAACACAGGGAACTCCTAGTATATTTACACCATAAGGAAATGGTGCCAAGGACAATGTCACTAAGTAAAAAGGAACTACCACAGTAACAGAAACAGTAAAAGCAATGTTGTACAATGAGTAAGAATACGGTGCGCAACAGGCGACCGCTATGAGGGAATAGTTAAGCAATAACACGGAGTATAAGTATGAGATGACACATAGAAATATCCTTTCCTATCACATAAGTGACTTACTGTCAAGCGTTTACGCCTCTGCACTCTGTATGACTGAGTGTTTTGGTATTGCACTTGTGCAGCTAATGATTAAATGGATGGCTAGGGATATGGAGAATGTAAACCGTAGTAAATCCTTCTTTTTCACCAACAGACATGGCAAGCCAATTAAGCAAGCTTAGCAACAACCGTGCGGCCTAAGGCCAAAGAAGCACGAAGAGTGCGAAACGCACTAACAATCACAGATCTGAATTCCAATGGAATAAAAGGTGAAGGGAGACTTAAGAAAGTCACTAGAACCGACGCATATCAATGCAAGGTCATACAAGTAAAGGACACTTGTACCGAACCAGGAGAACTGGTATGATTTAGAAGCTAGTGACAACAGAGGAAGTACTACAACTAAGTAGTGACTTAACCTCGCCCGAAAATAAGTCGGAGGAACTTAACGAATAATCGTGGAAGCACGAATAGCATGTGCAGTAGATTACCAGAGAGCTGGTTATAAATCTTAACTCGTTGAGTTCAAACACGGTAAAAGAATACTGCAGTTGTTTAGTAAACCTTATTCCCATAATAGACGGATGAGAAGGTGATGTATAGCACATTAATGATAACACGAAGGGTAAGTAACCCAAGCTATCAGGGTCGCGCAGCAGAAGCTTGGGCCCTAGCTAGGAGACAATATACCTAGTGAGTATAATACAATGGCTATTAATGCCTTGAAGCCTAATAGGCTAGAACCGAATTAATGATGAGTTAAATAAACTCATATAGGAACTCTTGGTGCAAAGACTAAACCGTTGGTATGGTTAAGACCCTTTGACCAGAGCATATTCTATAGTATACCGTAGTGAAGCTAAACGCTTCAGTTTGCCCGAACTGATTAAACCAATGTTTAACAATAATATATGGTAGATTACGTGGGCGTAATCCCTTTTAAGGGGGGTAGAGCGAAAACCGCTTAATGCAAGTTTTATGAATAAAACACTTAAACCGTAATGTGCATAGCACAATGAGAACCAAATGGAGGATTGATACTATGTTAAATAAACGTAAGTACCCATTCATATTGTAATTATGGTAATTAGGCATTAGACATGCAAATACCATAGGAGGAGTATACCCATCTTGTAACACCAATGTAAGAGTATTAGTAAAAGGAAAATAACGGGTAGTGGACGGAGTTCCACAAGTATCGTAACCTTTGAAGAAGTAGTACGAAATGAACGAGGATAGTAGATGAATGAAGTTTATGAGTAGTGGAATCATAAGTAAAATATTTGAAACAATTGTAGTCAACTAAATCTTATAAAGGTAGTATTCCTTAGTTAGAATATAGGATATGATGGTGAGTAATGGATGGAAGTAGTGAAGGTTGAGGAAATGAGCATTAGGATTGAACCATGGAGTAAAGCATTTGGGAAATAGAGTGAGGAGGATTGATGGACTGATTCCATCCTTTGGAGATGTATGAATGACTAGGAAGAGTAAAAGGATAAAACATGAAAATAATTGAATTAATTGCTTGTTTGAAACTGATGTGGGAAGTCGAACTTGATCCTGGTCAGATCAAGGGAAACCGAACACAAATTGGGGTGGAAAGATAGTTCAACACTGATGCTGATCACATCAGGGTCGAATGATTCTCGAAGCTCCCCTCAAGTGGTCACAAGAATCACACATAGGATAGAAGTAATGAATATAAATTGGAACTTGGAGTTGGATGCTTTAGGAAGATTTCTAATTAGCTGTTGGGAAGGATTTTTCCTTAGACTGAGAATAAGGATTTGGCTAGAAGCTTATACCGGAGAAGATAGTAGTGTAGCATATGGTATTATTCCAAGGGCAGCAGGACATAGAGGAGTCCTGTGTCGAGATGACCTGAGTGCCTGCGGGATTGTAATGTGTATTGCATTGCTTTGGGGATAGCTTTGCACTGTACGTATGTATAAATTTGGTAATGAGGAACCGGATGGTTAGTAGTAGTGTGGATTGGAGTAATTATAGTACATTTGTAGGGTATGGAATGTAGAGACTGTGAGTAGTGGATTTGGGAACTGTAAGGAGGAAGAATGTGTGACTTTTGGTATTAGACACGTAAGGATGAGTAAGCATTGTAAACCTATAACCTCGAACAACTTTGAGGACAAAGTTCTTAAGGGGGTAGATTGAAATACCCCGACCTTAAATATGGCGATTTAATTATCCTAATAGGTATTTAAGAGCCTAATAATGATTAAGAAATATTGGTGAGGAAAATAAATCCAAAAGAAATAAAGAAACGCTTAAAAAGCGAAAAACGCTAAATAAGCGTTAAATAACCATAGGAGGTATGAAACCTCGGTTAGCGTATTATAAGGATTCTAAAGGCTTAATTAGGCCTAAATAATATATGGGAACAACCCCCAAGAAAATGGATCCTTAAAATGGATTAAAAACACTAATGAACATTGAAGCGCATTTTTCGAGGAAACCGAGAAAACGTGACTTCAAGCGGGTTAAATAGACTCGTGACAATTATAATTAATTAAATAGTCATTAATAAATATTAATGAAGGTCTAGAACCAATAAAATTAATTAAACGGGAAAATTCCGAAAAATGGGTACCGATTAGTAAAACTGTCAAAAACGGGAAGTTGTGGGGTGAGAGTGTAAATAAGTAAAGTTAGTGTGTCCACTTTTGCAAAATAAAATCAAAAATCTGTATGGGACAGTGTGGTGGCCGATTCGCTTGTCCCACCTCCCTCACATTCCTTTTAATTATCTATTATGTACTATGAGACAAGCAAATAAACAAAACCAAAAAGGAAGCAACAGTACCTTACTCTATCCCTGACTCCACGATTTTCCTCTGCAACAGACCACTCTCTTCTGCATTTATTTTTCTTCCAATGGCGATTTTGAAAGACCTAGCAGACAGCCCACTTCTCCTCCATTGTTAACCATTCAAACCTCCACCAAAAGCTACAAAAAATATACCGTTGGAATCCTCTCTTCAAGGAGAACAATCTCCACCTTCCAAAAATTCAAAACAAGCAACTTTATTTTGTGGGTGTGAACGGCTGAAGCGTGGACAGCCAGCTGAAGCCCCATTTCCCTCCTATACATTTTCTAATGTAAGCAAAGAGCTAAACTCTTCTTGTTTTCCCGCTGTTTTATTCCTCCTGATGCAAAACCAAAGCCCTCGTGAACATCTTGTTCCATGTTCAGCTGTTGGGCGTTTCAATGAGGGCTTGAACTTGGTTGTTCCGTTAACTAAAACAAGGAATAAAGAAACAAAAACAAAGAAGGAAAGGAGAGCAAGAAAACAAGAAGAAGAGAAGACAAGAACGGAAGGTAAGTTTACCTCTGTTCAGTTTGTGCAGTGTGTGTGTGTAAGTATATTCTTTAGCAAATGTGAACTACCGTAGCCATAAGTGAAATGAGTGTAATGGTATTGATAGCATTAGTGAATTGTTGAGTTAGAATCTGCCAAAGAAAACAAAGTGAATGAGCTGCTGTAAACGTTGGTTGGAACTGATGCATATACATATAAACTGTCAAATGCACATATATAAACTGATGCAGGTTGAAACTGATTTGATTTGTGAACAACTAGTGTGAGGATAACGCAAAGTTTTAGGGGAAACTATTGCAAAAAAATTAAGAGAGAAAACTATGTCACTTAGAAGATGGTAGCAATTGTAGAAGAGGAAAGAAAATGAAACAGAAGTAGCAGCAGCGACTTGGTGAGACTGCAACTGATAAGGAAAAAAATTTGACAGAGCGTGTAACTTATCAGTCGGTTGGGTAATGAGGTTAGAGATGAATGTGGATAAGTTTAAATGCTAGGATAAGTGTTAAAGACATGCTAGAACAAGAGGGATTAAGATTAGAAACCATGAGGGACTGATTAGAGGAGGAAGAGAATGAAACAGAGCAAGAAAGAAAACGCAATTTGTAGCAGACCAGTGTTGGTCCGGGACTTAGGCCTTGTATTAGGTCCCGGACCAACCATTCAAAACACCCGAGAATTTGCCAAAGTTTAGGTCCGGGACTTACCCCTTGTAAGAGGACCCGGACCATAGAGTGAAAATAGGCCGAAACATTCCAACCCTCTAGGTCCGGGACTTGACCTTGTACAAGGTCCCGGACCATACCATTAAAAGAGGTCGAGACTTAGACCATGAGTTGGTCCGGGACTTGAGACCTGGACAAGGTCCCGGACCAACCAAAAATTGTAAAAATAAGTGCGTAAGATGGGTATTAAGATAAGGAAGTGAATGGTAATGATAGTATAAGATCATTGGGAACTTAATTAAGGATGTTTAAAGGACATTAGGAGTATAAACAAGTTTTGAAACTAAGAAGGGATAGTGTGCAAGATTTGGTAAATGAAAGTTGGACTTGGGTATAGGTAATGTAATGGCTTGGAAATGTATTTGGGATGCTAGGAGTGACATTGGTAGAGGAAATATTGAATGGTAGGAGTTGTAGAAAAATCTGTAGCATTAGAGAATGAAAAACCGTTGTAAGTGTTGAAAGGAAGTGAGGGAATGTGTAAGTTGTTTGATGGATTTAGTAATGGATTTGGTGGATGAATTAAGGTGATTTAGAATGTTTAAATAGTACAAAAACATGTTAGGATGTATGTAGGAAGATTTGGGAAAGCAATGGGTGAAATTGGGAAAAGAAAATAAGGGCTGTAGCAAGGTTCTGCTACCGTCCGACCCAGAGGGAGTCGGGTCGGACAGTGGGTCGGACGGGGCTTAGGCAACGACAATAAATCCTTCTGGAATGGTCCGACCCAGAGCCGTGGATCGGACGTGGGTCGGACAGGCAAATTTTTTTCGAGGACGACGTTATGACTTCGTGACCCAGAGTCTGGGTCGGACAGTGGGTCGGACGGAGTCTGGATAACAAACCGAACTTATGGAATGGTCCGACCCATAGGTTGGGTCGGACGGTGGGTCGGACAGCCCTAACTTACAAAAAAAAAAATTAAAAATATAGGATTATAACTAGTATATATGTATATATATGTATACCCACCTATACATATGTTATATCTATGTAAGTAAACCATGGATAAGTAATGAAAAGAAAGTACATGAAAAATAAGTGTAAAGCATGCAAAGACTTAGTAAGTATGAATTAGGAATGTAAGAGTGATCGAATTAAGTTCATGATAGTTAGAGTAATCATTCAATTACATGTATATCATAGGAACTTGATTTGTGAACACCGGAGGAACGTTGGGATACAAGTACAACGGTGAAAGGTATGATTTCTTCATGCCCTGTATCCTAATCTGGTTACCCCGATTTGTGTGCTTATTGACCACCTAAATAAGATAAATGCACGAATCGGATATTGCACTTACCTGTGCTTGACTTATGTTGTGCTTGATATTTATTGTCTTGAGCACTAGTTTGTATAATTCATGAAATATATGAATGATGATGAATGGTATTCGAACCTCGTATTGTACTTGTGTAATGTATTGTACCTCGTATGTATGCGTATATGTGTATTGTATTATTGTGGCTTGGATGTTGACTTGTGCTAATTCCTAACTATCTAACTCCTAACTTAAGTGAGTAAATTGGAATGAGTACAAGTCCGATATAGCTTCGGCCACGCGTGAGGATGCGGAGTCACAAGAGGTTGGCTGCAAATCCTGACTCTTAAACTGGTCCGCGGCCCAAATCCCTTAAATGGGTAGCATCCCGGATTGGTGAGTCAAGTAAATCCCGGAGGTGGGACGGTGTAGTCCCCAGGGCCGGAGGTCCCGACGACTTAACTGAGTAAGAGTAAGAGTAAGTATGGATCCGTAAGTATGTATGAGTATGAGTATGTATGTGTATGTATGAAGTAACGAGTAAAAGAGTAATCTCCACCCGATTAACCCGGGTGGACCAATGAAGCTAACAAGAATTGTGTATTGTGTATGTGATGTATATGTGTAATTCGGAAAAAGGTAAGTATGCATTGAATGTTTATGTTGTACCTCTTGTATGTAATGAAGTGTATGTATGTGTGTATGTCTTGCGTAATGTATTGCAATATTATGTATAAAAGCATGTATGCATGTATGTTTGAATGAAACCAACCGCATGTATACGACCAAGTGGTCGGCGTACCCTCACTAGTACGCGGGGTATGCGGTTATCATGCTCGGCGAAAGCTGACCCCTTCGGGGGACATTTTTAGGTGCAGGTACCCGAAGCGAATATGGTCAAGGAAGAGACCGGAGGCGCACCCTTGTAAATAGGAGTAAGTAGTTTGTGAGGAACGGGTATAAGTAGACTCGTAGTGAGTACGTATGAACTTTGAAGAGGTAGTATATCTGTATAAGGGTCTTAGTAAACTCGGTATGTGGATTATATTGTATGGTATTCGAAGTATTGTATCGAATGGAAGAATGTAGCATTTATTGGTATACGGAGTGTGTATGGTAGGTATGTAACACTCGGGATTCCGGTCCATCAGACCGATGCTGTATGTAGAAGAAGTAGTCTTGTTAGTCACGTGGGTGACTAACGGCATTGTATCACCCACTGTATGTAAGTATGTATCCGCTGCGTGTATCTGATGTGTAAGGAGATTGGACGGTAAGCACAGCAATAATAGTAGGGGTGTTACAATCATGAACTGTTCACCTCTTTATCCTACCCTTCATAATAATATTTGCTAGTATTGAGCATTCCCAACTTACTTGGGTACGTGGTTTTGCTTGAGGACAAGCAAAAAGATAAGTGTGGGGGTGTGATAAGTGTCCAAATGAGCATGTTTTATAGGTGTATTTCATATACTATATCAGCACTTTTCTTGCTCATTTCTCCACTTTGGTTAGTTTTCCTCTAGTTTATGTTTTATTGGTTATCTCACCAATTTATTGTTTAAACATGAGGAAAACCAAGCTGGGAGCAAAGTAGACAAAGAGACGAACGCATAGACGCAAACGGCTCAAAAAATGGAGTCCAAACGAAGAATCTAGAGCCGGTCAAAGTTCGTAGAAGAAAATAAGTCAAAAACTTGTGTCCGTGGCTGCGTCCGCCTAACAAGGGGCGGACGTGGTTGACGTCCGCATAAAACTGGGCGGACAGGAAGCGGACATTGGTTGTGTCCGCATGAAACTGGGCGGACAGGGAGGCGGACAGAATTGTGTCCGCATAAACTTGGGCGGACAGGGAGGCTGACAGAATTGTGTCTGCATAAACTTAGGCGGACAGGGAGGTGGACAGAATTGTGTCCGCATAAACTTAGGCGGACAAGGAGCGGACAGAGTGACGTCCGCATAATTATGGGCGGACAACGAGGCGGACGTGAGTGACGTCCGCATAACCTTAGCGGACACAGGGGCGGACGTGACTAAATTCAGACGCGACGTTTTCTTCTTCTTCCTCCTTTGCGGCGCCACAGACATGTGGAACTTGCTTCTTCATTAATATCAGGCGGTGCCTACCTTAATTCCCTCACGCTCTGTCTCCAGCTCTGTCTGCAATCAATCTGCAATCAATGTGCAATCAATTTCTTCCACTCCAGATCTGCCTCTAACCTTTCCTCTTCCTCTATATAAACCCAGCACCTTCAACCTTAAACCACGTACGGAGACTAACCAGAAAACAGACCATCACTCACACATTATACCATCGCTTCATTCATCATTCTCTCTCGTACACCACAACACACATTCGATTCCCCAGAACTCAAAACACTCCAAACTCACCATACATTCCAATACAATACCTACGTACACGCTCCACTCTTCGTTCTTCATTTCTCCATTCACCATCACACCTCCGTATTATTAACGTCCAACCTCTGTCTGACTTATTACCAGTTAATATGTCAGGCTAAGGAGGATTTACTCCGGGCGAAGGTTTAATTATGGTTGTTTAGTTGTGTGTAATCTATATTCTACCGGTTAAAATAAATTCAGTTTGTTACGATTAAATTTATCTCTCTCCCTTTTAATAAATTTCATCGATTTATTAAAAAGCCTTACTAAATCTGTTTTTAATCTGATCGGTGACAAACAGATAGGTTAATTAAGCCGTAAAAACTGTAGGAAACTTGTTTTTCATCGGACAAGTTAGTACTCAGTTGCAAGAATAAAATTCCTCAACTTAACTGCCATTTATAGAGCTTGCTTGAGTTTTCATCGGACCTTGCACTTTCTAGTAAACGAGTTCTTATGAGTTTCATCGGACCTTAAGATAATAATAGGAATCTTGCCAAACTATTATATTAAACCGGTAGAGATAGCATAATTAATCAGATCATATTAACCTGAACCCGGAGTTCGTTTAATTTATCTTCAATTCACTAAATTAATCTGTTATTACTTTTCATAAACAAGTCAATTAATCCCCCCTTTTGTGACAAGCTTAGGTACTACTTTATTTCACTATAAGTCCCACGGTTCGATATCCGGTCGCTTACACTTTACTATACTACTACGACCGGGATTTGTTTGCAGCCCAACGTTTTTTTTTAGTTTTAATTTCTTTTCTTTTATTTTAATTACACCAGTTCTAACCACTCACGATAAAACGTCTGCAAAATGGACAATCATTCCTCCAGACAATTCAGTCCACCATCATCTCACTCTAAATTTGAAATATCCCAAAACATCAACCCTTTCAGAATCTCAAATCCGAAAAACCCGGGATCTCTACCCAAACCTCAATTGCCTCACACACTCAAATCATTATCCAAACTCCAAATCACTCTAAACTGAAATCCTCTCCCAAATTCAACTCCTCTCTAACTTCTAATGTCTCACAGGCCCGAGCGCCTCGCAGACTCGAACATCTCAATTCCTCCACCATTTTAAGATTCAAGCGTCTCACAGACCCGAGCGTCTCACAGGCCTTAACATCCCATTACTCCCACTACATGAACATCCCAACCGTCTCATAAACCCGAGCGTCTCACAGACTAACCTCTCAAAACCCTTCAAAACTTTCAAAACCCAAAAACCGTGAACTACGTAAGGTCTGATCTCAACAGGGGGTTGAGTACGTAGGCAGCCCATATAGGGTGCGACCTCATTCCAATCAAAACCCCCCCTTTTCCCACTCTAAGGTGGTATTCACGTCTGTCTAACATTCAAATCCCCTCTGACTCCCACAAACCCTCGACTTCTTCAACTCTCAAAATCAGACTCCTAATCTTTCCTCCCATACTCATTCGAATTCATCAATTCTTCTTCTTGGCATTACCTTGGCAGAAAAGCTCGCCTCATCCACTCATTTTCTCTTCTTCTTTCCTAACCCTATCCTTGGCTTTTAAATGAATCCCTCTAAATAGGTTTTGAAAGAAGGTAATCCCGACAATTGGAGACCGAGGTTTCCTCGGGCACCAATCCGGAGTCGTGGTCGTTGCCACTTCTAAGGGGTGTAACCCAGTGCAAACCCACACAAAATCTCTAGTATGATCAGATAAGTCCTATCCATAGGAAACAAATCATCAGAGTCAATTAACGGTTCTTAGAACCCTTTTCTTCCCTTCCTAGTTCCTTAGGTCAAACTAGGTGGCGACTCTAGTCAATTCTGCTCTTAGGGCATATGTCCGCGTGGAGCCCATTGAGAGCGGGTGTAGTGCACACTTGTACTCCCCTTTATGCTTTCTGGGAAAGACGGACGATTTAGTAGGTATTTGAGGGATGCCAGAATAACGGGTTTTCATCCTCCACAGAATGGCATTTTTTTAGGATCCAGACTTCTCAGTCAGATCATATTTAGATAGACCTCCCCTCATACCGAAAATCACCCTCCACACAGAGGTCACGTTGATCATCCAAGAAATTAAACCTTCAAACAATCTTTGCCTTGCAAGGTAAAAATACCGTTAATTAGCTTCCATGTAAACAGTTCTATTGGTGGATGCATGTTGCAATTCTGAATTTGTTTCAAAAACCCTTGCGTCCTTCTAGGAACTAGTCTCCGCCACAAGACTAGTATCTAGCTGTCTAGCTCAGAGGTAAGCTGATTTCACAGAGAACTTGCCATTATTTGATAACCCCCATGCCCAATCATCACACTGAGTAAGCCGGTTAAGGTTTATGGCCAAAATGTACCTTATATCCTCCGTAATAAACCAATTCTTGATCACTTCTTCTATTGAACTCTTGGGATTATCGTCAATAAAATCATCCACCTAACACTCACTTTTAACCTCACGAGAAATATGCCAAGTCCAAGGATGCCCCCCCCCCCCCCCCCCCCCGATTTATTCAACAACCACTGATCATTAACCTTTGTATTCTTACCATCCACTACAATCTTTCTTTCACCCACTTCTACAATAGACAAGCTTCTAACAATAGCCCTCAAGACTGGGCTCAGGTTCTTCCCCACCTACGCCCCCAACAATCGAGAGCTAGGGAAATACCATGCTTTAAGAGCCCCGGTCAACAACAAATTTGGATTTTTAGGAGCCGCCTACCAAGTCTGGCCAGCAGGGTTCTATGAAAATCCCTCATATCATGAAATCCCATACCCACTTTCTCTTTTCTGCACATAACTTATCCCAACTTAGCCAAGGAATACCTCTCTTCCCGCCTAAATTTTTCCACCAAAAGTTTCAAGTCATTCCTTGAATATCATTTAAGAGGGAGAAGGGGAGACGAGTAACTGACATCACATAGGCCAACCTCCCAACATGGGAAATCTTCCCCAACCAAGCTTGAATCCTCTTTTGGATCCTTTTTTTATGTACCGAGTGATTTTTGATTTATTATGCCCCTAGAAAACAAAGGTACGTGCCCCACTCTTTTGTTTCTTTCACCTTAAACTGATTGCAGATAGCCCTCATCATAACCCCTGGGATGCACTTTGAAAATATAAGGCTCGACTTCTCCTCATTTATCATGTGACTAGATGCTTTTTTAAACTTGCTCTGAACATGACTTGGAGTTTCTACATTTTTGTCTTAGCTTTACCAAATAGCACATAGTCATCTACATAATATAACCCCGAGATGTTTGAAGCATTATGGTACATCGAAATTCCTTTAAAACACCCCGCATGGCCTACAACTCCCAAACTTAAGCTAAGAGCCTCCATACAAATAATGAACAAGTAAGGGGAGAGGGGGTCCCCTTGGTGAAGTCCTCTCATTGGTTTAAAGCATTTCCCAGGGTCACCATTGATCATAGCAACCATTATGGGGAATAAACCACTTTTTCATTACCTCAAACCATCTCCCAAAAATCCCAAACTCACCATAACCTCAAACAAGAAGTTCCACTCAACTCTATCATAAGCTTTGTCATGTCAAGTTCGATCCTGAAGCTACCAATCTTCTTGGCATTTGACTACTTCGTTAGGTGCAAAATCTCATGGGCCAACACAATATTATCCATAATCGAGCACCCAGGCAAAAACGTGACATGCTCAAGGGAAATAATATCCCCAATACACCTCTTCAGCCCATTAGACAGCACTTTAACAACCACCTTGTATATCGTAATACACAGCGTAATCGGTTGATAATCTTTCATATTACGAGCTCCATCTTTTTTTGGAATCAACACAAGATGGGTGTGATTAACCCCCTTCATATAGAAACCATCATTTAGCATTTGCAGAACTATCACAACAAAATCCTTTCCAATAATATTACAAAAGGAGTGTACGAACTTACCATCAATATCGTCTGGCTCATGCTTTGGTCCTATTCATGTACTTGAAAACCTCCACCACCTCCCCTTCATTGAACTTTTGATTCAGCCAGGTTCTCATCTCCTCCATGACTCCCCCTTCAACACATGCAAGAAGATGAAGATTTGTTTCTAGCTGAGATAATTCGAACAATTTAATAAATACTTTTGAACACCTTCCTCTATACCCTCTTAGGAGTTCCTAACCCTACGGTCCCTATTGATCAGCTTCAAAATCTCATTTCTTTTCTTTTTAGCATTTCTCAGAAAAAGAAATACTTTGTATTCCGGTCCCCTTCCCGTAAGTATTTATGCTCAGATCTGTGGGCCACTGGATCTCATCTCTATGAAGCAGATTGTCAATCTGTTTCAAAGCATGATGTCTGAGCTCAGGTGCTTTGGTCCTATTCATGTACTTGACAACCTCCACCACCTCCAAATCTCCTGGGTGTTTGCAAAGCGATTGCAAAACAAGTTTCACTCAACTCTTTTTCTCCTTCCAAGACAATGTTCTTTCTAAATTCTCATGAATGTCTGATTAAAAGCGCATGTAAAAATGTTGTTAGAATTTTTCTTTTTATCAACTTAATTATGACCTTCAGTTAGAGTCCACGTCCAATTTTTCAAGAATTTAATGTTGTGCTTGCATAAAAATTAGACGTGTTTGTGAACATTGATCGGCCTTTGTCCACAAGTTTCAACCAAGTACCGAGTCAGTGGACGACTTGGATACGTTCTCTCATGAATTCCATAGTCTTTGAAATTGTGATTGTTAGATCGACTCCAGGTTACTCGTCATAGTGATTGACTCATTATAGTGATGGACTCGATCTACCTTCAAACTTTAAGCATTGTTCACATGTTCTCTGCCACCCCTTGTCTATGTTTGAGTGTTTTTGCATTGGTTGACTTCTATTGCTGATTGAATTGGTCTTTATTAATGAACTTCATCATCAGCAAAACTCCAGACCCAACACAATGGCAGTTAGGTAGTAATGAGATCCACAAGGAGTACTTAAGTTTTATCTAACTTAGTTTTTGGCAAAGTTGATCAGATACTATGTTTATAGTACTTGTGTTTGGAGCACATGACAATTGCTCACTAAGGCAAAAGTTTTCTACTAAGAGTTAGTATCCATCACATAATAGGTAAAGGTATTTCTATACAATAAGATATTTGCTAACTCATAATAAATATATTAGGCTGAGTGAATAAATTTACAGCCTCTTATATATTATTAGGATTTTAAGATCAACTATAAATCACTAGATCAGGTACTTCAACTTGAATTTGATTCAGTTTAATTTTGAGTTAGTTTAGACTTGATTGCTTTAAAAAAACTACATATAGGTCTTGTTCGTTCGGGAGCTTTTCCCAATTCATCTACCTTTATGAAATATGTGTCCAATTTTTATTGGTCCAATAAAAATTTTGGACCCCACCAAAATACATATGACTGTTCCTCATTAGTTAAGAGATGAAAAAAAACACTAGAAATGCAGTATTCAACAAACAACCCCATAGGCTCTTTAAGAACTTGTCTGGTTTACCAAGGCTGCCCTCCCTATAAGTTGCATCATGCTTGATAGATTGTTATGCTCTTCTGATGGGATGGCCCCCTTTCATAACATCTTGATTGATAATCTGTCTAGGGATGGCTCTGTAATTGCACTCTCTATATTATATTCCTTGGCAGACACTAATCCATCAAAGAGTTTCATACTGAAAATGGTTGGTGTATTGATACTAAGCATGCTGAAATTGTTAAGTTACAGTTTTATGGTCAGGCAAAGTGGACTATCAAGTGTGGAGACTCTGATCTGCATATCAAGTGGATATTTTCTAACACCTTCATGGTGCAATTAGTCAGTAACTGTAACACCCCTAAATTCAAGTTCCAATTATGACTACAAAAAACATTATTAACTTGGGTGTTACCGCCAGGCTCAAATGAGAGTTAAAGCTAGAAGTTAAGGAATGTCGTCTTATTAATGATAAGTGTGAAATGCATCTATTTCTAGAGCTTTAATTATTCTTATTTTTGTAACAATTCATGTCATATTTCTCACTTATCATATACTTTTCCTTAGGTTTATGTTTTGATGTGAACTGATAGATTTTGTGTGTTTAATGCAGGGAAAACTTTAGGAAATGCATAGATTTTATCATGAGGATTCCAAGTCAACAAACGAAGAGCAAAATGGAGCTAAAATAAAGAATCTAGGCCCCATTGAACTTGTGTTCGACCTTACGTCCGAACGTGCAAGGCCGGACAAACCGAGATTTTCTAGAGGAAATGTCCGGACTTGTGTCTGGACTTGCATGCCCGGACATAAGTTGAGAGTCGAAAAGGAGGAAAATCACGCGCAAACATTACAGAGGTGTCCGGACGCGACAAAATCTCCAATGAATAGAGCTGCATTTCAGAAAAAGCAAAAGATAAAAAAATTTATAAATCGATAAACGTTCATTGCCTTTAAAATCATAAAGAGACGACTGTATACACCCGAACTAGAGGACCACGCTCTGCGCCTCTTTTCTTTTTGTTCACACCAGACCACCACCGTTAGCCATTATCATCACCACTCCACCACATAACTCCACCATTATCTCACCATATTTCTGACGAAGGATCAACGTGACGGCAGAGACGGAGCGGGGATACAGAGTCAACTTGATTAATCCGATTTTTCTATCTTCTCTATCTTAATATGTTTAATGCCTTTCTCTGTTATTTTTCTTGTTTTTAGTTTTATGTTAGCATAGTTAGATAACTCCCCTGATTAGGGTAGCAAACTGGATCTTGAGATTTATTTTGTAATCTTTTCTTTAATTATTAATGCAGTAGTTTAATTCATGTTCTTCATACGCTTTGATTCTCTAGCTAATTATCAAAGTAGTTTTTGTAGTTTTCTAATCAAAATGCGGTGCTGAGATTAGTTAACAAGATATAGGAGGTTAAACCAGATTAATGACTCGAAGCATGGTTTGCCTATAGGTGAATCTGTCTCCAATAGGAATTTGTTATATTGCGATTGGTTATAATTGACCTGGGCATGTTTTACGGCTTGTTATTTCTGCCATTTAGTCATTGTACAGGGGCCGGTCAACGGATTAATAAAGATTCCCGAGTTTATTACAGAATTAGGGAAGATTTTATTAATAGATTTAGAAAGTGAAGGTTTGTAGAACAATCCGGGGTGCTTCCTTAGACTTAGAGTTTTATTCTTTATTTTCTTAGTTTATTTTAATTGTTTTATTATTTTATGTTTGTTTATTGAGTCAGACTTTTAATTGAATTAAGTAAACCTAAAAAAGTAACATTTCTTGTTTTCTTAGTATAGTTTAGTTTCTTAGTTAGATTAATAAATTGTCAGTTAATTGAACAAGGTCCCTGAGATCAACAACCCCATTTAATTCACTATTCCACAAAATGATAGGTACACTACCTAGGTGGCAGAGATATAGTAACATATTTTTTTATTTCTACAACTAACAATCTTAACCAAGGACAAATGTACCTTTTAAAGCGAATAAATCATGAATATCTTCGGAACTAATCAATTCTATTCTCAACATATTAATCGAAGACAAACCAAGTCTCAATTATATGTAAACCAATAGTGTTTCGAAATTCAGTTCCAAACCAAACTTATGCTCTAACTTGACAAAAGTCTTAATCCATAATGAATATAACATCTAAGATACTAGATGACCACTCCCGAAGCCCACGCTCTCAATATTGATTGTGCACTTGTTCAAAACCACATTAAGAAAACACAAAGAAAGCAACTGTCAGTAAAGATGAGTAACACTAGCATCAAGAGACAACATATACGAACTATCTATACAAAATGTATGTCTTATAGTTGTTAACACATTTCCACACTTCCCGACCGGATATGGTATCAATGTTCATGCCATAAATCAGTATCAAGGTAATCCATAAATTCACACACCACACCAAGATAGACCACATACAACATAAGTCAACCAATGGGAGCTTGCCTGGATCCCAAGCCACACACTCTCCACGAGAGTGCTATCCTGCCCTAGCCTTTTAGTGTGCACACCCCCAAGATTTCATCAACTACAAGAGGTGGGAAACTAGAGTAAAAGACTTTATTGAGTCCATAAATATCCATAAATACCCGTTGGGCACACTAGTCATATGACAAAGGACAACATGATCCAAGGCTCCTAAGGTAACCATTCCAACAAATGATATCCACAAATACCCTTAGGCACACCGGTCGTGTGGCAAAGGAATACGAGGCCCAAGACCCCTTGGGTATACTTCCATCATATAGAACCAAAGTCCATGCCCATTAAACCAATCCAACACAAAGAACAATTGTCCAAACCAAATCAACCATTCCATAATCATCACAACACATTACCAATATAAATCTTACACTACAAGTTTCACACCACACCAAATAATGACATTCCAAGACCATATGAGTACATCACAATCAAAATACTTCACCATTTCCATAACCACATCGAATTAAATATTGTACCTTATGATAAGTGTGAATAATATATACTTTTAGGGTTATAATTCTTCCTATTTTAATAACAATTCATGTCATATTTCTCACTTATCATATGCTTTTACTTAAATTTATGTTTTGATGTGAACTGATACATTTTATGTGTCAAATGCAGGAAACAAATAATATATATAATACATATTGTCATTGTATATTATAAATCGCCGTAACTCAGATCATGCTGCAATTATTCATATCATTGTTGATGAATATCACAACCACACACAATTTCCACACCGAAGCCATGCACGTGAATATGTATATGGGCTGAGCATATACCTAAGCTGGTACGACACAAAACCTAGCGGACAATACATATGGAATTGGGCTACATCAATGAATCTGCGTGCATCCCGTAAATAAGGAGACTGCAAATGATTCGGACTACAGTCCATGCGGACAAATAAAAGGCGCAGACATTGGAATAGATGGGATGAAAAAAAATATATAGAGGCACAGACCAGTTGTGGATCGGGGGCATATCAATGACATATGATATTAAAATCATAAAACCCATGCTATTTGCTAGGATTCACGATTGTCGGGGAGACACACTGGCAATATTCTGGGGATCGCACTACTACATCAACCGCGAGGGAGGAGATCATCGGGCTGGAACCATTCTCGCCCTTGACCACTGGACGGACTGACCACCATCATCTCACCCGCACCACATTCACGCCACCGACCCATTCATCGCCCACATCCACGCCATCTCCATTCTCGCCCCTCACCATCGCCACGACCAGCAACCCACTGCAACGACCATCCATCATTGCATCTACATCACTTCACACCCATCGCCACATTCACGCCCGCTTCAACCACGGTCTACACCCCATCTACACCATCCATCACCTGCATCATTGCTCCAGACCATCATCGCCTTCACCACATTCTTCCGTCTTCATCACTCACCGACCTCGACACCATCTCCACGCCTTCATCTCACCAGAGCACATTCACGCCATCATCTTCACTGTCGCATCATCATCATCTCCATCGCCACGCCTTCACCACCACTCGCCACCATCGTTATCACCACCGGATCATCTTCGTCATCACCACACGTCGTCGTAACACTCATCCGAGGCCACTACTTCCATCGACAACCTTCTTCATCGCCAAACCAACAACACCCACGACGTACTTGCTCCATAACCGACACCGATTCACCACCGTCGACTTACCATCTAAACCGCGAGCCACCGTCGAACTCACCTGCACATCCCTCGTCATTCTGTCACAACATCGCCATCGCTTCATCATTCCCTAACCACCGAGCCAAGTACTTCACCATCACCGCCGACGCAAGCAAGGAGATAGGTCGACTGGCGTGAGGAAGAACGATGCGACACCGAGAATTCATTACCGTGGCGAGGATTAGCAGGGCAATTCGCGAGGAGGAACAGGGCTCAGAGAACGACAAGAGGTGAACCGGCCTGGAGCGAACCGACCTGTCTTGAACCGGACCGGACATATATAAGGGTTTTACTAAACTTAACTCATTACATTTATATTTGTTACATGTTATTTATTTCTTGTTACATTCTTAGTTATTACATAACATTTGATATTGGTTTTAATGTTTGTTTTTATTGAATTTATATTTTTACTGGTTTTAGTTAATATGTAGATTGTTACAATTAATGTTCTTATGTTGCAATAATTCTGATCGTTTTATTGCATTATCTTTCTAAATCTGTTTTAATCTGATCGGTGATAAACATATAGGTTCGATTAATTCGTAAATTTGTGGAAAACTTGTTTTAACCGAACAAGTTAATACTACATCTGCATAAATATTATCTCTCAAACTTATTTTGTTTACATGTGTTTTTGCTAGTCTAAAAAAGTCATAGCATGTTCTGGTAAACGAATTCGTCAGAGTTATTATTTTTGCCAATCTATAAACCAGAAGAAATAACATAATTAACCAAACTGCAATAACCGGAACCCAGAGTCTCGTTTCATATATCTTTTATACAAGTTTTTTTTTCTGTATTATATTAGTTTCAATTACAGTTCAACTAAAATCCCCCTCTTTCTTGCTTTTGTGACACGCTTAGGAATTAGACATTTTCGCTTAAGTCCCACGGTTCGATTACCCGGTTGCTCCAATCTTACTATACTACTGCTGAAATACCCGGGAATTTGAAGTTAGGAGTACGATAATATATAGTCAGAATAATAAGTTCGAATTAGTAATATAGTGGCCCAGGGAAACTAACGATACTCCTATATTAACTTATTTCCTCTTCCTAGAACTTTCCTCTCCACATTTATTCATTTTAAATACATAGAGTTCTAATTCAAATTGACTTTCTCTTTGTACTTAATTAATTTCTAGAATTCAAATCTGAGTTTACTTCCTATTAGTGATTATCTCTGATTATAGAGTTCAAATCCCATTTGACTTCTTCAAATTAATTTATATATATTTTGTTATTAGTATTCTAGAACTCTCTCTAACGCAATTATAATTCCCTTGCTAGTATTATTACTTTACTTTATTTAATTTATTTCAATCTCCTTCCTACTTCCAAGTAAATGTTTTAATTATCTTCCTAGATTTTCTATTCCATCCTTATCTTGTTACAACGATCTACTTTCTCAACAATATTCAAACTAGGAAACTATTTCTGAATTTCTAAGAGAATGCTGTTAGAGATTTTATTTTCCTTCCTGATGTTCCTCAACGTTATGTTGTTGTATAGGTTCCCTAAAAACAAATTACAATGTTAAGTATTTATTTTGATTTCCTTTTCTGAGTTATTTGTATTTCGTATTTATTTAACTCTTTTGTTTTAAGATAGTAATCATTAACTTGTTTAACAATATCGATTTCCCTTATTCCTATAATTTACTTATTTATATAACGACCTTCCCCACCACGGTCTACCTTCATCACGACGCTTCTACGCTTTTGCTCTACCAAAAACTTATTCACGTATCTTCTTCCTTGAGTTCTTATAATTCACGTTCTCCATTCTACCTTCGGCGTTCTTCACTCTACCCTTGCTGGATCGTTTCCCTTGGTGCCAATTAGGAGCTTTGTTGGGTAATGTATTCTACTTAGTTACTTAGTTATCCATTCATGGCTTGACGAATTCTGATTGTTAATTTTGGTTACCTAGACGCCGATATCGTTGACGAGTGCTATCAATAGTCCGGAGCAGTTGGGTTCTTGAGGGATTTGGTTGTTCCAGGTAAATTCTATGCTCAATGGTTTCGATTGTGGTTTTGCGAAATATTGGAAAAGGGTTCGTTGTACTTTTATCTCGGTTATGGTTTGAGGATTTGGGATTATTCCCCATGTTTTGGAATTGAGGAATTGGATTGAGATTGTGGTTTTCAATTGTGGTTTTGGGAGTCTTTCACAGGTTGTATTCTGTTGTTTGGGAGCCCATAGGTGCTCCCCATTATTGATATTATTTGCGTTGCACACATTGTTGCAGTTAAGCTCTATGATCTACTCTATGTTACTGCTGTTTCATAGGGGGTGTGCACACTTAAGGACTTAGGGTGAGGTGGTTGTTTGACGGTCCCATAGGTGACTGTCCTAGAATTGTTGTTTGGGGTCCCATAGGTGACCCCGTGTTCGGAATTGTGGTTATTACTCCCTGTTGAAAGCTCCCTACTGCAGTTCGGTATTGTTATGTTTTTCTGGAAATTCACTAACTATTCAGTAAACCTTCTCATCTGATTGTTAAAGGCAATGGTGTTCTAAAATGTATTTTACAGCTTGAGGTGGAATTTACTCAGTTTTTCTGATTTGTGCGATCCTTTCTGTGTTTTGTCTATGTTTTATGATCGCAGGTATGGATGACTAGCTGAGGGGATCGGGACAGCGAATCACATAGTTTAGGACCACGTAATAATAAGGCGATGTCTTGAATTTCAGTGTTTTAGAGATGTTTTTATGTTCTCAAGGTTTTTATACATTAACGTTATTTTGCTTCCGCGTAATTTGAAAGTTAACCTTGGTTTTAATGTTGTTTAGTTCATCAGCCTGAGCACCCATGGGTATTGGGTGTGGCGGTAATGCCCTGGATGTTTTGAGATCCGCTGCTATATTGAAGGTTATGTGCATTTGAGTTTTTGGTTAACTAAGTTAATTGCTCTTTGAATCAGTTTTATCAAGTTTGTGGTTGTATTGAGTTTTATTAATGACTTCTTCTGCTCGAGAGATTCTCTTGATGTTATTATGTTTTGCATAAGTATTTCTAACGGTTTTTGGGTTCTATTTCTGTATTTAAAACTGCACTTAAGGACCTGTCCGAACGCCCGTCCGGACATCAATGTTCGGACAGGCCCCGAATGTTTCAAGTGTTTTCTTCGTTTGGCTGTGTCCGAACATATGTCCGAACTTAGAAGTTCGGACATCATGCGAGGACGGGTTCGGATTGCAAGTCTCGACCTATGTCCGAACTTGCAAGTCCGGACCAATGTTCAGACCACGTAAGGATTTTTCTGGAGTTTTAAAAGTTTGACTTGTGTCTGAACTTCGAAGTCCGGACACAAGTTCGGACATTTGGTTTTCCGCAGTCTATTTCTCTTCGGCTTGTGTCCGAACTTGCCATGTCCGGACACAAGTTCAGACCAACTTTGTTTTGCTCTTCTAGGACTCGTTTGGAGTCCGTTTTTAATGTCGTTTGCGCCGTTAGATTTGTATTTTCATAAGCTATGTTTTGAGGTAAAAATTCAGGGTGTTACAACTGCGACCGGGATTGTTTGTAGCCCGATAGACGTTTTGATCCAACTCAATTGATTATTTTTAACAAGTCAAAAATCTTGTCTGCAAAATGGCGCCGTTGCCGGGGACTTGACTTTGTCTAGTCCCTAAGCCCCGGATAATTCACTTGTTATTTTAATATTTTGTTTCTTTGACATTTTGTTTTTATTTTTCTGTTTATATTTTGTTTCTAATATTCTGTTTGCTATTTTTGATTTTTGTTTCATAATTCAGTCTTTTTATTATTTGTCATTTTCTTTTGTTGTTTATATTATTACTATTATTTTTGTCATTTAATTATCCCAGCAATTTACTTATCGTATTATTTATAGTTATTTAAAATTCCAGTTATTTATTTTATTGTTATTTTAATTTCCAGCTATTTATTTTACTGTTATTTAAATTCTGTCATTTAAATTCTACCATTTCAATTCCAGTTATTTATTTATTGTCATTTAAATTTCCAGCCATTTAAATTATTGTCATTTAATTTACTTGTCATTTAAATTTCAGTAATTAATTTTTGTCATTTAATTTTATAGTTATTTATTTTCCGTCATTTAAATTTTCCGTCATTTAAATTCCGTTCTTTATTTAATTGTCATTTGCATTCCAGTTATTTAATTACCGTCATTTAAATTCTAGTTATTTATTTCCAGTAATTTATTTATCGTCATTTCAATATCAGTAATTTATTTTATCGTCATTTAAATTCCCGTCATTAAATTCTGTCATTTAAATTCCTGTTATTTATTTTGTCCCTTACTTTTTATTTTATTTTATAGTTTCCATTTTCAATTTACTACTTAATTATTTTCTTATAGTTATTTTTCAGTTGTTTAATTTATTTTGTTATTTATTTGCTTTTCTTTGTTATTCTTTATTTATTTATTTGTTTTAGTTTATTTTGTTAAAAAAATGGCAATGGATTTGGTTGTCAATTATTATTATTTTGTTTTTATTAGTTCATTTTGTTCTTAGTTTTTATTATTTCTAACTTATGATGGCAAGTGCGGAGCAATTCATATGGGAATCCTTTTATTCCCAAGATATATATTGCTCGTATTGTAGGGGACCTCACGAGTTCAATTTTTGTCCCAAAGTTGAAGAAATGTGGCGGAATCGAATCCACCAGCAAATTGAAGAGGAGTTCGATCGAGAATCATGCTACTCACAGGACATATATTGCTCGGTATGTGGGGGAGATCATGAGTTTGAGGACTGTCTCGTAGTACAAGAGCAACTATGGTTAGAGGATCAACCAGACTACCTGGAGCGAATCGGTGTTGCACAACATAATACGATCATGAGCAATGTTGTCGAACAACCTGTTGGAGGAGACCATGAGAGTGCTCATGGTTCTACAATCATGCTCCATACATTAGCTCAACACGAGCAACAACCGGAGAGTGAAATGATCCATGAAGTGAAAGAAAAAGACCTCGACATAAATCATCTACAACTCTACGCTACATTAGTAAAGATAAATGCAATGATGGAAGATCCACTTGCATCGCAACAACTGGAGAGCGAAATGGTTCATATAGTGGATCACCTTACTGAGGACTTAAGTTGCTCGCTATCACCTTCCCCGTTTGAACCTGAGCAAACAGCATCGAACCATCTGCCTGAGCTTGAAGACAAGCCATCAGAGGACAACTTCCACCTTGACTTCATGGAGCCTCCTCCCTCTGAAATCAACTACCGTTATTTCCCCTCCTTCTCCGTGCTCTATCTATAAGATAAGGATACTTATCACCTCAAATTAGAGAAGAAGGAACCGCCATCACCTCCCGCCAAGTCATCCAAACAAAACACCACTATCACCTCCGAGGAACCAATTTCCTCTGAAGTTGATTTCCATCAAGGCTCTTCCTATGAGCCTCTCCAAGAAAATGAGGATATCTACATCCTCAAATTTGAGGAGGAGGAGCCATCCAACTTTGATCTTCATCTGGAGGATCAAGGCCTTCCCCACCCGTGCACCAAAGATGTAGGGTGGAAACTCGAAGTCCACTCACTAAGTGTGGAGGCCACCTTCCCTTTTGATCCGGGGCCAGAGTTTGAAGATAAAATCCGCCTCGGAGTTCTCCCTGCACCGCTCAACGAAGATAAAGACGTCTTCATCTTTAAATTTGAAGAGGAGTCTCCACCATTAGATGATCCTCGCAGCAAGGGTCATCAACCGAACAATCTGGGCCATTATTCAAGAAAAAATGATGACCGCCCAACCCACCCATTGGAGCCCACTTCATCATACCTTTTCGAGCCTCACCTAAAGGAGAAAGATGTTTACATCCTCCAATTCGAGGAAGAACAGCAATCAGCACCTGGTCTTCTGCTTGAGACCAGTTACCGTCAATACCTCCTCAAGAACCAGGTTTTGTGGAGCATTTATTTTCCTATTCAATTTGTTGAGGTAACATTTTGTTTTGATCCAGGTGGTTTAATCCTGATTGCTGGCCACTTCATATCTCCGTTGGCACCATTGTCAACTTTCATTTTTGATCCGGGATAATGAAGCAGGAGTCTAGCCAACGACTATAAAGAAGGGCAGCTTACTGGGAGGCAACCCAGTGGTTAAATTTATGTTTTGTTTTTGTTTTCTGGTTTATTTTTGTTTTTCTTTTATTTAGAAGTGGAAATGGTGCCTGTGCTTTAATGCAATGCTTTCAACGTTTTTGTGGGAGTTGTGAGTGTGTGCAGGTGAAACTTGTTGTGTTGTTTGATGCTCTCCAAGGCTGGACACTTGCATGAACGCACGTGTGAAGAAAGCTACTGCCCCATGCACGAGCTTAAGTGTGAGGAAGGAAATCTTCCTCAATCTACGAGATCAGGGGAGTTTCAGTTTTCCTTTATTTAAATGTTTGTGTTCAGCCTATCATGCTTAATACTTATTTTATATCAGTCCATGATTGTCCTGAATGAAATTCTTTATGAGTCTGGCATATTTTGAAAGGTCTTTTCTTGATTTTATTTTTGAACAATGAGGACATTGCTCCTCTTAAGTGTGAGGAAGTTAGTAGGACCTTTCCCTGAAAATATGCCAGTTGCACTTAATGACACATTTGTTTTTGTTTGTCCTCTTATTTTGAAAGAATTATCTCTTGTAAGTGGCCAAAAAAAAATTAGGAAGTTTTGAAAACGAGCCTGATGACCACCTCAAGAATCTTTCTGCTCTAGGCTGTTTGTATGTATAGTTTTGTCCAAATTGAATCCGTTTTCACTGAAATTTGGTGGATTAGCTGATTATGAAAATTGAATTGGTCTAGTTTGGGGTCTTGGGAACGATGTGAAAGTTTGGAATGAAAAGGATAAGGCAAGGTACTCCGCTGATCTGAATTAAAATTTCTGAACCAAAACAGGCCTCTTCATTCGGTTATTAAGTCCTTGGGGTGCCTTATCACCCATCTACCTAAGGTCTTGTGATCTGGGATAGAAGTCCCAAAGCCGCTACAAGGGTGAAGAGAAAAGTCTGAGGGGATGAATGAAATATGTAAATGGCAGAATGTTAAGGAAAATGAACTTTGAAAAGTTAAATGTGTAATTTATTTTTGCTTATTCTGATCATGAGTATGTGGTGTTGAAAGGTATCACGGAATAAGGTGTTACTTCACACCCCTTGTCATCCAAAGGTTAGAGGAAAGAAATGGTGGAGGATCCCAAACTATTCTGTTTCAGTTTCTATAGTCTAACTTCTCCATGCATTTAAACTTCACTCTTTTTCACTGTTTGCGAAAACCTACAGCTAGTAGCAGAACTTTTCTTTTTGATTGTCATTTTGCTTGTTTTCCTTAAGCAATTGTTTGATCCTGAGTTTCAAATACTACAGCCATAGAGATGGTTTTATTCTTTATTTGCTTGAGGACAAGAAAAAGCTAAGTGTGAGGAATTTTGATAAGTGTGAAATATATATACTTTTAGGGTTATAATTCTTCCTATTTTAATAATAATTCATGTCATATTTCTCACTTATCATATGCTTTTACTTAAATTTATGTTTTGATGTGAACTGATACATTTTATGTGTCAAATGCAGGAAACAAATATATATAATACATACTGTCATTGTATATTATAAATCGCCGCAACTCAGCCATATCAAGATGCAAATTATCATCATCATTCGTTGATGAATATCACAACCACACACAATTTCCACACCGAAGCCATGCACGTGAATATGTATATGGGCTGAGCATATACCTAAGCTGGTACGAGACAAAACCTAGTGGACAATACATATGGAATTGGGCTACATCAATGAATCTGCATGCATCCCGTAAACAAGGAGACTGCAAATGATTTGGACTACAGTCCATGTGGACAAATAAAAGGCGTAGACATTGGAATAGATGGGCTGAAAAAATATATATAGAGGTATAGACCAGTTGTGGATCGGGGGCATATCAATGACATATGATATTAAAATCATAAAACCCATGCTATTTGTTGGGATTCACGATTGTCGGGGAGACACACTGGCAATATTCTGGGGATCGCACTGAAACACCCCTAACAATTAAAACACACGAAATCGGGAATATGGGTGGTATGCTCAATTAACCGGTCACATTATTATAACCATGTTATAACTTATAACCTATAACAGTAAGGGACGTATACATGTCCGTAAATGTGATAGCAAGCTACATTGTAACATGAGCATGGACACTCATCGTTTTGACGTTGATCAATACAATAGAGCGAAGATAAATTATTCCATGCTAGGACTTTCGTACAAGGAATAGGTATAGTGCTTGAGACAAACTAAAACAGATCGACTACTCGTGACATACAACGATTATACAAGTAACATGTCGTACGAGGGTATAATATACAAACACGTACGAGTAACATCATAAAATAAAGGCTTGCACTCACCGAGTTATACTCTATGATATAGATAACAGAATAGTTATTCATATACTAAATTTCATTATAACCGTACAAGGAAACAGCGTAATCTTGTAACATTGCTTGAACTCTGCTAGTGCCACTAGGTTCAACCATAAACCACCCGACCATGTACTATACCGGTTCTTTTATAAAAAAAGATAGAACCTCTGTAGCTCCTCCACCTTCCTATGGAAATTAATTCCCTGGAGTTGTAACCATTACCTACTGTTTCCTTCTCGCGCGCGCTTGCAGCCATTGAACAGTTTGCTAAATTCTACTCCTCTTCCCCAGGCATGTGCCTTTCACCGCTTTTCAAAAAAAAAACTGTCCCCTGTTCTGCGCGTGTGGTGTTTTCCCGATGGAGAGACCCATTAAACACTTTGCTTTCTCCCAATGCACTCGTAAAAGTCCTCAGGTCTTTTCCCTTAAGACTGCTCCTTTAATCCTCCCACTGCTTCACGGTGGCACAAGTCCAGAAGGACTTCAACTTCCCGGAACATGCTAGAGCAGGGTAAGACACTTCCCTTTCTCTGTCCTGAGTTGAGAATGTCTCTGTTGTTCACCGATCTCTTGTGCATATTTCTGAGACTTAAAACTTTTCATCTCCTTCGATGCATGTCTGGAAATGGGGCTGAAATCTCTGAAATTCTGGAGCAAACAAGCGCGACATAACAAGGTAACCAGTGGCCAGATTCGTTTCTCCTTTCTTCACTCGTATGTTCAAAATTTGTTGAGTCGACGTCCCAACTCACACCCTCCTATTGTTCCTTGTTGCATGTCCGTGTTCGTGCTCAACAAAAACTGGGACAGCGAGGCAAAGTAACGAGCCTCTCCCTGCATGTAAGCGTCGGCCCAAATTCTGGAAACACGGGAGCTAACCCGCAACTGGGTAAATGCCATTGTTATACTTGTCACTCTTCCTGCACATCCGTATTCTGTTCTGGCCGAAAACTTCTTGTTCAGTTGCTCTAACTTTCTGTATTTCTCTTCGTTTAAACCTTGCATGCACCCGCCTGTTTTGGACCTCTGGAAGTTCTGAGAACAAAGAAAGGAAACCCACGCCATTCACTAGCGCAAGGTAATGTCATCTGGTAGTCGTTTCACTTCTGTTTTCAGTCTCTGCCCAAAAGTTGTGGGAGTTGACTCCTTCTTGCATTTCCCAGTGTGCATGTGTGAGTGCCTTCGGAAAGCCTTTACAAGAAACTAGCCCACGTCCTTTAGAGATCTTCCCAAGGTAAAGACCATCTAACCGGTTCTGTTCTCTGCTGTTCTTCTCTTTGTCTCCTGGTCACGACCTTACCCCTTTTCTTCTCTTATCTTAAACGCATGGCCAGTGGAACGTACCAAATCAGCTCGCCAATAAAAACAGGGATAGAAACCCAAGGAGTAGCCCCTCCTGAGTAAGGTAAACAGTCTAGAAGATCTTACCAACTGATGCTTAAAATTACAATCTAAAATGAGCAACGATTTGACCATAGCATTTGTTTCTGTCTAGGCACAAAGATAGACCAAAGAGTATCCAGGAAACTGCCCAGGAAAACGACTTCAAAACCCCAAGGTTGTAACCTAAACTAGTACCTAAGAACTAAGCTTAATCCTGTGAATAATGTTGTTGAACTTAACTTGGCAAAACTGGAAGTATTGAGCTGGAGGAAAATGTGTGTGTTCTTTTGCTAATGCCTGGTGAAATGATAGTCTAAACACCAGGGTTTTGAATGTGCTATCCACGGGTTTAAAAATTTCCAGAACCCAGTGGGTTAAATCTTTTGGTAATGAGCCAGAAATCACAAAAAAAACTGGTTATATGCTGATTGGGTAAGTTAGCAGAGGAACATATTGAAAGTTAGGTCGGAAGAGTACTGGTAAAATAAGAAAACTGATGCGCTTAAAAGTTCAAATCTGTTGCGATTTCTGATGAATGGGGGTGTTGTTGTTCAGGAAGTATTAGACTAATAGGTTGTGGGAAAACCCTTTGATTAGTTTAGGAAACAATGTCACTAAATGGTTAGAAGGTAAGCGATTAAGGAATGTAGTAAGTGGTTAAGGATTCGTGTGCCAGACTTGCTTAAGCTGATGCAAAGAAAAACTGTTGCGGTATTTCTGGAATTTGAGCGTTTGCCCCAAAAGTGTAGTGATAGGAGACTTAGGGAAGATACCTAATTAGACAGCCAAAGAAACTAGATTAGACAGAACCGAGAGATGACTAGGTAATGGGGTGCCACAACTTGATTAAACAGATGAAGAAAACTGGATTAAACAATGCTGAAAACCTGCCAAACTGATGCCAAAAACTTGGCTCAACTAATGCTGGGAGCTCTGTTAAGTTAATGCAAAAAAATTGTAGGGAATTATCAGTGATGTTTTGGGGATGGTCTTAAGTTTAAACCCTTGCTAAGGCAACAAACTAAAAGAGTATACTAGATCGTGTATTGTTGAGTATAACGTACAACAAATGGAGTGTAGATATATATACATACATATGTGTGCTGCTGAGTTAGAATACAAGCAAATGAAGTATTTAGATACGTATGTGCACTGTTAATAATAATACAAAGCGAATGAGGCATACGGGCATGTACCAGTGGTGTTGTGTTGCAGTGCGTGGAAAATAATATATACATACATATGTAATGTGGAGTATAATGCGTGTATAAACAATGTATATGTATATATATATATATATTTATATATATGTAAGGGTTGTTTGGAACTAATGATGCGTAACCAATGTCAGCTATAAGTTAGGGTGGAACATATATACATATAATCAACTAAGAGTATTGGATATTTTGAATGATTATTATGCTACTATTACGGCCATATATGTAGGCCATGTGAAGATAATTATTTCTGGAGTTCTCAATAACCATTAATAAATTTATAAGTGGATTTTAAGGCTATGTAATTTCTGATGCAAGACCACATTTCTAGCGATGGTAATTACTTAGTATTATCTTAGAAAATATATACGCGTAATTATAAACGCATATAATGGCAAAAAATGAATTTTTAAAACTTTGTACAAGTATTAGATATAAATGAATAAATTGTAAGAGGGGCAAAAATATAAATAAAGGAAATATGGGGTATATAAGGTGCTGGTAACCAAGAGGGATAGTTAAAGAGATTCTTATAAGTACAAAGTATGAATGGCATGAATTAGGGGTAAAATGTAAAACTAGGAAACTATGGGGTATCTTCATCAATACTATCAAATTGGTCAAGGAATAATCTAAGTGGCCAACCTTGATCACCTATGGAGGTTGACCCAAATAAAATGATAAGGATAATCACTCTAAGTATTTAAATTGATACCAAGTCGAAAGGAATAACAAAAATTATTATCACGGGAGTATATGTAATTATCGAAAAATTTGGGCATAAATGGAGAGTTTAATATTTGAAGGGATTAGTATATAATCCTAGAAAGGTCTTGAAAATTTTAGTAATGATATAAATTAACTCAGGAGTATACTATAAGGGTTTGAATAATTAAAGTATTGGGTATAAAATAAAAGGGGGCCACGGTGTAATTATGAGGAAAATGTGGGAGAATGGTCAATTTGGATAACTTGCTACTTGTTAGTGCTCAAAACTAGCTAGAGGAAAGAACTTAGTTAACTTATGAACTGACAATGTAAATGTCCGAGGAGTTGACAAGTCTAAAGTTATTACTTGGAAAGTTTCTAAGGAACTGGTATAAGTTGAACACCCAAATATTACCTAAGGAATACCACCCGATAAAAACGGGATAAACTAGGAATATGTCATTACGGTCGCGCAACCATAAACTGACAAGCTGCTTTAATTAACTCTAGGGCCGTAACGAACGCCAATCGGGACATTGTGTGCGAGACAATTTTTTCTTCTGAATCAGGTATGGACATGTGTGGTTCGTATGTTGCCGTGTTACACGGCTTGTGTGTTGTGTGCTCTGTGTGAAAAGACTTCAAGATCAAAGCATGAAATTGGTTTGCTTGTTTATCATGCTGTATGATTTTTATATCATTGTTGTGTATCATTGCGCGCACACAGTAGTTTAGTCCCTTTCGCGTTATGGAACTTTGAGATGAAACACAACAAACTATGTAACAAAGAAACTACATAAAGGGAAAACTAAACGAGAACCACAACGAACTATGAAAACAAAGAAAACTCTATGCGGGGAACTCCTCTCTAACTATGGAGGACGTACTATGACACCCACTATGGTGTCTATTCATGAATAATAATGAAGAGCAAATCTCGATTGGTGGGACCTGAGGATAACCCGGGAAGACGACATCTCGGGCCGTGCGGTATGGAATATTCGGGAGTTGGTATCTGCATCAGATCCTTCGCCCTTCTATGTGGAGCACATCCTGGAGTCTAGAGGCGACTCCGCTTTCTCGCGCATGATGATGGGAATGGGGGAGTGACAACTTGGTGGAGCTTATCCTGGAGTCAAGAGGCGACTCCGCTTTCTCGGCGCATGACGCCGGGAATGAGGAACTAGCTATGGAGGAGACGTCCTCCAACGTGCGGTGATAAAAGAATTCACAAATAATCCTTAAAGAAACAAGGAACGATTAGCACCTACATAATGAAGTCTCGGGATCTAATCTATATCCCCTGACTCGGTGCCAGAGAATAAAGGAAAACTTGTGTAATGAGACCAAGCAAACAAGAGAAAGTCACCAATGTGATCCTTTAAGAAAACAAGGAATGAATAGCACCTACATAACAAAGTCTCGGGATCTAATCTATATCCCCTGACTCGGTGCAAGAGAAGAAAGGAAAACATATGTAATGAGAACAAGAAAACAATACGCAATCTCTTAAATGATCCCATAGCGAGGATCGATGGTATAATGTACCTACGCACACGTCCTATAATTACCTGACTGTTGTTGCTACACTAGCAGCTTATTGTGCTGGACTGCGTGTTTGACATTGTTATGCTACTTGCAAGTTGTGTGCGGTTGCTTATTGATATTGTTGTGCTACTTGCAAGATGTGCTTGGTTGCTTACTGATATTGCTAAGCTACCGATGAGTGTGTATGATATCACGATGTGCTGATGTGTGCTTTACTGCTTTATCATAGCATGTAAAATTGACTTAATAATATTCGACCAAGTAGTCGTGTGGCCCGGTAACATGCGGGCTTCACATGTTCATACTCAGCGTAGTTTGCTGAGTCCTTTACACCCAATTTTTTTCAGGTATTGTGCCAGACGGTAACGGAGCGTAGGCGGGGTGGCTACCATGGGGGTAGTCTAAATGGGCATGACTTTTAAGTTTGTAGTGGCATGTGTAATACAGGGGTTGTTATAAAACCCGAGATGTAACTCTTAGTCTATGATTTGGGAATTTTGTTGTAGACACTCGGAACTTGGGAATTGCACTATATGTTGTATATGGATTTTGATAGAGGGCTGTTTCCAGTCATTCAGACCGTAGCTTGATATGGATAGAGTTGTTGTGGCAACCACGTGGGTGGTTGGCGTCTGTGACACCGGATGAAGTTGGAAACCGCTGCGTAGACATCTCGTATTACCGTTAGGCTCGTCGTCTGAGTATTGATTGTGTTTCGGGGGTGTTACAGAAAGTGGTATCAGAGCGTAGTTGCGCTCTGATGACTGGAACAGAGAAGTACTGAGTATAGGAAAGCCTGAATTCGGGGAAACGGGGTTAAGGGTTAGTATGTGAGGCGCGTTAGTTAGGGTTCTTCCTTAGTAACTACTGGATACCTAACAGACATTTACGCCCAACCTCCACACCCCTAATTTTCTTTAAACCCAGGGAAAGAACGCTAGAGAGGAAGAAAGCCTCCTCTGACTCGGGAAAACCCGATCTGGCATCTACTTAATGTCATAAAACCAACCCGTGAAGAAAAGACTATACTATACAGTTGACATTGCCAAAAGGATAATACCCGTATAGGGACCTATTTTAGCGGCAACCTGGGTCGACATGCTTAGCTGTCGATAGGACCCTACCTCACAAGAAAACAGGACCAAAATACCCCAAAATTTATGAAATAAATAAATAAAGCTCAAATAAGCAATTAATTAAACCAAGAATGGGATTGAGATAAATTCCACAATTCGAATACTTGAGAGGGTAACTTAAGAAAACCTCTCGTAAAACAACGAAATAAGAGAATATAGTTCGAGACGAAAATACGCCATAAAAATTGAGACAACCTACAATGATTAACGAAGCACGACACAATCTTACACACTATTGTATAATATTATGGAATTCAATAAATTCCCTGCTGCTTCTCATGTTTCTCTTCGTTCTTTACATTACCTGAAGGGCACAACACCTCAACTGGCGATCGGTCTGCATCGCCACCCCCCCCCCCTTTATTATACTTTTTACTCAATTATCCTCCTGCATCCCTTGACCTCAAACAATTGAAATCAGTGACCACAACTGGCCATTCTCTTCTGCTTCTACAACCGATGAACGAGGAACATGCATACTAATGTCTCCTTCTTCCGCTTCTCGATCGAGTTGTTTTATCACACCAGTAAGATGGGCAACGAGCTTTACGATATGAATTTATGAACCAAAAGCTGGAAGTACGTACGATATTTAGCTGCTAAGTTAGCATGCGACGTATATCTTCAGAATGCCACTATTGCGAAATAATCCTTCCAAACACACTACATTTAAGGAACTCTAAATCGGATTTACCAAATCATCAATACCAATGTACATACATACATAGCAGAAAAGACAAGATACCAATAAAACCCAAGGAGTAAATGGGGTTCAACTCAAGAAGATCATGGTTAGTAAACCAACCATACCTAACCCGAGTTAACAGTGCAACTCAACGATTGAAAATAAATATTGAGACCTCAGTGGGATAAATCCGAAGTATCTACCACTCGTTTAGTGGACCAAGAAGGTAAAAAAGCCAAACTACTTCAAGTAAGAGAAACATACAAGGAATAATAATCAAGAAGTAACAAAAGGATTACGAGACCCAGAAAAGAATAATATGCAAAACGGAATTACGTGTAAGTCAGATCGAAGTGAGCCTAAACGGGCCAACAAAACAAAACAATCAGACAAATATTTATGACGAGGGAGATGAGAATTGAAATTGTTTATGTTGATCGGTTGTTTAAATCGGACGTGCAAGGTTGAACTTGACCCTGGCCAGGTCCAGTGACACTGAGCACAAATTGGGGTGAAGGGATAGCCCAACACTTACACTGATCACGTCAGTGTTGGATGATTCTCGAAACCCCCTACAAGGGGACACACGAACTACAAATAAATGGCAAATCTTATAAGTCAAGAATAGGAAAGTACGAAGGATGGGATATCGGTATTGGATGATACGAGCGGTTAGGATACACTAATACATTATTCGAAACTTTGAGGTTACAAATATGAGAAGACTTAAGGTGATGTGATGTAACTATTAGCCTAAAAGTTACCACATAAAATACATACTATCGCAACCAAATGCAAAAGGTAACCGGTAATAGTCCATTAAGTTAGTTCCTACGAACAATGGTGATGATAAGGAAACTAAGTATCCTATGTTATACAGTTTACAATCAGAGAGACTTCTAACATATATAATTCAGTAACCTTTTGACTGAACCCAATTGAAGTCAACCCAACAGTGTCAAGGCCATAATTCGGCTGACGAATAAAGATTTCTTAAAGACGAAAAACGGCTAATTTGGAGATAAGAAGAGGTAGTAATGCTACAAGCGTGAACTAGCTATCCACACCTGGTTATAAGCGGTAATATAAACTAAACAAATCGTCGTAACAACAACACTTTTTGACATGGAAGAACACTAAACACTAAATCGTTACTACAGAGTATGTATGAAAATAAACCTAAAGGGGCAGCTAGGAGGAATAACTTAGACGCTTAAAAAGCGCACTAAAAGAATGAATATCCGACCACCAAAGAAAATGGATAGACAAATTACAAGCCACCAAAATAGTGCATAAATTCAAATGCCCCACGACAGTCAAAAGACCCTTATTCCTATATGATAAGGATACAAGTAAGCCCTGCACCACCTTGGAAGACATAGTGAGGGAAAATTAAACCTGAAGGAAAACAGAGTCGCACAGCAGAAGCTGGTGGACCATATCTCACATTTCAAGTTGAATAACAAATGATCTATCGGCCAATATCTTAGACCTAGAGAGCCTAAATCCGAATCCGTTTTTAGATCGGTAAGGAAACCGATAAGAATCCATGAGATAGAAACTAAGCCATTAACATGATCGAGGAATTTGATAGGATCATAAGGTGAGCTAATAGCATAGAAACTAGAATGCCCCACGAGAAGTTGAAGTAAACATCACTTCAACATCTTGAGTCGAGGTTCAAGGATAATAGAGAAGGGATTACGTGGGCGTAATCCATTTTTAAGGGGGGTAGGCGCGTTGCGTTTTTGTAAGTTTTTGTTTGTGTCATTGCACGTTGATGGGTGATTTTGGTTGTTATGTCCGTGTGAACTGTGGATGGATTGTTTTGGATGCATTGTGATAGAGAATGAATGAATGACTTGTTCTCTTGTTTACATATGAGTATGGTTTATGAATATTACTGGTACATTGTAATATTATTGAGAACGTGGTGAAGCCACAGATGTGGCATATTATTGAGAACTTGGGGGAAACCACAAATGTGGCGTGTTACTTATAAACTCAAATGGTGAAATAGAAATATGAAAAATTTCGGGACTTGATCCCCGTGAGTGACCGGAACACGAACACTAATCAACAAGACAAGACTTCGGGACGAAGTCTCTTTAAGGGGGTAGGTTGAAACACCCCTAACAATTAAAACACACGAAATCGGGAATATGGGTGGTATGCTCAATTAACCGGTCACATTATTATAACCATGTTATAACTTATAACCTATAACAGTAAGGGACGTATACATGTCCGTAAATGTGATAGCAAGCTACATTGTAACATGAGCATGGACACTCATCGTTTTGACGTTGATCAATACAATAGAGCGAAGATAAATTATTCCATGCTAGGACTTTCGTACAAGGAATAGGTATAGCGCTTGAGACAAACTAAAACAGATCGACTACTGTGACATACAACGATTATACAAGTAACATGTCGTACGAGGGTATAATATACAAACACGTACGAGTAACATCATAAAATAAAGGCTTGCACTCACCGAGTTATACTCTATGATATAGATAACAGATTAGTTATCCATATACTAAATTTCATTATAACCGTACAAGGAAACAGCATAATCTTGTAACATTGCTTGAACTCTGCTAGTGCCACTAGGTTCAACCATAAACCACCCGACCATGTACTATACCGGTTCTTTTATAAAAAAAGATAGAACCTCTGTAGCTCCTCCACCTTCCTATGGAAATTAATTCCCTGGAGTTGTAACCATTACCTCCTGTTTCCTTCTCGCGCGCGCTTGCAGCCATTGAACAGTTTGCTAAATTCTACTCCTCTTCCCCAGGCATGTGCCTTTCACCGCTTTTCAAAAAAAAAACTATCCCCTGTTCTGCGCGTGTGGTGTTTTCCCGATGGAGAGACCCATTAAACACTTTGCTTTCTCCTAATGCACTCGTAAAAGTCCCCGGGTCTTTTCCCTTAAGACTGCTCCTTTAATCCTCCCACTGCTTCACAGTGGCACAAGTCCAGAAGGACTTCAACTTCCCGGAACATGCTAGAGCAGGGTAAGACACTTCCCTTTCTCTGTCCTGAGTTGAGAATGTCTCTGTTGTTCACCGATCTCTTGTGCATATTTCTGAGACTTAAAACTTTTCATCTCCTTCGATGCATGTCTGGAAATGGGGCTGAAATCTCTAAAATTCTGGAGCAAACAAGCGCGACATAACAAGGTAACCAGTGGCCAGATTCGTTTCTCCTTTCTTCACTCGTATGTTCAAAATTCGTTGAGTCGACGTCCTAACTCATACCCTCCTCTTGTTCCTTGTTGCATGTCCATGTTCGTGCTCAACAAAAACTGGGACAGTGAGGCAAAGTAACGAGCCTCTCCCTGCATGTAAGCATCGGCCCAAATTCTGGAAACACGGGAGCTAACCCGCAACTGGGTAAATGCCATTGTTATACTTGTCACTCTTCCTGCACATCCGTATTCTGTTCTGGCCGAAAACTTCTTGTTCAGTTGCTCTAACTTTCTGTATTTCTCTTCGTTTAAACCTTGCATGCACCCGCCTATTTTGGACCTCTGGAAGTTCTGGGAACAAAGAAAGGAAACCCACGCCATTCACTAGCGCAAGGTAATGTCATCTGGTAGTCGTTTCACTTCTGTTTTCAGTCTCTGCCCAAAAGTTGTGGGAGTTGACTCCTTCTTGCATTTCCCAGTGTGCATGTGTGAGTGCCTTCGGAAAGCCTTTACAAGAAACTAGCCCACGTCCTTTAGAGATCTTCCCAAGGTAAAGACCATCTAACCGGTTCTATTCTCTGCTGTTCTTCTCTCTGTCTCCTGGTCACGACCTTACCCCTTTTCTTCTCTTATCTTAAACGCATGGCCAGTGGAACGTACCAAATCAGCTCGCCAATAAAAACAGGGATAGAAACCCAAGGAGTAGCCCCTCCTGAGTAAGGTAAACAGTCTAGAAGATCTTACCAATTGATGCTCAAAATTACAATCTAAAATGAGCAACGATTTGACCATAGCATTTGTTTCTGTCTAGGCACAAAGATAGACCAAAGAGTATCCAGGAAACTGCCCAGGAAAACGACTTCAAAACCCCAAGGTTGTAACCTAAACTAGTACCTAAGAACTAAGCTTAATCTTGTGAATAATGTTGTTGAACTTAACTTGGCAAAACTGGAAGTATTGAGCTGGAGGAAAATGTGTGTGTTCTTTTGCTAATGCCTGGTGAAATGATAGTCTAAACACCAGGGTTTTGAATGTGCTATCCACGGGTTTAAAAATTTCCAGAACCCAGTGGGTTAAATCTTTTGGTAATGAGCCAGAAATCACAAAAAAAAACTGGTTATATGCTGATTGGGTAAGTTAGCAGAGGAACATATTGAAAGTCAGGTCGGAAGAGTACTGGTAAAATAAGAAAACTGATGCGCTTAAAAGTTCAAATCTGTTGCGATTTCTGATGAATGGGGGTGTTGTTGTTCAGGAAGTATTAGACTAATAGGTTGTGGGAAAACCCTTTGATTAGTTTAGGAAACAATGTCACTAAATGGTTAGAAGGTAAGCAATTAGGGAATGTAGTAAGTGGTTAAGGATTCGTGTGCCAGACTTGCTTAAGCTGATGCAAAGAAAAACTGTTGCGGTATTTCTGGAATTTAAGCGTTTGCCCCAAAAGTGTAGTGATAGGAGACTTAGGGAAGATACCTAATTAGACAGCCAAAGAAACTAGATTAGACAGAACCGAGAGATGACTAGGTAATGGGGTGCCGCAACTTGATTAAACAGATGAAGAAAACTGGATTAAACAATGCTGAAAACCTGCTAAACTGATGCCGAAAACTTGGCTCAACTAATGCTGGGAGCTCTGTTATGTTAATGCAAAAAAAATTGTAGGGAATTATCAGTGATGTTTTGGGGATGGTCTTAAGTTTAAACCCTTGCTAAGGCACCAAACTAAGAGAGTATACTAGATCGTGTATTGTTGAGTATAACGTACAACAAATGGAGTGTAGATATATATACATACATATGTGTGCTGCTGAGTTAGAATACAAGCAAATGAAGTATTTAGATACGTATGTGCACTGTTAAATAATAATACAAAGCGAATGAGGCATAAGGGCATGTACCAGTGGTGTTGTGTTGCAGTGCGTGGAAAATAATATATATACATACATATGTAATGTGGAGTATAATGCGTGTATAAACAATGTATATGTATATATATATGTAAGGGTTGTTTGGAACTAATGATGCGTAACCAATGTCAGCTATAAGTTAGGGTGGAACATATATACATATAATCAACTAAGAGTATTGGATATTTTGAATGATTATTATGCTACTATTACGGCCATATATGTAGGCCATGTGAAGATAATTATTTCTGGAGTTCTCAATAACCATTAATAAATTTATAAGTGGATTTTAAGGCTATGTAATTTCTGATGCAAGACCACATTTCTAGCGATGGTAATTACTTAGTATTATCTTAGAAAATATATACGCGTAATTATAAACGCATATAATGGCAAAAAATGAATTTTTAAAACTTTGTACAAGTATTAGATATAAATGAATAAATTGTAAGAGGGGCAAAAATATAAATAAAGGAAATATGGGGTATATAAGGTGCTGGTAACCAAGAGGGATAGTTAAAGAGATTCTAATAAGTACAAAGTATGAATGGCATGAATTAGGGGTAAAATGTAAAACTAGGAAACCATGGGGTATCTTCATCAATACTATCAAATTGGTCAAAGAATAATCTAAGTGGCCAACCTTGATCACCTATGGAGGTTGACCCAAATAAAATGATAAGGATAATCACTCTAAGTATTTAAATTGATACCAAGTCGAAAGGAATAACAAAAATTATTATCACGGGAGTATATGTAATTATCAAAAATTTGGGCATAAATGGAGAGTTTAATATTTGAAGGGATTAGTATATAATCCTAGAAAGGTCTTGGAAATTTTAGTAATGATATAAATTAACTCAGGAGTATACTATAAGGGTTTAAATAATTAAAGTATTGGGTATAAAATAAAAGGGGGCCACGGTGTAATTATGAGGAAAATGTGGGAGAATGGTCAATTTGGATAACTTGCTACTTGTTAGTGCTCATAAACTAGCTAGAGGAAAGAACTTAGTTAACGTATGAACTGACAATGTAAATGTCCGAGGAGTTGACAAGTCTAAAGTTATTACTTGGAAAGTTTCTAAGGAACTGGTATAAGTTGAACACCCAAATATTTACCTATGGAATACCACCCGATAAAAACGGGATAAACTAGGAATATGTCATTACGGTCGCGCAACCATAAACTGACAAGCTGCTTTAATTAACTCTAGGGCCGTAACGAACGCCAACCGGGACACTGTGTGTGAGACAACTTTTTTCTTCTGAATCAGGTATGGACATGTGTGGTTCGTATGTTGCCGTGTTACACGGCTTGTGTGCTGTGTGCTCTGTGTGAAAAGACTTCAAGATCAAAGCATGAAATTGGTTTGCTTGTTTATCATGCTGTATGATTTTTATATCATTGTTGTGTATCATTGCGCGCACACAGTAGTTTAGTCCCTTTCGCGTTATGGAACTTTGAGATGAAACACAACGAACTATGTAACAAAGAAACTACATAAAGGGAAAACTAAACGAGAACCACAACGAACTATGAAAACAAAGAAAACTCTATGCGGGGAACTCCTCTCTAACTATGGAGGACGTACTATGACACCCACTATGGTGTCTATTCATGAATAATAATGAAGAGCAAATCTCGATTGGTGGGACCTGAGGATAACCCGGGAAGACGACATCTCGGGCCGCGCGGTATGGAATATTCGGGAGTTGGTATCTGCATCAGATCCTTCGCCCTTCTATGTGGAGCACATCCTGGAGTCTAGAGGCGACTCCGCTTTCCTGGCGCATGACGACGGGAATGGGGGAGTGACAACTTGGTGGAGCTTATCCTGGAGTCAAGAGGCGACTCCGCTTTCTCGGCGCATGACGCCGGGAATGAGGGACTAGCTATGGAGGAGACGTCCTCCAACGTGCGGTGATAAAAGAATTCACAAATAATCCTTAAAGAAACAAGGAACGATTAGCACCTACATAATGAAGTCTCGGGATCTAATCTATATCCCCTGACTCGGTGCCAGAGAATAAAGGAAAACTTGTGTAATGAGAACAAGCAAACAAGAGAAAGTCACCAATGTGATCCTTTAAGAAAACAAGGAATGAATAGCACCTACATAACAAAGTCTCGGGATCTAATCTATATCCCCTGACTCGGTGCAAGAGAAGAAAGGAAAACATATGTAATGAGAACAAGAAAACAATACGCAATCTCTTAAATGATCCCATAGCGAGGATCGATGGTATAATGTACCTACGCACACGTCCTATAATTACCTGATTGTTGTTGCTACACTAGCAGCTTATTGTGCTGGACTGCGTGTTTGACATTGTTATGCTACTTGCGAGTTGTGTGTGGTTGCTTATTGATATTGCTGTGCTACTTGCAAGATGTGCTTGGTTGCTTACTGATATTGCTAAGCTACCGATGAGTGTGTATGATATCACGATGTGCTGATGTGTGCTTTACTGCTTTATCATAGCATGTAAAATTGACTTAATAATATTCGACCAAGTAGTCGTGTGGCCCGGTAACATGCGGGCTTCACACGTTCATACTCAGCGTAGTTTGCTGAGTCCTTTACACCCAATTTTTTTCAGGTATTGTGCCAGACGGTAACGGAGCGTAGGCGGGGTGGCTACCATGGGGGTAGTCTAAATGGGCATGACTTTTAAGTTTGTAGTGGCATGTGTAATACAGGGGTTGTTATAAAACCCGAGATGTAACTCTTAGTCTATGATTTGGGAATTTTGTTGTAGACACTCGGAACTTGGGAATTGCACTATATGTTGTATATGGATTTTGATAGAGGGTTGTTTCCAGTCATTCAGACCGTAGCATGATATGGATAGAGTTGTTGTGGCAACCACGTGGGTGGTTGGCGTCTGTGACACCCGGATGAAGTTGGAAACCGCTGCGTAGACATCTCGTATTACCGTTAGGCTCGTCTGAGTATTGATTGTGTTTCGGGGGTGTTACACGCACTACTACATCAACCGCGAGGGAGAAGATCATCGGGCTGAAACCATTCTCACCCTTGACCACTGGACGGACTGACCACCATCATCTCACCCGCACCACATTCACGCCACCGACCCATTCATCGCCCACATCCACGCTATCTCCATTCTCACCCCTCACCATCGCCACGACCAGCAACCCACTGCAACGACCATCCATCATCGCATCTACATCACTTCACACCCATCGCCACATTCACGCCCGCTTCGACCACGGTCTACACCCCATCTACACCATCCATCACCTGCATCATTGCTCCAGACCATCATCGCCTTCACCACTTTCTTCCGTCTTCATCACTCGCCGACCTCGACACCATTTCCACGCCTTTATCTCACCAGAGCACATTCACGCCATCATCTTCACCGTCGCATCATCATCATCTCCATCGCCACGCCTTCACCACCACTCGCCACCATCGTTATCACCACCGGATCATCTTCGTCATCACCACACGTCGTCGTAACACTCATCCGAGACCACTACTTCCATCGACAACCTTTTTCATCGCCAAACTAACAACACCCTCGACGTACTTGCTCCATAACCGACACCAATTCACCACCGTCGACTTACCATCTAAACCGCAAGCCAGCGTCGAACTCGCCTGCACATCCCTCGTCATTCCATCACAACATCGCGCACCATCATTCCCTAACCACCGAGCCGAGTACTTCACCATCACCGCCGGCGCAAGCAAGGAAATAGGTCGACTGGCGTGAGGAAGAACGAAGCGACACCGAGAATTCATTACCGTGGTGAGGATTAGCAGGGCAATTCGCGAGGAGGAACAGGGCTCAGAGAACGACAAGAGGTGAACCGGCCTGGAGCGAACCGACCTGTCTTGAACCGGACCGGACATATATAAGGGTTTTACTAAACTTAACTCATTACATTTATATTTGTTACATGTTATTTATTTCTTGTTACATTCTTAGTTATTACATAACATTTGATATTGGTTTTAATGTTTGTTTTTATTGAATTTATATTTTTACAGGTTTTAGTTAATATATAGATTATTACAATTAATGTTCTTATGTTGCAATAATTCTGATCGTTTTATTGCATTATCTTTCTAACTCTGTTTTAATCTGATCGTTGATAAACAGATAGGTTCGATTAATTCGTAAATTTTGGAAAACTTGTTTTAACCGGACAAGTTAATACTTCATCTGCATAAATATTATCTCTCAAACTTATTTTGTTTACATGTGTTTTTGCTAGTCTAAAAAAGTCATAGCATGTTCTGGTAAACGAATTCGTCAGAGTTATTATTTTTGCCAATCTATAAACCAGAAGAAATAACATAATTAACCAAACTGCAATAACCGGAACCCAGAGTCTCATTTCATATATCTTTTATACAAGTTTTTATTTTTCTGTATTATTTTAGTTTTAATTACAGTTCAACTAAAATCCCCCTCTTTCTTGCTTTTGTGACACGCTTAGGAATTAGACATTTTCGCTTAAGTCCCACGGTTCGATTACCCGATTGCTCCAATCTTACTATACTACCGCGACCGGGATTGTTTGCAGCCCGATAGATGTTTTGATCCAACTCAATTGATTATTTTTAACAGGTCAAAAAACTTGTCTGCACCTTATTAATTCCTTTACCTTAGCTTCACATCATTCCAATCCGTCACTTACCATGTATCTTGTCACTCAAGCAATAGTGTCTAACTCAACCAAATATGTGTCAAGGTATTATAACAGCAAGTACGTAATCCACATATACAACAAGTGTAGTCATCCCCTAAGGAATACTAAATGACTAGGTTACCTTCTCTTTGAAGTCAAGGGCACACCGAGCACTTCCAACGAACAACCGGCCAATCACCCTTCATGATTTAATCATAAAAACCAACAACATATCAATTCTAAAGTCAAATTCTTCAAAAAAATCTATAAAAATTAAGAAGAAACCTTAACTAATTCGTTACCCACAAAAACTCTTCAAAATCACACTATCGTCCTCCAATTGCCCACTATCTTCCTAATAAGAGATCTAAGATATAACAAGGACTAAACCTAAGGAAAGGAGTGATAAAACTTATCCAACACCAATGAATGAATCAAGAGAATTCTAGAATTTTCCATCTCCAGAGAGAAGGGATAGTAGTCATGAACCAAACTAGAAAACACAAGACCAGTTTAGAGATTAAATTGGCAAGAATCAATGAAGGAAGAAGTTTAAAATTTAAATGCTTGTAGGTGCTAAAAAGAGGAGGAATAAAGAGATATATACGTCAATTTTCAGCCATGTAGTTGTAATAAGATAGGAGAGAGGAAGAAAATAAAACATTAAGTGAATTAAAAGAGTTTTATGTGACTTAAGGATATATGAACGTCCAATTTAGTAAAAGGCTTACTAAAAGGTGTAGGTAACTTCAAAATTTGGATTTCCTGACTAATTAGGGGACAAAATTCATGTTGTAATAAGTTAAAAGCAGAACAAGTGTTAAACACAACTTAAAGGTCTTTAATGACAATTTTATGCATTAAAGAGTTAATGAGGGTTTAATTAGTAGAAGAACAAGTAAAGGAGTATGTAACTTTAAATACTAAATATCCTGACTTATTAAATAGGAAATGGGTCATGCATTATCAGAAAACTGAAGACCAAAGGTTAAAACACGATCTTAAGGTCAAAAATGACATTTTCATCCACCAAGGGTAAATTCTTGATTTTGAGTGGAGTTAAACTCGGATTTATCCAAAAATTTATGAAGTTACCCCTATGAACCTTAATAACGGTTAGAAGTCAACCAAAAATGAAATTTCATCTTTTAGGTCAAGGGGTCAAAATTAACAAAATGCCCTTACGTGGTCAAAGTCAGCCCTTTGTCAAAATGACCAAAATATCCTTTTGGATCAACTTAAGGGAAAGGACCCAATGGAAAACTTCCTAGCCCTCAAAACCACTTTCTTATGGATATATTCCCATTTCTCTCATAAATGACCAAAAGTATGATTTAAGGTTTTAAAGCACGAAAATAGAAATTTGGGGTATTTCACTACCTCCTCCTAAAAGAAAGCTTCGTTCCCGAATCTTGTGCTCCCTCATATGTTGTCTGAATTCCACAAGAATCACAAGTCACACATTAGGGATTCGTATCCCTTACTACTCTTTGTGGAGGGTGATTTGTTTCGGTATAAGGGGGTGTGTCTAAATGGTTCTAACTAAAAGCCTAGATCCTAGAAATAGCCATTTTGTGAAGGGTGAAAACCGTCCTGGCATCCCTTAAATATCTACTTTATCGTTCGTCTTTCTCAGAAAGCTTAAGGAGAATGCTATTGAGCACTACACCCGTTCTCTATGGTCCTTACGGCGACTTATGCCCTATAGGTGGAATTGGCTAGAGTTTTATTGGGGTTAAAACCTAATTCAACATGTGTACCAGTCTTTGTAACAAGTTTTGCTAGAAAGTATTCCTTAGGTTATCGAACCAAGGAGACAGTGTCTAGTTTAATCTCAATTTAAAACAACTATTAAATTAATGAGAACAGAAAACAGGAAATTATGGGGGTTTAATTGATGAAACTGTAATTCTAATAAATAAAATAAATAATAACAAGAATAAGAAGAACTGCAGAAAGGAAAGTGTTGGTTTTCTTGATAATTATGGGAGAAATCCCGGTTTACTAATCCTCCTAATTCTCGGTTCCCTTCTCAATGTGTTTACCAAATTCTATATTAAAATCCCTGATCAAATTAATTCACTCTCGGTCTCCCGTTCGGTGAAATCTAATTAACAATTACCAAACCCTAACTCTCGTTATGAATTTACTAATTGCAAACAACTTTAAGTACGATCTAGTTAGATAATCAATTAATATTTTAGTGGAATTGCCATCTCTAAATTAATTGGTTTATTCCTGTAGTCTACTGAATGTCGCAGTTCTTACTTGTAAGCAGACAAACTAGTAATCTCTAATAATTGGCCAGACCATCAGAGAATTAAGATAAACAAAGAACAAAACTTAATCTGATTAGATTGGTAAAATCACAAAGATAATGGAACCTTGAATTCGGATTACATAGTAAATCGGAATCTAAAACAACTACTCAGACATGCTAAATTCATAAACAACAATAATAGATAGAGAGAAAGCCATCAAATCTGTAATGAAAATCTGATGTCGTAATCCCAAATCTACTCTGCTATATCCAGTCTAACATGAACTGCTGTCCTCTTCTCTCTTGTTCTAATCTCCACAGTGTGGCTAGGGTTTGGTGTCAAAAATCAAAATGTAGAATAAAGCTCTCCCAAAACTGTAGTCTTTCTCCTCCTTTTATGCTGCGTGCCCTCTGCTTTGATAAATATAAAATATTTATCTTTTCCTCTAAGTATTGTAACAAATCTCTGGCTCTTTACTAGTATTGGTCCGGGTTTGCAAACAAGTACGCAAACCTGGACCACCTCTTAATTTAGGCAAAAGGTTTCACCATAAACTGGTCCGGATTTGTAAACAAGTACACAAACTCGGACCATGTCAAGAAGTGTCCAGTGAGTATCTCGGTAGGATGGTCTGGGTTTGTAAACAAGTACATAAACCTGGACCGTGTCTGAAATTAGGCAGAGAGTTGTTCTCACGGTTGGTCCGGGTTTGTAAACAAGTACACAAATCCGGACACACCTTAAAATGCACTAGAATAGTTGTTTTTGCTCCCGATTGGTCCTGTCTTGATCGTTAAGTTCTTGGCACATGCATCTTGACCCTTTTCTTCAATATTTTTACCTGTTTCAACATAAAACCATAAGTAAGGGGAGTTCTTCGCATATAACATAAAATAACATATAAGTAAGGAATGTATCAAATAAACCAATTAAATATTAACCATACTAAGCATAGAAATATAGATAAATTCCACACTTATCAACTACCCCACACTTAGCTTTTGCTTGTCCTCAAGCAAATAAAGAATATAACTGCTCCAAACCAAAACATCAAACTCTAGGATCAAACATAAGCAGAAAGAAAACAAGCAAAATGACAATCGGAAAAATCAATCTGCTCTAAGCTATCAGTTTTCGCAAACAGTGAATAAAGAATAGTTTTAATAAAAGCATAAAGAGACTAAATTGTAGAAACTGAAACACGTATTAGCTTAGGATCTTCCACCAATTTCATTCAATTACCATTTGGATGACAAGGGGTGTGAGTAATGCCTTATTCCGCAATACCTTTCAACACCACGCACTCATGATCAAATACTAAAAAAACTGCAATTAAATATTTTGTATGCAAAAACTTTACTTCATCAAGAAATAAAAACAAACGATTTATTTAATTAATTGCATAGTTAATCCTTCACCCAGAATTTTCTCTTTATCCATGTAACAGCTTTGGGCCAACTATCCTAGATCACAAGACCTTAGGTAGATAGGTGATAAAGTACCCTGAGGACTTAATAACCAGATAAAAGAGACCTGATTTGGTTTAGGAAATCTTTGATCAGAGAAGTACCTTGCCTTATCCTTTCATTCCAAACATTCATATCATTCCCAAGATTCAAAGCTAAACACATTCAATATCCATAATCAGCCAACCCATCAAATTTCAGTGAAAACAAAATAAATTTAAGAAAAACAATACAATCAGACAACTTTTAAGCAGAAAGATTTTTAGGGTTGTCATCAAGCTCAATTTCAAACTTCCACAGATATTTTCACCTAAAATTCAACATTTAACGACAAAGAGAAGCATATTATTTATCACCTGAAAACAAACAAAAACTAGTGGTCTGAAGTAATAACTGAAGGTCACTCCCTACCCCACACTTAAAATTAAACAATGTCCTCATTGTGTGACAAGGTAGGAGTACAAAACGCAAAGCTCACAGAAAAACATTTATGTCCGAAGGAAACACAACAGTCATTATCAACAAACTAAAATTAAAAGAAATTAAAACTAGGACTCCCCTAGATTTTGTTGTTACTTCGTATGTAGAACGACCCCACCCCACACTTGAGTTTTACTCAAGTGTTGCAGTCTGGTTGCAGCATCCACATGAAGCATTCATCTCAAAGAAAGACACTAAAAACAACCAAAAACTACAAACAGAGTTAAACATTACTAAACAACAAAATCAGGAAATAACTACAAAACGAAAATAAAACTGAAATTAAAAACTAACAAAATAAAACATAACGCTGGGTTGCCTCCTAGCCAGCTGCCCTTCTTTAATGTCTTTGGCTAGACATGTCTCGTTCTCTCAAGAGACTCCAAAAGATTAAGTTGTCTTTGAAACCCGGTGACAAGAAGTTCGAGAAGCTTCCAAAACTTGTTTCAAAGACCTACCAGCATAAAATAGTAGTTGCTCACCCTCTACATTCAAAGTGATCGTACTGTGAGCAACTTCGATTCGAGCATCGGCTGTTGCTTGGAAGGGTCTCCCAAGGATGATAGGAACTATTGGATCTGCAACCATGTCGAGTACAACAAAATCTTAAGGGAAGTACAGATGCTCCACCTTAACCATCACATCCTTTGCAATTCCACAAGGATAAACAATTGAGCGATCTACTAGATGAAGCGTCATTTGAGTAGGTTGTAAGTCCCCAATTTCAAGCTTTTCAAATATAGTGTATGGCATGAGATTGATCGACGGTCCCAAATCAGCAAGACAGTGATCAAAGTTAATGTCTCCTACTCTACAAGGAATTGTGATACTTCCAAGATCTTTGCATTTTTCTGGTAGATGCTTCTGTATGATCGCTGAACAAGTTTCTATGAGCTGTATAGTCCCTATCTCAACTAATTTGCCTTATTAGAAAAAAGCTTCCTTAAATACTTGACATAGTTAGGCACCTTCACAACTAATTCAATAAAAGGGACATTAACAGATAGTTGACGAAGTAAAATAAGAAACTTATCAAACTCACTATCCTCTTTGGAACGCATGGTTCTGTTTGGGAAGGGGACTGGAGGAGAAACTTCAACTACAGGTGGTGTAGGTGGAAGAGATTGGGTAACTTCACAATTCCGCTCATTCTCTAGCACTGGTTCCTCTATGTTCACCACCTCAGGCTCACTAGCTGTACCTTTACTACTCCTAGTAGTTACCTTCTTCGCCGTTTCCTTTTCCTGCAAAGAAGACTTTTTAGCCAAGATATCATCTACTAGTTTAGCATAATTTGGCATTAAATTAAGCACATCAGAAAAGGCATATCCTTAGTTCATTTCTTAAAAATTTGAAGAAATTTTCCAAGCTGTTCATCGAGGTCCCATTTCTTTAACCTGTCAGGAAAAGGAATAGGCTCTTCAAATTTACGATTAGAAACATAAGAGTAAGAAGGTTGAGTTTTAGGAGACTCCTTCTCCTTGGGTGTTTCAAAAACTTTACTGGAGTTCTAAACCTCTTTTTGAACAGGCTGAACTGTAGTAACAAGTGGAACATCATCTTCAACAACAAAAATAGCTTTGGCCTGCTCCCTCGGGTTCGTCTCAGGCTGGCTTGGTAGAGCTCCTAGAGGACACTGAGCAAGTTGTTGTGCAAGTTCATCTAACCGCTTCTCTATTCTATTATTTGTCTTGTCTTGCTATGCAAATCTCATAGTGGTTGACTTGACAAATTCATGAATTGTAGCCTCTAAACTCGAAGACATGCTAGCTCCACTATTATTCATTTAATTATTTTGAGTTGGGCCTTGATTGAAGTTATTATGATATCTCGGTTGTTGCAGGTAATACCCTTGATTCCTCTGATTATTGTAGAAGTTTCCTTGCCTGTTACCCACATAATTCATCTCCTCATTTTGCTGCGGTGTACACTGGCACATGCTAGAACTCCTCCTACAAAATTCACAAGGTAGTACTGACTCAGGCACAACCGGCGCATTTGATGTCGAACTCATCATGGCACACATTTTCTTAAAATGTTTAGACATACTCTCCATCCTAGGAGCGAGGAGGGTATGTGAATCTACTTCATAAAGACCTGTAACTTTCTTTGGAGGAACCACAGGCACACCTCTGGCACCACCCCATTGGTTAGCTGAATTTGACAACGTTTCTAACAACTCTTTGATCCTGGTAATTGGAAGCTCCATGAGACTTCCTCCTGCACAGGTGTCTACAAATAGGCGGCTCTAGGGATCTAAATCCTTATAAAATGACTGTAGTACGACCTTCTCATCCGAACCGTGATGTGGCACTCTTAATAATACCCTTAAAACGCTCCCAGGCTTCAGAAAGAGTCTCCCCATTGAATTGCTTAAAATTTGTAATCTCACCCCTCATTGTCAGCATTCGAGAGGGTGGGAAATACTTTGCCAGAAAGGTATTAGCAAGCTCCATCTAAGTGGTGATGCTGTTGGACGTTAGAGAATTTAACCATTCTGCTGCTCTATCCCGTAATGAAAAGGGAAATAGAGTTAACCTTGCTACTTCTTGAGAGGCTGGGGTCGAGCATGCTCCTACTAATCTCAGAAAAGATGTCAGGTGAATATAGGATCTTCTATCACCACCCCACTGAATTATGGTGCATTCAAGACCATCGTGATGTAGTGTGTCTTGAACTGCCACTCTACCCCCACCTGTAGTGTAGGAATCACTATGGGTGATGTGAGTCCCTCCACATTCAGACGGGTGTAGTCATTCATCCTTGTCTCCTAGTTGTTAAGGCTTTCCCCCATGGTTAACTCTCCCTCTAGAACAAAAGTATCAACTGGTGAATCCTTGATAAACACTTCCGACTTGACTGGAGTACCCAGAACAAACCCTTGACGAATTGATCTAGCAAGTCATTCTATCTCTGGTTCAAGCTCAAATTCAGGACTGCCTGTAGAACAAGTCACATGTGTAGACACCAAAAATTCTCACCCCATAAAGCAATAAATTTAGACATATAAATAAAATAAGAGGGTCGTCGCCTTTCTTTTCTGAAATACCCCGAACTTAATTATGGTGATTAAATTATTCTAATATGGTATTTAAGGGCCTAATAGTGCCTAAGTAATTTTGGTAAAGGAAATAAATCCAAAACAAATGAGAAAACGCTTAAAAAGCGAAAAACGCTAAAATAAGCGTTATATGATCATAGGAGGTACGTGACCTCGATTAGAGTATTATATGGATTCCTAAGACTTATTCATGCCTAATTAATATACGGTAACAATTCTCGAAGAAAACGGATCCAAATAATGAGTTAAAATGCTAATAAAGCTTTAGCGCACGTTTTTCGAGGAAACCCGAAAACGTGACTTTGAGTGGTCAAACAAACCCGTAAAAATAATAGTTCATCAAATAACTATATATAAACATTAATGGAAGCTTAACAACCATTAAAAATTAAAGAAACCAGAAAATTCTGGAAAACGGGCCCGGTTAGTGAATAGTGCTAAAACTGGGTAAATTAACGAGCGTTTTCTGTAAAAGACGAAAAACGCTCCAGCTGGTATATATATATGGGGCCGGTTTTCTTAAGGCAATCAGCCCCTCTCACATGACTAGCTAACTATTAAATAAGTCAAAAAGTAAAAGTTGGGAAAAAGTACAAAAAGTAGTAAAACACTCTCTCACCTCTCATTTCCCTCCTCTCTCTCAGGTTACTTTCCTCCCCCTCCTGATTCCTCTCTTCTTCTTCCTCTGCTGGGGACGATTTTGGAGCTCCTTAAGAGCATCCATGGCAGCCTCTCTCATCCTCTTGCCCAAGCTCCATTTAAACCCCAAATGCAAAAATAACCACACATTTGAACTCCCCTCATCAAGCTCTACCTTTCTATCTTTTCAAAATCTTCAAAGGAGATAGTTGAACTACATGGTTTTAGGCATTTGAAGAGAAAATGGCATCATTTTGAAGCTTGGAGTCTTCTCTTCCTCCTAAGGTAAAAATCTCCAAGAAAAACTCAATTTTCCTTCACCTTTTAGAGTGTCCAATTTTGCCCTCTCTTGCCTTGTTCCTTTTCTTGTTTTGAGCTACTCTCCAAGCCTTCCATGGTGGATTAGAGCCCATCTTTTGGTTCATGGCAAGAACCCATTTTAGGGTTTCAAAGTAATGCCAATCTTAGTGTTTTAAGCACTTCCTAGTAATCTTGAGTAATTAATGAGTTAAGTGTCTGGAGCATTGGCAATTGTGTAACACCCCAACCGCTAAACTTACCATTATCCTCTAACCGTCCTTCTAATTACTCTTTCACGCAGCGGATACATACTTTACTCCCGGCGGGTGATACAATGTCGTTAGCCATTCCAAGACTAACAAGGCTACTACTACTTACAGTCACAGTCTGAAGATTAGAATATGCCAATAACTTGATACTTACATAACAACCCCAAATCCTTACTTACACTTTGATTACCGAGTATCCAAAATATATGAATTACATTCTAAGTCTACAACACTATTCCAAAAATTATGAGTTTGTACCACTACTCATTCATACTAAGTTCACAATTCATTTCTCAAAAGGGTGTACCACATGGTACACCGGCTACTCAAAAGGCATCAAGCCGTGTACAACTCGGTACACCATTCAAATCTACTAACTACTCATAAAGAATACATTCCGGTCCTTACTCGACCTTCAGGCCTCACGAGTACCAGTAAAATAAAAACGGCGCCCCAAGGGGCTTAGCTTACGCTGCATATGAAATCCGCATACCCCGCGTACTAGCGAGGGTACGCCAACTACTTGGTCGTATACATGCGGTTCATTTGCTCATACATACATACATGCTTTTATACACAATAATACAATACATTACAGAGCATACATACATTCATTTCAATACATACAAGGAAGACATTACAAGTCAACCATTCATACTTACCGTTACGGAGATACGCTTCTCCAATACATACACAAGGATTGTTAGCTTCTTTACACACCCGGGTTAATCGGGTGTACATTACTCATTTACTCAGGGTCAATGACTTACATTAGCCAAGACCATTACTCACACAATACTCTACTTACTTACATACTCGAGTCAAGTCGGTATGACCTCCAGGCAGGGACTACTATATCCCACCACCGGGCTTTAAGGCGGCTCACCAATCCAGGATGCTACCCATTTAAGGGGTTTGGTCCATGGAAAGGATTAAGCCCAGGATTCGGATCCAACCTCTTGTGTTTCCTTATCCTCACGCGTGGCCGAAACTATATCGGACTTCTACTCATTCCATTTTACTCAATACTCAAGTTAGGAGTTAGGTGGTTAGGAATTAGTAGAAGTCTTTACTCCCATGCCAATGGTTAATACATTACACAAGTACTCCACAAGGTACACATACACTTCATTCTCATCCATTCATTTCATAAATTATGCAAACTAAATGTTCAAGATAATGCAACAAGAACAATATAACACAAACACAATTAAGTGCAATAAAAGTCTGATTCGTGCATTTATCTTATTTGAATGGTCACATAAGCACACAAATCAGAGTAACCAAGTTAGGATACAGGCATGAAGAAATCATACCGTTCACCGTCGTACTCGTACTACCGGTTTCCTTCGGAGTTCAACTATTTGATCCCTATACATACATGAAGTTGTATGGTCAATGATCTATTATTGACCCAACTTATCCTTACTTTACTACTTCCATTACATACTTACTAGTTCTTTACTCTCCATACTTTGATTATGAAAAACATTCTTTTCTTGTTACTTCTTTAACTTGTTTTCTTACTCTTGGGCATACTTCCTTACCATTATTATTCCATTAATGTTGTGCTACCATATACATGTATATGTATACATATGATTACTATAATCATTTTTTTTTGTTTTCACTCGACCGACCTTACCCAGGGTCGGGCCCAAGGTCGGTCAAAGTCAGCAAGTTACAACGCTGGAAAATTCAGGCCCGACCGACCTTGCAAGTCCGGTCCCAAGGTCGGTCCAAGTCAGTAGTGTTCGAAATTTAAGACCCGACCGACCTTGCGAGGTTGGTCCCAAGGTCGGTCCAAGTCAGTAGGTTTCCAGGTTCAAAATTTATGCCTCGACCGACCTTGCCAAGTACGGTCCCAAGGTTGGTCGAAGTCAGTAGACTTCCAGTCTTTGTAATTTAAGGCTCGACCGACCTTGCAAGTTCGGTCCCCAAGGTCGGTCCGGCCCAGTACTTTTGTTTAAAAATCTGTTTTCATTTCTTTCTTTGCCCATTGCTTCCCCAATCTTCCTACATGTAATCCCTCATGTTCTAGCATTATTTAAACCCTCTAAATCACTTAGTTCATCTACCAAACTCATTACTCACTTCTAACTAACTTACACAAATTTCTTTCTCACTTCATTCCAGCACTTATACCAATTTTCTTCCCTCAATGCTACAGATTTGTGTTCTAACCTTTACCCTTCAATACTCCCTCTACCAATGCTACTCCTAGCATTCTAAGTGCATTACTTCACATCCTAGTTCCATCCCATTACCTAGCTCCTTTCCACATCTATTTTCATGGTGGTTAATCACTCACAACAACTACCAAAAACACCTAGTTATTGTCTAGGTTATTCCCTCTTCCTTCACAACTAAGTCTTCTAATTTCTAGACAAATTTTGATATAGTCTCTCCTATAATTTTCACTTTGCCCACATATCAATCCAGCTCACAATTCCCATATCAATTCACACATCATTCTACACACTACAACACCCAAATTTTTCCTGCACATACACATACATTACCCAATGTTTTCCAAGACTTTTAGCTCACCATTCACTACTTCAAAACAGTTTTATTCTTTCATTCATTATACTACTACATTGTAACTATTCATAGCTACATTCATTACTCATTTTTAGTACACAAAACTGTTACTACAATGCATAAAACTAGCTCAAGGTAAGAGTAATTACCTTGTCTTGTTAGTTTTTCTTCCCTTCTTTTCCTTCTCTTCCTTCCTTCTATCTTTCTTGTTTTCGGTTTTCTTGTTCAGTCACTAAGCAATGCTACAGCCCATTAATACATAAATACTAACTTAGATTTTCATCCTTAAACTAGCCTAGGGTTTAAATATGTTTAGGGTTTAAAAGAGTATTACCTTCAACCACCAAGTGGAGTACTTGGCTAGCAAGAGAGCAAGATTCCAGCACCAATGGAGAGGCCAAAATCGGCTGGAAAAACAAGGCACCAACAAGAGCTTACTTGAAATTTTCGTTTTGCAAGTAAGGGCTGGAAAAAGATGGAGTTTCAAGATTATTTTTACCTCAAAACATCAAGGAAAAGGAGGAGCTTCTAATAGTGGACTCAAACCTTCAAATGGAGAATACCCATGGAGATGAAAGTGGGTGTTTTCGATTTCTGAAAAGAGGGGAATACTCTCCTTGATAAGGGGAATACAATGGTGTAATTTTTATTGCATTTGGGCAAGGATTAGGCTTTGAACAAGAAGAGAGAAGAGGAGAATTGTGTGAGGTTTCTTAAATATCCATTGCTGTCGAGAGGGAAGGATAAAATTCATAGAGGGAGGAGGAGGTGCAGTACGTGAGGGAGTGATGGGGTAGAGGAGAGAGAGTTGCTTTTTGGTATTTTATTTGTTTGTCTTCTAGCAAATAAGAAGAGAATTAAGAGAGTGAGAGAGGGAGCTGGCCGGCCCACTCACACACACAATCATACTTTTGGTTTTTATTTTCAAAAGTTGACACATTAGTTTTGCTTATTTACACTCTCACCCCACAACTTCCCGGTTGTTACAGTTTTTACTAACCGGAACCCATTTTCCAAAATTTTCTCGTTTAATTAATTTTATTGGTTCTCAACATTAATTAATGTTTATTAATGACTATTTGATTGACCAAAATCATTACGAGTCTATTTGACCCGCTTAAAGTCGCATTTTCCCGGTTTCCTCGAAAAACACGCTTTAAGGTTTGTTTGTGCTTTGAACCCATTTTAAAGGTCCGTTTTCTTCGGGATTTGTTACCTCATGTTTATTTAGATGTAATTAAGCCTTTAAAATACTTATTAGCCTAATTAATCACTATTTTTAATTACGGGGTATTTCAATTGTATTGCCCTTGCCCTTGACCGGTTTTGGGAACCAAGAGAGAAGAGGAGAAGAGAAGGCTTGAAAAGAGGAACTTATGGAATTAAGGTAATTAAGCTACCTTGATACTTATTTTAATGCTTTTAGAGTTTTAGGAATCGGTAAATGAATGAATGAACCCAAAACTGGAATGGAAATTTATTTGGATGAATTAGAGAGAATTTGTAAATTGCTGTGTGAAATAAGGGTCTTAGAGCCAAGTGAATTTTGTATATAAGTTGGTACTGATGTTGGATGAAATGTTGAGGAATTATGTGTGCTGGTAGGATCCCTTGTGGATGTGGCTAGATTATGATTGTTTTGGAGGGAAATGGATGAGTTTGGATATGTAAGGATTGTAGGTAAGTTATGGCAAGATTTTGGTAGAACTTATGGTGTTTTAGGGGATGTTATGAGTAAGGAATGACCAAAGGTTAACTTGGTGTTTGGGGAGAAACCAATTTGGTTAGCCATTAGTAGGGTAATGATGGTAAGATAAATATGCCCTAAGAACCTAAGATTAACGAGGTTAAACTACAGGACTATTAATTGTTACATACCGTAGTACTTGTTATTAATGGAAACGCTTGAAATATTATCAGCGAATCAAGTGCAAACCGAGGAACATAAAGTGACGCGGTAAAGTAAACCACGGTGTAAGGTATGATTTTCTCATGCCACGTATGCTAACCGAGCTACGTTGATTTGTATGCTTGTGTGCCGGTTAATCAAGATAAAAGCATGAAAATGGTTTATTGCATTTGAATGTATGTCTTGATGTATGAGCTAACCCTTCTTGAATGATTGTGTGGCCTAACTTAGTGCGTAGACCGACTCATAGATGAGTCTTCTTAATTAGTGACTCGTAGGAAGAGTCAAGTTGGGAATTAATGGAAACGTAGAAACGTACTAAAACTAATGAACTAAGAAACGATAACGCAAACCTATGAACTCACTAGAATGTGAGAGAGCGTACGGGATTAGTAAACTTCCAATAGCGGTTAGAGAACCGAAGCGATGCAATCCACCAAACAATAAATAGTGGAAGTATATAAGTAACCTCTATTAGAGGAATTGATGATGGTGCAAGACATGAATCATGAGAGTAGTAAAGAATGATAAGGGATCTCCAAACCCCTTAGAAAAATAGTCGCCCCACAATGAGAGGAACCGACTAGTATAAACAATGTCCCGAACATGAGAGTAATCAATACGTTGGGGGAACCCTTAAATTTGAGATTACTAGACATTGGTAATTCCCTAAGCTAATAGAGGATATCGAGAGAGATACTTCTAGGCTAATCTATGAGATTGTAAAATAACTCCTAGAGAGGAGTATTGGGAATTTGAGTAGTCCGGTAGAAACGGACATTTGAATATTTGAGGAGCTAAGCATATAGCTCATCTTGTATTTGTAAGCCCGGTGGCGAGTCTTGTGTATGACTCTGCCCGGAGGCTGTAAGTAATGAGTATCGAGTAATGAGTATGTACAAGTAAGTAATGAGTATTAAGTAATGAGTATGTACAAGTAAGTAATGAGTATTGAGTAATGAGTATGTACGAGTAAAGTAAAGAGTATTGAGTAAGGAGTAAGTACGAGTAAGGTACTGAGTATTGAGTAATGAGTAAGTACGAGTAATGCAATGAGTATTGAGTGATGAGTTAGTACTAGTAAAGTAGTGAGTATTGAGCAAAGCACGAGTAAGGTAATGAGTAAGGTAACGAGTGAAGTATGAGTAAAGCAACAAGTAAGTAAGAACATGATTGGGTAAGCCTTATGAACCCGAGCGAGGAGAAAGAGAGCATCCGATTAAACCGGATGAATGAATAACTAACATGAACGGTTGACTGACGAATTGTCTTCCCTAGTAAGTATTGAATCTTGTATATGTATGTAAGTATTGCTGCTTATAATGTTGTAGTATTAGTAGGTATGTATGCATGAAAATGAACTCCATGTATTCGACCAAAATAGTAGGCGTACCCCGGTTAGCACGCGGGGTATGCAAATTTCATATGCAACAATTTGCTGAGCCCCTAGGGGCACCGTTTTTATTTACAGGTACTTCGAAGCTGACCACCATTCGAGAGTGTAGGACGGGTTGCTGTATAAGCACGGGTAGTTGAGTAATAGGAACTGTATTTGTATTGTAATGCTAATTTGTAAGTCCAAATTGTATCGGTAGTTTGAGGATTGTAGTAGACTCGATATAGTATTGAATTGGAGTTTGTATTAGGATTATGATTCGAGTATGAATGGAAAGCAATGTATTGCGTAGAGTACTCGGTATATTCAAGTCATCAGACCGATAGTATATAGTATTGTAACTGGCCTTGTTAGTCACGTGGGTGACTAATGACACTGTACACCCGCCGTTGCGTATGTAATATCCGCTACGAAGGTAGGTAATTGTAAGAAAATGACGGGATTAGCGGTAGGGGTGTTACATTTTCAAAACTCATTCATGTGCATACCAAAAATGAAACTTTCATTTTACGATTAAGCTTTTTATGTCAATTTTCAAAGCATTTGTTTTCAAACTCATCCCTTTTTGTTATTTACATGTTTTACCATTTTATTTCATTTTATTTATATTTGCTTATGTACTTGTATGATCGTTTTATATTGGTTTTATTTTATTACATGTGTATTTCATATCATTTCATTGATATTTTTACTTGTATTTTACTTATTAGTATTCAACTTTTATTTTGCCTTTATCTTTATTACTTTCAGAATTATTTTCATCTTTATGTATATTTCATGATTATATTGCATGGAATATTGTTTTATGTTCTTGTCATCATTTTATTATTTTATGTCTCTTAAAAACGAAGAAAACACCCTGTTGTTACATGTGAAACATCTTTAACCTTACTTTGTACTTTCGTTTAAAACATTAGCGTTTTTAGAGAACTTTTTCAGTTTGAGCTATGGGTCTTGTATTATTAATCGCATTAATCTAATGAGTTCAATTAATAGCGTAATTGATTATGGTAGGATGTACAAATATGGGAGATTTTGGATTCGAGTCCTCACAATGGCATAATTTTTTAAACTAGCCTTGCTTCTTTCTTAAACCTTAAACCCACATTCCCAGCCTATAAAAGAACAAGCAAACCCTTAGAAGAAAGAAGGAACAGTGGCTGTCAAGTCCCATTCCCATTCCCTCGGTTTTCATTCACTCACCTACTCCCTTTCTTGTTTTTCCATCCCTGAAAACAAGAAACATATAGCTCTCCATCTCTCTATTCTCTTCAAGCCGGTACTTTTGCAACCTAACTGGCGACATGGAACAATCTGCTGCCTCTCTACATTGCTCTTCACCGACGGTAATTTACAACCTCACTGGCAAACAATGAACATACTACCCTGCACCTCTTTCGTTCTCTTCATGATGGGTAATTTTGCACACCCAAACTGACGAACAAAGAACCTACATACTCCATCTCTTTCATTTCTCCCCACCCAGCAACTAAACAAAGAGCATACAACCCCACACCTCTCCCATTTCCGTACTCACGGAAACATACACGTTCCTCTGTATTCTCTTTATTCTGGATAGTTTGCAAACACAGCCGACACCTTCGGCATCGAAAGTTCTCGAGACTCAAAAAATCGAAGCCCATGCTCCTGCGTTTCCTTCTTCGCCGAGAATCACAGCCATTATCGACGCCAGCAAACACTACCAATTTCGAAACCCAGAAGCAACAAAAATGCTAGCCGACCAACATCAATCCACGGTCTTATTCTTTAAAGAACCTCTGTTATACTTCCCTGAATATACCCATGATTTGTTCTCTTGAACCTGAACACTTCGAATGTTCTAACTTCCCATGATTCATTCATTGTTCACCAGAAAATCACCATGAACATCATCCTCATACCACCCGAAACTTGTCTTCATCCACTGTTATCTACATTTCTCCTCGGTTGCTTTACACCACCGTAAAATCACCCCACACACCACCGCCATTCGCGCTCGAAATCTAACTTCTCACCAAGAAAATCATACATTTTTGTCCTCCTCACCAAAAATGAGGTCTCGACAATGTTCCCCAAACCGACGCAAATAAATCCACTTGCCGATTTCTACCTCTGTATATACCCCATCCTTTGTGTTTTCTGTTTTTAATGTCTCCGAGTGTTGGGTTTGCCGGTGCTAATCTTTATTTACGGCTTGTGCCTATGTTTATACATTTCTCTTGATCTCTTTGTACATTACTCTGACCTGCGCACTTGCGGTTCGGGTCAGGCCGATTCCTGGAAAAGAATTCATGGGTTGATATCAGTAATTAGCTTCGGGAGTCTTTGATTTATAAATCCCAGATTACAGTGGTTTGATGTTATACGTTTGTGCGAATTGATGTTTTGTATAGTCTATGGTTTGTACTTCTAAACCTTCCTTTATGCTAATCAGATTTTTTTTGTTTTAAAAAATTGTGTGAACTAACTCCTGGTTGTTTTTTATTTTTGGTCTCGTTTCAATTCGCTGTTCATTATTTTGCAGGGAGTCTATCTCCATTCCTGGTATATACTTCCTATCTCATTAAGCCTCTAACTTATCTGGTCTAATGCCGTAATTTAGGAGAGTGCTCAAAATTTATCTGGTGTGCCACTGAATTTGATCTAAGTTTAGAGTTGTGTTTATGAAAGTCTATGATTCAGGATAGACTATGTTAATATGTGCTAACGACAGGCACCAATCTTGTGTCTACTGGTGAAGTTTGGCTCCTAACCCATCTATCTACTTTTCCTGTTATGTTTGCTGAGAAACTAATTCCATTTGTTGTCTACGGTTTTCTTTTGGTGTTTGAATCTGTACTTACATTTGCAGGAGATTTTTGTTTCCCCTTCTACCTGGTATTTAACTCTCATTTCATTTAACCTCTGATTTATCTTGACTAATCTCGTGACTTAGGGATGTTGTAACACCCCGATTAAACCGATCAATAGTCCGGACGATGCGCCAACGATGACCTAGCAAGTCTAAACAGCGGATTTACAACGTATGCTCGGGTGTCACAGACGTCAACCACCCACGTGGTTGACACACAACACACACATCAATACTAAGCTGCGGTCCGATTGACTGGAATTAAAACACAATCAAATCCAAGCACCATAGAAATTACAGACCAAGTACCGAGAATTCTACAACATAAGTCTTAATTCAACAACAAGATCAAAAGTACAACAAAGTCATAACCCATACATTAATCATACACTACTACAGTCCTGCCCATTTAGACTACCCCCATGGTAGTCACCCGTGCCTACTCTTCGCCCGCTTCTCGTTTCATACCTGTAAAAATAAAGGACTCAGCAACTATGCCGAGTATGAACGTGTGAAGCCCGCATGTTACCGGGCTACACGACTACTTGGTCGAATATAATTAAGTCCAATTTCATGCAATAGGAAAACAATAACATATAGCATACAACATCATAAGGCAACACACACATGTCGGCATAAGATAACACCAAGCATCTCGAGCATGTAAACAAGTAGAGTTTTTGTAGAATTCGTATAATGATGATCCACACAATGGGATCATACAATGTTGAGTATTTTCGTGTCTTTCTCTTTGTCTCCACCAAGTGCACTTCTCTTTCTCTTTCTTGCACCGGTCTGGGGGTGTAGATTGACTCCCTTGACCATATAATGCGGGTGCCCATCTTTCTCTGGTTCTCATTGATCAATTGTGTGTTCTTCTGTTACCGCACGTTGGAGGACGTCTCCTCCATAGCTAGTCCCCCATTCCCGGCGTCATGCGCCGAGAAAGCGGAGTCGCCTCTTGACTCCAGGATAAGCTCCCCCAAGTTGTCACTCCCTCATTCCCGACGTCATGCGCCGGGAAAGCGGAGTCGCCTCTAGACTCCAGGATGTGCTCCACATAAAAGGGCGAAGGATCTGATGCAGATACCAACTCCCGAATTTTTCCATACCGCGCGGCCCGAGATGTCGTCTTCCCGGGTTATCCTCATGTCCCACCAATCGAGATTTGCTCTTCATTATCATTCATGAATAGACACCATAGTGGGTGTCTTGGTACGTCCTCCTTAGTTAGAGAGGAGTTCCCCTTATAGTGTTTTCTTTGTTTCTCATAGTTCTCAGTGTTTCATCTCAAATCACATAAACGCGAAGGGACTAAACTACTGTGTGCGCGCAATGATACACAACAATGATACACAACAATGATATAACAATCATCCAACATGATAAACAAGCAATCCAATTTTCATGCTTTAATCTTAAGGTCTTTTCACAAGGAGCACACAGCACACAAGCCGTGTAACACGGCAACATACGAACCACACATGTCCATACCTTTTTCGCTAGTTCGGGTTGTCTCACACTCGGAGTCCCGGTCGGAGCACGCTACGATCCTAGAGTTAATTAAAACAATGTGTCAGTTCATTATTTTATGTGACGACACTTTATATCGTATATTACTCCTTAAGTATGTTGTTACATGCTTAGTTTAGATTGACTCTTAGAAGTTCACATGCATTAATCCTAGGCTTAACTTACTCCTAGGATAGTTCATGTCTTTATTTACCTGTTAACCTAGCCCTTTTTCCTTAGTTAATGACTTAGGGCGTTTTAAGAGGTAATTATGTAACAAGTTTGTATAACATAGTATGACTTATCTAATGTGTATTCTTTCCTTAGATAAATGGGTGAGTGATATTTTAACCCTTGTAATGATAATATATATCTTAGGTTACCCCTAAAACCCACTTATACAGAAGCCCAAAGCTTATGAAAACGCCACATAAGTTTAGTGTTTAATCTCACGTAACCTCTCCTTTAGTATGTTAAACCATGTGTATTCTGCCCAAGCGTTTCTTCACACACATCAGGTGAGTTAGGTCTGATTTGGGTTCATTAATAAACTAACACCTCACTCATATTACTCCTATAATCTATCTATACAAAACAGCTAAGATATTAGGAACCGGGACAACCAACTCCATGTTCCATTGGGTTTCTTGTTTCTAGTTAGTTTAATTCATGTTGTTGCTCTCCTATAGTGTCTGCCCAACTAATTATGTGTGTTGGCTTAGGTTTAAACTCAAGACTTTATTCATAAATGACTCATGTAGCTTCTGTAATAAACTGCACGGAACAGCTACATCAGGGGAATCAGAAGGAAGCAGGACTGAAAACAGGAAACCGGTTTATTGCAGTCTCCTATTGTTATATCTTTTCAGGTGCTAAATGTTTGCTCTAATCCTCCCTAACTTATAGACACTTAGGTTCAGGGGTTAGTCAAAGTCTGGAACTCAAAAATTTCTCCAGAACAGCACTGATAACTACTTTGGAAATTCAGTCAACAGAGAACAGGCAGTGGGAAAAACTGAAGCATTACATCTGGTTAAGTTCCTTGTTGGTTCATCCTATCACTCTCCTAAATTGTCTCTCGATATCACTCTTGTGTGCTTCTTACTCAGTTACAAGTGTTAGCTCAATTTTCCCCTCAAACTACTTTAATCATCCTCAACTAATTCTCTGCACAGATAAAACTGAACCCAAACCTGAACTGATAATCTGATATGAACTCTCTGTTATAGTTGGTTGCTGTTTCTTTAATCTCTCTTCTGTTTTTCCTCAACCGATGTACAACTTCCTCCAGTTAATTTACACTCTTAGTTAAGACAGTTTAAAAGACTCTAAGTTCACTTTTCAACTCAAGGAGCAAGGCACACTCACCTCTGAGAAAACTCTACACAGAAACTGCAGGGACTGATATGGTTTCCTTCTCCTTCTGTTATGTGTCTCGGTTATCTAGCCTGTAGTTTGATTTCCCTTAACTGCTTTAGTTTCTACATTGCGTGTTTTATTTCAATGCTAGTCCTAAGACAAACCGAGGTTATGCTGTTGTACCCACTTGAATTACAGAAACTCGAGAATCTCTAAAACTAAAAAAAACAGCAACTTGTTTCCTGTCAACTCCTCTTCTAGCCTGTCTGTTTAGCCAATGATGTATCTTTCCATCTGTTCCACGATGTTCATCATTTCAATTATGTGTTCCAACCTTATATCAACCCAAAGTAACCTAAGACAGCCCTGTTAAAACCCACTGAAAGTTCCATCATGCAAAAGCCTATATTCTGCAGAAAAACCAAAGGTAACAAACTGATATAAATTTATCCCTTCTCTTTTCTTTAACCACGAACCTGGTTTACAACTCTCCCTCTGACATCTTAGCTGTATAGTAAAGGTCTCGAAAAGCCTTAACTCTCAAACAATTTAGGACACTAAGTTAGAGCTACAGAACCCACTCTTACTGAAAAAGAAAGAACTCCAACACTGAAACACTGAAACTGATGTTCTTTTTGTTATCGATACCTTCTGTCTCTTTTAATTTAATTCCTGGTTTGTTCACTCAGTTTCAGGTTCTAACAACATTTGAAACCCAACTATAGCAGTCACACCCCTAAGAAGTTCGTATACAGAAAACACATATTTCTTTTAGAAATTGAACTGAGGTTTTCTCCTGCTATTTTATCGAAATGCTTCTTTCTGTTTTCTTTCTTTTTTTTCTGTTTTCTTTTCTGTTTTCTTTTCTGTTATAGTTTTCCTTCTGTTACAGGTTATGTTTGTTCTTTGTTTTGTTTTTCCCTCACGCTCATAACCTAACTACTTAGTTAAGAGTCTTGACCCAATTTTAATCCCCAAGGCAGATCCCAAAAGACAGAAAACTACAACTGAACTCAAAAATCTGAAACAGAACTCTTCACAAATCTGAAAAACTGATAACCTAATACCAGAAATCTGATGCATGTTTTTCTTCTGTTCCTCTCTTTTTTTTTGACTTTGTCATTGTATTTACTCAATTAATGATTACTAGTTGTTTAAGATCCTCAATACATCAGAAACATAAGGACAGTCCCTCTGAAATAGAAATTTCACACCAGAACTGAAACTCTAACACTCAAGATCTGATAATCTCTCTTTATTATTCTCTGTGTATTCACAGAGCTGTCTCTCCATTTTTCCTTCTCAAACTGGTTTGGTTACTGTTTTAAATATCTTAATAAGTTTCCAACCCAACACAAAACCATAGCAACAAGGCTGTACTCCTGAGAAGGTACTATACAGAAAACATAGTTCTTTAAGAAACTGTATTTGAGGTATTCTCTCTGTCGTTGTTTCTTCTGTTCTTCTAACTTGGTTTTTAGTTCCTTTTGTTCCCCGATTTGCCTAGCAGGATTATCTTGAGTTTAATCTACTTAACATACTAACACTACCCCTATGTTACCCCTAGACAGTTAGTATACAGAAAGAAAACAAAACACAGAACTCAAGTGTCTACTGCTGAGTTTATCAGTTAGTTTCGTTTCTGCTGATGTTTTGTTTAGAAAGGCTCACCTCTTTTATCCTGGCTGTTTCTCTCGTGAATCTCCTTGGTACAATGCAGACTCCCAGACCCTGAGCACTCAGTCTCCACTGGAAGAAATCCTCAAGTGTTATTCTCAACATATCAGTGGTGAGACAGAAGGGAAGGTGGAACTAAAAACTGAGTTTCCTTGTAAGTCTTACCCTTTGACAGAAGGACAATTGCTTCGCAGTTTTCTTTTTCTTTCTCCAGTACACTACTCTTTACCTAGTATGTACGGTTCTTTACATGAGGCAGTGAGAAAAGTTAGAGAAACTCATGTATGGGCTATCGGTCAAACAAACAGAGGGAATGCATTTTAGTTAAGCCTCACCTGTTAGCTTCTTCCCAAGAGTTTGATCTCTGGCTCTACCAGACAGACAGGAATAGTGGGAGGCTTAGTTTACTGACAAAACAAGAGGGTAGTCAAGAGTAAAGTGTCAGTCTTTCTCTTCAACAGAAACAACAAGTAGAAAGGACTCAAGAGTGTCATGGAGTTTCGGGTTCATCTCCACGCATGAGTAAACAGCAGCTTACCTTGTGCTACAGGATCAGAGGAAGTGAGTAGAGTCGTTGCCCATGCAATACCGATGCACAACAGGGGGGGTGAAGGAGTGGTATGTGGGTTTTTGAACTCAGGCGACACAGGACACGGTGAGTTAGTGTAGGGGTTGGAACAGACTTCAGCGATGGCAAGTTCCAAGGGAATTTTTTCTTGAGAGTGTTGAAACAATATGGGTTTGATGCGTGAGAGTTTGTGATACATGGCTCTGTTGTGTAGAACTTGAACAAAAAAAGAAGTAGAATATGTCGATTGTTGGTCTGTTGAATAGTTTAGATGTTGCCACAGGGAAAAGTTGGGAGATTGACTTCGTGGAAATCTGAGAAGGGAATATACTAAGGTGAGTAATGTGTTCAGGTCAATTTGCTTTCCTCTGTGTTATTCTCGGACAGAACCGAAAGTTATGGGCACCTGAGAAAAAAAAAATTTTTGTCACATGGGAATTAGGAAATAACAGGTGGGAGTTTGCTTGATCGATCTTGCTGTAATGGAGAAGGAGAGATACAGTGCTACTGATGCGGGTGATTCTCTGTGTTTCTCTTTTTTTTGTATAGTTAGTTAGTTGTTCGCTATTAGTTTTAGTCGGTGTGTATAAGTTGCTGAAATTGAGCGCAGCTCACCCGGTTAAGCACTCGGAACATGTACGGGAGGTCTCGGGTTCAAGCCTCCACGGGAGCGTCTTTGCTCCCTTTTTTTCTTTCTTTTTATTTGGATAGTTATATATGTGTACTTATATATATGTGACTATATATTATTTTGTATTGTTATTTTTATTATTATTATTTCGTTACGAAGTTACGTGACGACATCGTTACTTATTCATGACGTCTTAGTTTCGTAACGTGACGTTACGCATGTGTTCTTTCGTGTTCGTACATATATATATATATTCGTACGTTATTTTATGTCCATATTATAAAGCGTGTTATGGTTTTATACATTTAATATTTAGGGGTATTTCAGATGTACTCAATGTATATGATATTTTTAGTTTACAAATTCTGGATGATGAATTTTGTATGCTTGAACTAGCCTCTAAAGTCATATGTTCCTCGATTCTTTGTTAAGTTCCTTCATGTGCAAATGAAACTACCTCAGCAGACGACATTTCCTAGGTTCAAGGATAAAAGAAAACAACTCAATCTGCAATTTTAGTTTCTCGCTCATCTAATGGTGAAGTTAGATTTATTCCTGTGTAGAAGAAACAATGGATTAATTGGATTTATTCTTCATGGTTTGATTGATTCATGCTATACCCAAGCCCGATTTAGGCTTTTGGTTTTGAAATCTCACCTTCTGCGTATGCTCTTTGTCTGCTTTGCAAGCTTTATGGTCATGTATTGGTCTACCTCCTGGTATGGAACCTCGATTTGACAAAATTCAGGAATTCAAACCTTGCATCCATCTGACATCGCTGCCAAGGTTACGGTTTATATTTTATCGATTCAGTCGTTTGTATTTCAGATTAACGGGTATCGCTTGCCTTGTTGTTTTTGTTCTTTTATTTCTGGTTCTCGTCAGGAAGTCCTACCTATTCCAGATGCAGTATTGTTCCTCAATGCCCATCCAGCTGCTAGTTCTGCTTAGTTGATGACATGTTTTGTTGTTTGGCTCTGTGTGATATATATATCTAGTGCGCATGATATGCCTCTGTTGTATATGCTCTGTTCGATCAATGTCGGTGTCAATATCACCTATTTTCATTGTCATATGACCATTCACGAATTAGATGACCTTAGGCAAAGGAAATTGTGGCTTAATCTGAGACTTACTTGCTCATTTGTGACGTCGAAGATGAATCAACAATCGCTTGAGTGAAGATTTTAGCTTATTCATTTGTTGTATATACGTCTTGGCAATATTCTTTTGTTGGCTCAAAATAGAAATAAGAGAAGAGAATCTTATAAGTTCATTTGGCAATCTCCATCGATTTGACTTGTTATTTACCTTGGTGATTTGCTTTTGTCTTATTTCTTCATTGTACATACATTGTTTTACTATCTTTCATTGCAAATTGTTTAATCCAGCTTTGTTATTTCTAATATTTGTTTAAACCCTAGATAGCCCCCTAGGTCACCCTTTTTTTTAAAGATCAAAGTCTTGGAAGGTACCCCACAACTAGCTTATTTATGATTTGCTTTGTGGGGAACAATATTGTGAGCCTCGATTTTAAACCCTATCCTATGTTGATTAAAGTTGATTAGGATCTAACCGGGTTTTAGGTCCACTTATAGTCTAAGATTAATAACTATGTCATATAACAATAATTATTAAATCCTAGGCTAGCTCACTGGAACCTATTATGAGTCGCCACCTAATTTTGACCTAGATTAAATTAGGAAAGGAGAGTTCGGGTTCGGGGGCTTGATATTCGACTTAATTAGGGTTCAATTACTTTCATTACCCTTCCTAGGTCGTTTTTCCTCTACTTGGTTTATTTACGGCTTATTACGAGTCGTTTTAACCTAAGTGCGCGAGCTTCTGTTTTTTTGTGTTTTTTAGCATTTTTTGACAGAAAACTAAAGTGGAAATTAAAATTACCTAAACTAGGGTTTCGGAGGCAGAATTAGGTCAAATTTTGTTTCCGTCCGTGGCCACGGACCTAATGTCCGAGACCACGGACCCTAGTTAACCTATATGAAAAATAAAAGTCGAATTAAATAGAAAACATAAAATTGTAAAGTCCGGGGCCACGGACAGGCCGTCCGTGGGCCCGGACATTATTAGAAAAACCTAAATTTTTAAAATTTTAAAAAAACTCGCCGCCGTCCGTGGGCGTCCGGGCTTACGGACAAGGAGTCCGGGACCCCGGACATGACGTCCGTGGGTGCGGACCGCCCTCGGACGGCGGCGTTAAGGCTGTTCCCGAAGGTGTTTTTGGCTCAAATTTTATGGGTGTGTAGCCTGAAAGATGTACAATGCGTTAGTGATCGAAAGTTCTCAATTTGAATTCGAATTATGCACGAAACTTGGTAAACAAGTTATTGGACAGAAGCTTGAATAAACAGCAATACAGAAGCGTACGAAGGTTAGTTTGAGCCCAAATTTTGAGGCAAGACAGATAATACCGTGGAGAATTAGGGAAGTGGAGTTTCTACCTGTTTTACCTTCGGATTCACAATGTTTCTTCACACCGGGATTCGTCGAGTGCTCCGTTGATGGCAGACCCGAGAGGATTTCGACCCAAGCTTCTGGTTGTTGGTTGTTCTTACTGTTCTTCACGTTTTGGTGGTGTTTTTTGGGGTTTTGATGACTATTGATGCTTTGGGGATTGGAAAACGTGTTTAGATGGTGATTTCGGGGGATTTTCGGTATGATTTGGGTGGCCGGGTGTTGGAAAACGTGAGAGAGAGTGAGGAGGCTGTGTTTTCTGACTCTCTAGGGTTCTTGAGCATTGAGGTTCTCCTCTTATCCAAAAATCTATCCCCTTATATAGACTTTCTTAAAGATAAAGAAAATCTAGTAAAAGTAAGATTTTTGATATTTTAATTAAGTGACTTCCCCAATGAATTTTGCTGTGAGATTTTAACCACATGTCAAGGATGGATATTATGAATTTTCTGAGGTGGAACCGAATTTTTTGAATATTGGAATATTTTAAATTGAATTTCTCGTCAGATTCAGTCAGAAATTGCTAGAAAATTATTGGAAATTCGAAAAATCAAAATTCCAACGCCATTATGCTTAAAATGTCATCCTCTATCATGGGTTAAAATATCAAAGCGTTTCAAGCTGATTTGGGCACCCTTTGGAGGAGAGAGAAAGCTTACAAGAGGTCTAGGAGCCTTTAAAGATTACCAAAACGCCCTGAAAGTGACGAAGCTGCTCCCCATGCCATGGAACGTGCCGATCGGGCCGGGATCCCTCACCGCTTGATTAAAATGCCTCTCACAACACCAGTACCTCGTAGACCCTAACCAGGGGGTCAAAATTTTGGGTATAACAAATATCTTTCAAAACTTTGAAGATCTCTTTTAAGCCTTTGAAGGTACCCCACAGCTAGCTTATTTTTGATTTGCTTTGTGGGGAACAATACCTTCCAAACTTTTAAAGCCTATCCCAAACCATCCTTAATTTCACTAAAAAACTTTACCCCAAAAAAAGAGAAAAGAGAGCCCAACTTGGCCCAAATTTGAAAAGCCCAATTTGGTTCAAATAAAGAAGACCAATCCGGCACCAAAATCAATAAGGCCTATCTAGCCCAATTTTCAAAGATCCAAAACAAAACTTAAATTCGACCCAATTCCAAAGCCCATTTTAAAACCCAACTCCAAGATCAATTTCAGGCCTAAAAATCAAATAAAGCCAAAATCAAAAGGCCCAAGGCCAAGGCCTAAGTCAAACCAAACACCGACCAATTCAGCCCAACAAAACAAAAAAACAACCCAAATTCGAACCCAGGCCCAAAAGCCCAACCAAGGGCCACTTCCGCCTGAAAGACCCAAATAAGGCCCAAACCCCAAACAAGGCCCGATTGGGCCCAAATAAGGCCCACTTAGGCTCAAACTTTGACCAAGTTCTGTATGCCCAGTCCAACTTTGACCAAACCCAAACTTTGACCTTGACCAAACTTTGACCAAGTTTAGTTTGACCAGTCCAACTTTGACCAAGTCCAACTATAACCTAGCCCAACTTTGACCTGACCCATATTTCATGGCCCAATATGGCACACATTTCAAGGCCCAATCCAGCCCATGTTTCAAGGTCGATATCCGTTTGTTCCAAGCCCGTTCAATTCCAAAATCAATTCAATTTGAGGTCCAAAAATCATTTCAAATACAGCCCAAAAATTCAAATCCAAATCAACTCATTTCCAAATCAAATCCAATTCCAATTCAATTCCACATTCAAATTCAAATCCAATTCTAATCCAAATTCAATTCAAATTCCAATTCAACTCCAACACAAATTCATTTCAGTTCAATTCCTCATTCAAATTTAAATCCAATTCTAATCCAAATTCAATTCAATTTCAAACTCATTCAAATCCGAATTAATTTCAATTCCAATTCAAATCAATATTCATTCAACCCCGATTCAACTTTGATTTCAATTCAATTTCAATTCCATTCCAATTTCTCCTATACTCTAAATGTCTCATAGACCCAAGCGTCTCACAGACTTTGTCATTCCAATGATTCGAATGTCTCACAGACCTGAGCGTCTCACAGACCTGAGTGTCTCACGGACCCGAGCGTCTCACAGACTTCGATATCTCAAGGTTTCAAACGTCCCACAGTCCCGAGCGTCTCATTGACTAGCATCTCAAATCTAAAACTTCTCAAAACTTCAAACTACTTTAAACCTCAAACACCTCAAAAACTTTCAAAATCCCAAAACTTAACTCCGTAAGGTCTGATCTCAACAAGGAGTTGAGTACGTAGGCAACCCACACAGGGTGCGACCCCACATCAATAAAAATACCCTTTTGCACTCAGCCATCTCACCTCCAAACCACCCATGCACTTCCAACCCTTGATTACATCAAAAAACTGAACCATTCTAAAAACCGTGAACTGTGTAAGGTCTGATCTCAACAGGGATGTTGAGTGCGTTGGCAGCCCATCTAGGGTGCGACCCCATTCCAATAAAAAAACCCTTTTCCCACTCTAAGGTGTTCTTCATACCTCTCAAAACATTCAAACCTTCTTCAACTCCCCATAATATCAAACCATCAGACTCCAAGTCTTGTCTATTCACTCAACCTCAGACTTTTCCCGAATCTTCATTTCATACTCATCCGAATTCATCAATTCTTTCATGGTACTAGCTTGGCAGAAAAGCTCACATCATCCACTCCCTTTCTCTCTTTTTGCCCTAATCCTATCCTTGGCTCTTAAATGAATTTCTCTAAAAAGGTTTTGAAAGAAGGCAATCCCGACAATTGGAGACCGAGGTTTCCTCGGGCACCAATCCGAAGTCGTGGTCGTTGCCACTTCTAAGGGGTGTAACCCAGTGTGAACCCACAATAAATGAAATACCCAGAAAATTCCGAGCTAGGAATAATATAGTATATGGTATGGGTAGCATGTCTGAGGTTAGTTAAGGTGGCCCAGGGAATTAATCTTTCTCCTTAAAGTGTTTCTGAATATTGGTAACCTTTTGCCTTAATGGATTTAATTATATTTCGAATGCTATATGATATGGTATTATTTCTCTCTCCTAATTTCTCTAAGTTAATTAAACTTCAAATTACTATTCTGGAGTATTCTTTCCAACATATTTTAAGTATTCATAGTTCGAATTCAATTTGGCTTTCTCTTGTGGTTATTTGATTTTAAGAGTTCAAATTCTATTTGACTACTCAAAATATTATTCTGTTAACTCTCCTTATTCTTCTCTCAGTAAATATATTACTGGTGTTTTCTTTTATTCTTTTAACGGGTTGTTCTTTTCCTTTGTTAAACCTTTAAATTATTTACAAACATCTCCTCTTTTCTAAATTATTTCTTTCCAAATAATGTTTATTAATTGACTTCTTGATTTTGTTTCTCATTCTGATTTACTCTTTCCTGAATTACTTCACCAATCTCCTTTTACTAATCTTCATAATTTAACGAGATCTATCTGGAAATATTTTAATTACCGAGAGTTAGAACTCTTTCTTAATTATTTTATTTGTATTTCCTTTTAGCATAAATCTTTAATTAGTTATTCTCTTTTTATTATACAAGTAATTCTATTTAAGGGTTGATTTCTCTTCATTATTCTCCATCCTCAATACGCCGCTCTTGCGTTTACTCTCTGCTCATTGTTTTTCACGCTCATTCTTTTCAAACCCTTAGTGATTTCTCGCTAGTGCCGTCGAGGACTGATTATTCCCTGGTGTCCAGTTGGTAGATTGTCGGGTAATGTATTCTACTTAGTTGTTTAGTTATCTACTCGTTGCTCGATGAATTCTGATTGCTGATTTTTGGTTATCTAGACGCCGATTACATCGACGAGTGCTATCATTAGTCCGGAGCAGTTGGGCTCTTGAGGGATTTGGTTGTTCCAGGTAAATTCTATGCTCAATGATTGTTTGACTGATGTTTTGTAAAAGAATTAGAAAAGGTTCCACTGTGTTTTGTGGGTTCTCGATTGTGGTTTGAGGATTTGGAGTTGATTCCCACGTTTTGGAATTGAGGAATTGGTTTGAGATTGTGGTATTTCGATTATGGTTTTTGGGAGTCTTTCACAGGTTGTATTCTATTGTTTGGGAGCCCATAGGTGCTCCCCATTATTATTATTTGCGCTGCACACATTGTTGCAGTTAAGCTCTATGATCTACTCTATGTTACTGCTGTTTCATAGGGGGTGTGCACACTTAAGGACTTAGGGTGAGGTGGTTGTTTGACGGTCCCATAGGTGACTGTCCTGGAATTGTTGTTTGGGGTCCCATAGGTGACCCCGTGTTCGGAATTGTGGTTATCTCCTGTTGAAAGCTCCCTACTGTGGTTTCGGTATCGTTATGTTTTCTGGAAATTCATCAACTATTCAGTAAAATCTTCTAATCTGTTTATTAAAGGCAAATGAGTTCTAAAATGTATTTTACAGGTTGAGGTGGAATTTACTCAGTTTTTCTGATTTGTGCGATCCTTTCTGTGTTTTGTCTATGTTTTATGATCGCAGGTATGGATGACTAATTATGGGGATCGGGACGACGAATCACGTAGTTTAGGGACTACGAATAATTAAGGCGATGTTTTGAATTTCAGTGATTAAGAGATGTTGTGTTGTTCTCAGAGTTTTATACATTGAATGTTTATTTTGCTTCCGCGTAACTTGAAGTTAACTTTGTTTTTAAGTGTTAGTTGGCTCATTAGCCTGAGCACCCATGGGAATTGGGTGTGGCGGTAATGCCCTGGACGTTTTGAGATCCACTGCTGAGTTAAAGGTTATGTTCATCTGAGTTTTGGTTAAATGAATTTATTGGCGTTTATGAATTGGTTTTATTTGAGTTTGAGCTTGTACTGAGTATTTAATAATGATCTTATCTATTCAAGAGTTCGTCATGTTGTTATTGAGTTTTACATGAGATTTTCTAATGGTTTTTGGTTTCTTTTTACATTTTAAAAGCTGCTGCACTTAAGGACCTGTCCGAACGTCCGTCCGGACATCAATGTTCGGACAGGCCCCTAAAGTTTCAAGGTTTTTCATCGTTTGGCTGTGTCCTCGCATGCTGTCCGAACTTCTATGTTCGGACAGCATGCGAGGACGGGTTCAGCTTGCAAGTCTCGACTTATGTCCGAACTTGCAAGTTCGGGCCAATGTTCGGACCACGTAAGGATTTTTCTGAAGATTTGAAACTCGACTTGTGTCCGAACTTCGAAGTCCGGACACAAGTTCGAACGTTTGGTTTTCCGGAGTCTATTTCGCTTCGGCTTGTGTCCGAACTTTCCATGTCCGGACACAAGTTCAGACCTACTCTATTTTGCCCTTTTAGAACTCGTTTGATGTCCGTTTTTAATGCCTTTTGCGCCGTTAGATTTGTATTTTCATAAGCTATGTTTTGAGGTAAAAATCCAGGGTGTTACAAGGTGGTATCAGAGCTTGGTTTTCGAAATAAGATAAAACCTGAGTAAACCGGATTAAAAATTTGGGGATAAGCCGTTTGGGGAAGTTATGATGGATTATGTGTTATTTTGTGAGCTGTTGAGTTATATTGGACATCTTGGTGTGATGTTTGAAGATTATAGGGATTATTGTTTACTATCCAATTGTTGAATTGTATCATACTTATTATATATATGTTTGTTATATCTGAATTATCTACCCGTGGATTGAGGTAGTGAGATTGTAGTATAACTAGAAGGGGATTGTTATGGGGGATTTAAGAGCCTTGAATTTTTTGACTCATAATCAGGAGTCCACTTTGAGTAGGGTAGACTGGCAGACCGACTGAATTTCTCCCATGAAATGGTATAAATCCCTAAACTCTCGAACAGTCCTTTCACGTAATTCACTAGTTGGAATTCTAATCTATCGCTGAGTTCTACCGAGTTACCTTGTTACCGGATAAGGGGAGTACAAAGGGAGAGGTTCGTAAAATCAAAGCAACAGTGGGAATTCTCAGGTATTGTTCGCGTGCCTTTCATTGAGGGGTGAACCCCTATTTATAGTGTTTCTCACAGGCCTTCTGGCTTATCACATTGTGCCAGGCTGGCACAGAAATATCTTGGTAGACCTACAAAATATCTGATAAATATCTTATCCCAACTTCTCTACTTTCGGTCGCTACCCGTATTTGCTTTATTCACCTATCAACCGGTCACAAACGACCGGTCGCTATTCGTGCTATACTTGGTGACCGGTCACAGGCGACCGGTCGCTCCTTATACTACATCTTACATTCCAGGCGTTCGGTCATAATCGACCGGTCGTAGCGATGCTTTTGGTGGCTAGTCATTGGCGATCGGTCGCTCCTTACGCTTTGTGCTAGGACTCTTGGCGACCGGTCGAAAACAACCGGTCACTGCTTGCGGCCTGTCTAGGCTTAGTCAGGGATGTCCGGTTGTTGCTCTGGCCTTACTGGGCTATTGCTCTTTCTTTGGGGCTTCTGGACATATTTTCCCCTCTTCATCAGTCCCACAAGTTCTACTTTTGGCGTCTTGCGAAGAAAGTAGAACTTAGAATTTGACTCTTTTGGTCCGGTTTGGAGAATGAAAAAATCTTTCTTTTGCGTTGGGCCCTGCCTTCTCGTTCCCTATTTCCCAGTCCCACAAGTTCCATCCTTTTTCTCCCGAACAAAAGGATGGGACTTCTTACAGTCCGTGCGATGCGCGTGCCGCGCTTGTGCCGCACTCGCGTTTGTGTCTGTACGGAGTAACCGTTGCAGAATGCACGCCAGCCGTCACTGCAGAATACGCAAAGTCCCTGCAATTTTTCTGCAGAAAGTGCCTTTTGTTTGTTTTTTTTTATTTTAAATATTTCCAAAATTATTTTACCGTCTTTAAAAGGTTTCGGGAGGGCGACGTTTTCTCTTTCCCCCCATTTTTGCGCTTCACAGGTTTTCGAGCTCTCTTTCGGTTTGCTATTTCCGCCTTTTCTCTCTCGCTCTGCTTCATCTTCCTTGTTTACTTCTCTTCCCGTACCTCCCTGCTTCAATGACGCCTTCTAGCTCTAAATCATCTCGCATCTCTGCTGTGAGCGCCATCGTAGGTTCTACATCGGGGGGGGGGGGGGGGCCCCCGACCTGCCTGAAACCGACGTCTGCATATTCCAAAAACCGAGAGCCGTTACCTAGCATTCTAGATGTTAAGGCTCTCGATTCGCTTCTCGTGAAGGTAGACGTTCCCACGGGGACTCAGATTTTTCTTCCCTCTGAAGATTCGCATCCCCTGGATGACTTCGGCCATGGGTACGTCGTGTATTCTGACTTTTTCCTGCGCGAGATGACGGTTCCTCCCCACCCGTTTGTAATGGGGTTTCTGATCCGCCGCTGCTGCACGCTTGCTTAGCTTCACCCGAAGGCGGTGTGCCACCTCCACGCTTACATTGCTCTTTGCGCCGAGGAGGGGGTTGCACTTTCTGCAACGGAGGTCATTCAGTTCTTCACCAGCAGGGTCGACTCCAGCAATTTGACCATATCTGGCCGGTCCGGATATTCACTTTTTGAGTACAAGAAGCTTGCTCAACGCTGGAACTCGCGGTGGTTTGTCATCGTCCCGCCTACCGGGAGGTATCTTGGGGTCGCCTATTGTCCCTCGATTATTAAGGGTTCCTTACACTGCCCCACGTCACCTAAGTCGGAACTCCGCATGTCCCGGGTCTTGAAGGCGGTGAGTGACCTCCATCCGAGCGTGGAGGACTTTTTCACTGGCCCGCACCTGGCTTCGCTTGCACATTCCGAGGGTAAGAGCCTTTTCTTTCGCCCTTCCTGCTTTCTGCTTGCTTTTGCCTTGGCGCCTATTTATCTACTTTCCCCCTGTCGTAGATTTTCCTCAGCTTGGTGCAAAGGTGGGCCTCTTCCACAGCTGGCAGCTGGTGTCCTTCAAGACCGGGGAAGGGAAGGTGGATTACTACGCCACCCTGGATGCCGTGGAAAAGTCGGCTCTTCGCGAAGAAGAGGCGGTTGCCGACGGTTGGAAAAGGTCCGGGCGTGAAGCTGACCATTCGGTAAAGAAACAGAGACCGGCGAGGGGCAGAGAAGAGGGGTCTCCTCGGACACCGGAGGCCCGGTCGCCCGACGCTTCAAGCCAACCAGGTACTTGGTACACTAGTCCTGTTATGCCCTAGTTTTTTTTATTTAATTTCATTCTACTCTTATTTTGTTTCGGCTCCGTAAAGGGAGGATAATAATATTCTTCTTTTCATTCTAGTGGGATTATGTCATTTATGGCTGATTATCCAAAGTTAGAGGGAAGGTCCTTTTTATTTTTGCTGTTAATTAAATAAGTCGAAATTAAACTTCCTTTTTAATATACCTCATTCTTATTTTCCTACCCCCTTCATTTAATTTCACAATCTTTCCCTCATGTCAGTTTCTAACATTCCCCTCTCAACTCCCGCTCTGCGTGCATATCCCTTCTCCTTCCCTTTGCTTCTTCCTCTCTGTAAATCGATCAACTAGAGTGCTGGCAGCGTCGTTGGTGATTCGAGTCCGTCAATCTCGAGTTAGGAATTCTGAGTGGGGGTTTCTGTTTCTCGTTCAAGTTCCTTGCTCCTCCTTCCGGTGTTGGTTCTTCTCGATGTGTTCTAGTGTTCGTGATTCTGAGCGAGGATTCGAGTGGAGCAGATGGTAGAGTCTACAGTGATGGCTTAGCGTCGGATGTGAGGTAGGTGGTGAATGGATTCGGTTGTGTGTGTTCGTCCATGGGATTTCTGATTTTGTTTGTTCTTCGTATATGATTGTTTTAACTCTTTGATTTGGTGATGTTTTTGGTTGATTTTGATGTGCGTTTGATGCGTTAAAACCCCATGGAAATGTGTTTTTGATTGGTTAATTTGCTACAATAAGTTATGTATGTTTTGTGGGGGAATTGTGGCTTGGTTCTGGCTGACTTCCGTAAGTGATTTTGCAGTTTTCGGTATGTCCTAACATGTGTCCGAACATTGAAGTTCGGACATCATACGCCGGAGGATTTTCAGACTCTCGAATTAGGTCCGAACATGCAAGGTCGGACGCATGTTCGGACCGGCCTTTGTTTTAGCATAACTTCTTCGTTTGAGCTCCGTTTTGAGTGCCATTTGCGGCGTTGGATTCCTCTTTTCGAGTACTATCTGATCTAATATGTTTTAGCACATGTATATGTGTACTTTAATTTGAAAGTCTTAGATAAGCCTTTGAACTCTGATTTGCTTTGAAAGAGTGTTTGAGCTTCAACGCTTCTGTTTAGTTTTCGTGTTTGCTAGTCAGTATATGACCTTTGTTTTGATAAGGATTATGATCCGTTTGATGTGCTTCGTCCCTCCGCTCTGTTCTGTTAAAGGCTTCTGCTTCGTTTTGTAAAGCTTCTGTTTTGGGACCTAGATGTTTAGCTTCTGAGCCTTGGATAGTCGGGTCTGGCTGTCCCGTAGCATGCTGCGTAGGAATTCCTTCTGTTATTCCCTTAGGTTCCCTTCTGTTCTATCTCTCAGGGTCCCTTGGATGTTTAGTGACCGACGGGTCCATAGCTGTCTCTACGGCTTCTGTTGTGGGATCTTCGGATCCATAGGACGTTATGTGAGTCCTTCTGATGTGTCAGCTGGTGTGTGTCCCACCTCTGTTTTGATTGAGCTTCTGTTATGAACTTCTGAGTTTGTGATTTGCTTTGTTCTGATTTAAGACTTCTGTTCGGTTTGCTCAGTTCCTGCTTCTTTGCTCTGATTTGACAAACTTCTATTTCGGTTCTGGCTTGTCACTCCTCTGATTTGAGAAAGCTTCATTCTCTATCTGATTTATGTTACAACTTCTAGTCTGATTTGCTAAGTGTATGTATTAGTATATGATTATGTTCAGTATATGTTTTGAGCATGCTCAGCTGATGAAGTTTATCACCTGCTGAGCTATAGTTTGGCTCACCCCTATTTCCGTCTGATTTGCAGGTTTAAGTTTCCTTTGAAGACTCCGCTCTTCTTTCTGCATCGTCCTTCGCTTTGTATTTGTAGTTGTGGCTTAAGGCCCTTTGTAATTTGATTATGTGACGTAATGTAGTTTGGCTTCTGTATGTAATGTCAGATAGACCTTGTAATCTATTTTCAGTGAATAAAAGTGTACTTTGTTTTGTTTTGGGTATCGTATGTTAGAGCCTTGCGTTATTAGGTAATAGATACGCGGCGTGTAACGTCCCTAACTCCTAGGGTGTGTTTGGGGTCGTTACATTTAGTGGTATCAGAGCCAGGTTTGGCTTTCTTTGGGTTTTGTGGGTGTCTGCATGCCTACGCTTCCGTGTCCTTGCCTGTTATGTGTTGTGTGCTGCCTACTGCGTGTTTCGACTGCTGGTTGTTGTATGATTTGATTGTTTCTTGGAGTCTATTGAGTGCGTCTGCTCTGTGGTTGTCCACTAACAGAGTAGCGCAACGGAAGCGTAGTGTCTGATTGTCTGTGTGCTTTTTGTGCTTGAGTCTGAATCCGAGGGAGTCGGGTCCTTTGGAAAAGGGTGACCGAATGCAAGTTCTCGTTTGTTAGAGTTGTGTGCTTCGGATGTGTGCTGGTGACGTGGGTTTGTGTTGTGTTCTGGGACGTGAGTTAGTGCGTTGTGATCGGGCTGTGAGATGTGTGTGAGATCAGATGAGTTTGGCTAAGGTGATGAGTGGTGATGTGGGTTCAGGGGTGTCTTAGTTAGGTGCTCTGACTAGGCGTTGTGCCTTAGCCGGTGTTGAATGTGCTATGAGTATGGGCTATGAGTTGAGTAAGGTGATGCGTTGTAATGTAAGTTCGGGTGTGCGCTTGGTCTATATGCTCTGTGTTGAGGTGTGGGTTTGGATTACGAGGTCTGAGTTGTATGATGGGTGTCTATGGGTGCTTCAGTGTGTGTTTCAGAGGGTGTGTTGAGCTTTGGTTCTAAGTGGCTTGAGGTGTGGGTTTGAGAGATTTGTTTGGTTGGTCCTTTGTAGAAGGACATCTTCTGAGAGAATTGAGCATTCATTCTGTGTCTCTAGGCTGAGCTTTAGTAATCTTCAGTTATGTTCCTTCAGTTTGTCAGTTAGCAGCTGGTGTGACCACTGCCCTAATCCTTTAAGCTTTGCCTTCTGTGATCTTGTGTTTCGCTCATTCTGATAGTGAATCTGCCTGTAAGGTTGTGTGTTAGCTCGAGCGGGGTAGAGCTTTTGAGATGAGTGGTCATCTTTTCTATGCTTCTTGAACTTTCGTGCTTAGCCGTCAGAAATCATCTGCTTTGCTTCTTCTGTCAGTGAGCCAGCTAGTAAACTATGAGTGCTAGCTCTTTGGGGTTAGAGCCTCTGAAATGAGTGAGTGTTCTTCTTGCGCCTTTAGGCTAATCTTCTGTTGAGTTCCTCTGTTAGCCTGTCAGTAGTGAGTTTCAGTGTTGTGCATATGCTTCGAGCCTAACCTTCTGTAATTATCTGTCTTGATCCTTTTGTTGGTGAGTCAGTCTGAGAGGTCTATGTGATAGCTCGTGCAAAGTTAGAGCTTCTGGAAGTGTGAGAGTTTTGAGCGTTTTAGCGATCTCCTAATTTGTTTCCTTCTGTCAGCGAGACCATCTGTGGTTCGATGAGCTGGCCCGTGTAAGATAGAGCTCTGAGATTGTGAGTGTTCCTTCGGTGCCATAAGGTTAAGTGGTTAAGTAATCTTTTGCTTTGTTCCTTCTATTAGTGAGTCTACTAGTATGTTCTGAAGGCTGGATCTTTGTAATGCGAGTTTCTAAGGTGCTTGAGTGCTTCTCCTGTGCTTCAAGACTAAGTGTTGGTGACCTCCTAGTGTGCTCTTATGTCATTCAGTTAGCAGTAAGTTGAGGAAGTTCCAGTAACCTTCTGTTTCGTTCTTCTGTTAGCGTTTGAGCCAGTAGGTTTGGTGTGTTAGCCCGGGTAAGGATAGCGATGTGGAGTGTGTTTCTTGTGCCTTAGTCTGAGCTTGTAAGGAATCTGCTACTATGTTCCATGCCGGTTAGTCGGCGGTGAGTCTAGGTACCGCTCCTGTGCTACCAGGCTTAGTTCTTAGTTGCCTTTGCTTCGTTCCTTCTGTCAGCAAGTCAGTTACCAAGTTCTGAGTGTTAGCTCTATGAGACGAGAGCGTTCCTTCCGTGCTCTAAGGTTTTGTGTCAGTAATATTCTGCTGCTTGTCCTTCTGTCAGTCTATCAGTTATAGGTTATGTTCTGAGTGTCAGCTCCCTGTGTGGTTGACCTTTCGATCTGTGAGTTTCTTTTTGCATGCCTTAGTGATTGTAGTATTCCTGCACTTGAAGTGCATCTGCTTGTATTCCGGGTTTCGTCGAATTTCGAGGACGAAATTTTTTTTAAGGGGGGTATAATGTTATGCCCTAGTTTTTTTTATTTAATTTCATTCTACTCTTATTTCGTTTCGGCTCCGTAAAGGGAGGATAATAATATTCTTCTTTTCATTCTAGTGGGATTATGTCATTTATGGCTGATTATCCAAAGTTAGAGGGAAGGTCCTTTTTATTTTTGCTGTTAATTAAATAAGTCGAAATTAAACTTCCTTTTTAATATACCTCATTCTTATTTTCCTTCCCCCTTCATTTAATTTCACGATCTTTCCCTCACGTCAGTTTCTAACATTCCCCTCTCAACTCCCGCTCTGCGTGCATATCCCTTCTCCTTCCCTTTGCTTCTTCCTCTCTGTAAATCGATCAACTAGAGTGCTGGCAGCGTCGTTGGTGATTCGAGTCCGTCAATCTCGAGTTAGGAATTCTGAGTGGGGTTTCTCGTTCAAGTTCAAGTTCCTTGCTCCTCCTTCCGGTGTTGGTTCTTTTCGATGTGTTCTAGTGTTCGTGATTCTGAGCGAGGATTCGAGTGGAGTAGATTGTAGAGTCTACAGTGATGGCTTAGCGTCGGATGTGAGGTAGGTGGTGAATGGATTCGGTTGTGTATGTTCGTCCATGGGGATTTCTGATTTTGTTTGTTCTTCGTATATGATTGTTTTAACTCTTTGATTTGGTGATGTTTTTGGTTGATTTTGATGTGCGTTTGATGCGTTAAAACCCCATGGAAATGTGTTTTTGATTGGTTAATTTGCTACAATAAGTTATGTATGTTTTGTGGGGGAATTGTGGCTTGGTTCTGGCTGACTTCCGTAAGTGATTTTGCAGTTTTCGGTATGTCCTAACATGTGTCCGAACATTGAAGTTCGGACATCATACGCCGGAGGATTTTCAGACTCTCGAATTAGGTCCGAACATGCAAGGTCGGACGCATGTTCGGACCGGCCTTTGTTTTAGCATAACTTCTTCGTTTGAGCTCCGTTTTGAGTGCCGTTTACGGCGTTGGATTCCTCTTTTTGAGTACTATCTGATCTAATATGTTTTAGCACATGTATATGTGTACTTTAATTTGAAAGTCTTAGATAAGCCTTTGAACTCTGATTTGCTTTGAAAGAGTGTTTGAGCTTCAACGCTTCTGTTTAGTTTTCGTGTTTGCTAGTCAGTATATGACCTTTGTTTTGATAAGGATTATGATCCATTTGATGTGCTTCGTCCCTCCGCTCTGTTCTGTTAAAGGCTTCTGCTTCGTTTTGTAAAGCTTCTGTTTTGGGACCTAGATGTTTAGCTTCTGAGCCTTGGATAGTCGGGTCTGGCTGTCCTGTAGCATGCTGCGCAGGAATTCCTTCTGTTATTCCCTTGGGTTCCCTTCTGTTCTATCTCTCAGGGTCCCTTGGATGTTTAGTGACCGACGGGTCCATAGCTGTCTCTACGGCTTCTGTTGTGGGATCTTCGGATCCATAGGACGTTATGTGAGTCCTTCTGATGTGTCAGCTGGTGTCTAGTGTCCCACCTCTGTTTTGATTGAGCTTCTGTTATGAACTTCTGAGTTTGTGATTTGCTTTGTTCTGATTTAAGACTTCTGTTCGGTTTGCTCAGTTCCCGCTTCTTTGCTCTGATTTGACAAACTTCTATTTCGGTTCTGGCTTGTCACTCCTCTGATTTGAGAAAGCTTCATTCTCTATCTGATTTATGTTACAACTTCTAGTCTGATTTGCTAAGTGTATGTATTAGTATATGATTATGTTCAGTATATGTTTTGAGCATGCTCAGCTGATGAAGTTTATCACCTGCTGAGCTATAGTTTGGCTCACCCCTATTTCCGTCTGATTTGCAGGTTTAAGTTTCCTTTGAAGACTCCGCTCTTCTTTCTGCATCGTCCTTCGCTTTGTATTTGTAGTTGTGGCTTAAGGCCCTTTGTAATTTGATTATGTGACGTAATGTAGTTTGGCTTCTGTATGTAATGTCAGATAGACCTTGTAATCTATTTTCAGTGAATAAAAGTGTACTTTGTTTTGTTTTGGGTATCGTATGTTAGAGCCTTGCGTTATTAGGTAATAGATACGCGGCGTGTAACGTCCCTAACTCCTAGGGTGGTGTTTGGGGTCGTTACAAGTCCAGGTTCCGGTCGTCGAGTATTTCTTCCTCTTACGCCTGGGTCATATCTCAATCTTAGTCCACGGGTCGAGAGAAGGCGTGCATGTGCGGTCTCATTCTCTGTGATTTATTCGTTCCGGCTTTTCGCTGTCTTCTTCCTCGCCTTGGCTGTTACCTGCTATTTTAATTTATTATTATTTTGAGGTTACTTACTTGTGCGTATTTCTCTGTTTGCAGCTCCCGATGGCAGCAAGGCCTGGGCCGGGGAGAGGGTAGAACAATCCGGTGCGGGTGAGGCGTCCAGTCAGCCTTCCCTTACTCAGCATCGCCTGAAGACCCTTGCTTCGAAGGGTAAGGTGAAACATATGGCCAAAAGGACGAAGGGCTCTGATATAGTGCACCTTGATGAGTCAGGTGCTTCAGATGCAGCTCCACGACGGGAGCCTTTGGAGGAGGCTGCCCCTTCTGGGCCCGGGGCTTCTCTCCCGGGGGGAGGCGTCTGCGGGGCGGGTGCTACGCCGGGTGCAGCCGAGGGGGTGCCCCCGGGCCCGGAGGCGACGAAGGATGCTGATACCGCCACACCGTCCTTACCTCCTCCGCCCACCAGTGATTCTTTCTGTGGGCCGTCTGGAAAGGATGGATGGTTCTACCACCGCGGCCAGCCTCTCCCTTTATTGCCTGTGACCGAGTCGTCTTCCTATTTTGACTTGTGGAAGGAAGCAATTCGCCGGTCTGACTCTCCCGACGGTCTCTTTGCCCCGATGAAGACTATTACTGCGGCTAAGGAGAGGTTGAGGATTGGAGGAGGCGAAGCGGATGCTATCATGCGCCACTCTTTCCCTCTAGATGACTCGCTCGATTATTTGTGGCAGGGTATCTACCGGGTGAGTGATTTGTCTTAATGTCGGTTTTGTATGCCTCTTTTGGATTTTCTTACTCTTACTGTTTCATTCTATACAGACGGTGGCTTTTGCCCAAAGTGTGGACGTGCACACCCGGGCTCTCCGCTCGAAGCTCTACCTCGAGGAATGCCGGGCCCGCAATGCCCAAGAGGAGTTAAGGATAGAGCGGTCCTCCAACAGCATCTTCGTTAACACCGTTCAAGAGGAGATCTCCCGGCGGGTGCATGAGCAGACCACGACTATAAAGAAGGAGCTGGGCGATGCTCACCGGGCGTGCACCAAGTAGAGCGATGAGTACGAGGAGCAGTTGAAGAGGCTGCGTAAGGAGAATTTCTCCCTCAAGGGTCAGGTCCGGTCGCTGGAGACAGAAGCCGCGTCTCTTAAAAAGGTACGAAGTGAGTTTGCTGACGCCCGGTTGCATGCCTTTTCTGACTTGGAGTCCTTGGTGGAGCAGGCCCAGGCTTCCCACGATCAAGAGGTCGAGAAACTTCATGCCGAGAAGGCCACTTTGGCGCAGGAGAAGGCGTTGCTTGCGGAGGATAAGGCCAAATTTCCCCAAGAGCTTCGCTCTGCCTCCGAGGCGAATGCTCTCCTGAAGAGGGAGTTGTCATCTTCCGAGGCGAAGACGGTGGAGGTGGCCCGGGCGGGCGAGGTCCTGGCCTCCGAGAAGGAGAAGTTATCTGCCGAGCTCCACAAGTTGTCTGGTGTGCTCGCGGCCTCCATAGAGCAACGACTTTCTTCCGAAGAGAAAGTAAGGATGTTGGAGGAGGAGTCTGCTAGGCTGCGGCTAGAGAACTCCGAGCTGGCCACGAGAGGTAATTCTTTACTTTCCCAATCATCCTATGTTGCTTTTCCTGCTTCTTTAATAAAAGTTTTTCTCCTCCCTTTCGCTTTACTTAGGCTCGAGGCCCGGGAATCCCGTCGAGGGGCTAGAGAGATTGAACCTACGGATTGATGACCTCGAAGAAGAGCTGATTGCCGCGAATGCCAACCGCGATCGGTACCGGGCTTATGCCCACACCTTAGAGCAGCAGGTGGCCGGTCTCGAGGCTTATTCTCGGAAGGTGCAAGAGGACCTGCAGCAGCAGAGCACGAAGTTTGCCCATCTGAAGGAATCCTTCACCTCCCAATGCGGGAGGATGGTCAAGTCGTGCCGCCAATTTGTCTCGAGGTTTTTTACGGGCAAGGGGGAAGTCATGGATGACGGCCTTTACCGGGAGCTGTCTTTTAAGGAGGTTGCGCAGAAGACTTCCTTTTACGAGGTGCTTGAGAAGTTCGGGCGCCTTCCTGGGGAGACATGCTTTGTTCCTGGCCAGGCGTCTTTTCTTCCTCCCGGGAGCACCGCGCATCAGGGTGGCGTAGGCCTCCGGTCCTCGGCCGGGAGGTCCGAGTCTTCGGAGAGTGTCCAATGGGGTTACTGCCACGAATCTCGATGCTATAAAAGAGACTTAGATAGGCCAGCGAAAACTTAGATTAGTTTTAGTTTTCTTTCCCCTCTTTTGGTCTTGATGTACACGTGCCTTCAATAGTTAATGGAATCATTTGTTAGTTGATTTTCCAATTAATGCCATTTTGTTTTGTGACCGGTCGTTCTTTCAGACCGGTCGCTTTTGTTTTGCATGTGCCATCGATTTCTTTCCCTTAGTCACTTGTCTTTATTTTGCGGGTACGACCGATCGCACCTACTCGACCGGTCGTTCCGTTTGTGTTTTAAGGATGCGACTTGGTCGTTTTTGACGACCGGTTGTTCCTGCTCTTGCCCGGTCTTAACCAGTGACCGGGCATTTCTCGTTTGTTCTTTCCCTTCCTTGCTTTGGGAGCCAAGTGATGGTACTCGCGGTCGTTCCCCTTTCCCTTTCCTTTTCCTCGTGTAATGGAGGAAGAGTTGAGGGGGGATCCGACCAGGGTACGGTGTGGCGTCCCACACCTAATGATTCACCCATTACAGGCGACCAGAGCTCCCGGGGTTTTCGGAGATGGGTTTTTCATTTTTGTTCTTGCTTGAGTGTGACAACTCATAACAAGGTTTTCAGGGCATTGCATCCTGTAGGGCATGGCCTGGGTGTTTCTTTTTCAGGGCATTACATCCTGTTGGCCTTGGCCCGGGTGTTTCTTTTTCAGGGCATTACATCCTGTTGGCCTTGGCCCGGGTGTTTCTTTTTCAGGGCATTACATCCTGTTGGCCTTGGCCCGGGTGTTTCTTTTTCAGGGCATTACATCCTGTTGGCCTTGGCCCGGGTGTTTCTTTTGATGCGCGTTTTTCCAAAAATAATTCCCTTTATTGATGTTTGTCAAAGCATTACATCGATTTTACACATAAAATTTCTTGAGGCATTCTGCGTGCCAGGAATGGGGCAATTCGTATCCCTCGCTATTCTTTAGATGATATGAAGCTCGCCCAACCTTCCGATGGATAATGTAAGGACCTTCCCACTGGGGGTCGAGTTTTTTGGGCTGCTTGACCTCTCTTAGGACCAGCTCGCCAGGGACAAAGCTTCGTTCCCTGACCTTGCGATTGAAGTACTTTTCTACCTTCCTTTTGTCTTCTGCCATCCGGGCGGCCGCTACGGCTCTCTCTTCTTCGAGTAGGTCCAAGCAATCTTTTATTCCTTCATCGTTGAGCTATTCGTCATAGGACTCCCAACGGATTGATGGGATCATGATTTCAGCAGGGACAACTGCCTCTAAGCCGTAGGTCAATCTGAAGGGTGTTTCTCCGGTTGGTCCCTTTTCCGTCGTTCGGTAGGACCATAGGACTTGGTGTAGTAGTTCGGCCCAACCTCCCTTTTTGCTTCCTAACCTTCTTTTAAGAGCTTTTATGATTTGCCCATTTGCGTTCTCAACCTGCCCATTGGCCTGGGGGTGCGCCACTGATGCGAATCTTATCTCTATCTTCCACTGCTCGCAAAACTCCCGGAAACTGTCGCAATTGAACTGTGTCCCATTGTCGGTTATTATGATCTTCGGTAATCCGAATCTACACACAATGTGCTTCCATATGAATTCTTGCGACCTCTTGGCTGTGATGGACACGGTAGACATTGCTTCAACCCATTTTGTGAAGTAATCAATGGCCACGTACATGAACTTGAATCTCCCGGGAGATGATTCCAGGAAGGGGCCAATGATATCCAGCCCCCACATCGCGAACGGTATCGGGGATAGTATGGCTTTTTGCATGGCCGGGGGGCTGTGTATCTTGCTGCCGTGCTCCTGGCATCTGGCGCACCTCCGAATGTATTCCTTGCAGTGGTCCTGCATTCTTGGCCAGTAGTAACCGAGCCTCATGATTTTGTGGGCCGTGGCTCTTTCTCCTTGGTGGTTTCCGCATACCCCCTCGTGCACCTCCTTTATGAGTTCACTTCCCTCCTCGTTCGTGACGCATCTGAGGGCGGGTCTCGCGAATGATCTTTTGTAGAGGCGTCCCCCTTCGAGGAAAAATGACGCTGCCTGTCGCTTTACATTCCTAGCCTCTTTGTCTCCTGGTGGCAACTTTTCTTCAAGGATGTACTCCACGATCGAAGTCATCCAGGATTCTTCGGACGCGAGGGGCTCAGTTGCCAGGACCTGGGTTTCGTCTACGCTGGGACTGGTCTTGGTTTCCAACCACACCCTACCTGGTATCCTCTCGGCCATACTTGCTAACTTTGCTAGCGCGTCTGCTTCGGTGTTTTTTGCCCGGGGAAGGTGCTTCAGCTCGCATCTCGAGAAGCTTGTTTTTAGCTCTTGGACCCTGAGTAAGTACTTCCAGAGTTTTTCCTCCTTTACCTCATATATGTTGTTACGCTGCCGGGTGACCAGTAAGGAGTCTGAGTATATTTCCAGGTCCGTTGCGCCTAGGGCAATGGCAACCTCCAGGCCTTGAATGAGAGCCTCGTATTCGGCCTCGTTGTTGGTTACTTTGAACTCCAACTGGAAGGCGTAGTTGATGTCTCGTCCATTGGGAGTTTGGACTACAATCCTTGCCCCCGCTCCTGTCTTGCACCGAGCGCCGTCTACCTGGATGATGAAGGGGGTGGGTGGCTTTCCTTCTTCTTGGTCGAAGCTGGTCTCTGTTATGAAGTCCGCTAGGGCCTGAGCTTTGATCGCCGTTCGCGGTAGGAAGTGGATTTCATATTGGGTGAGTTCGACTGCCCAGCTTACCATGCGTCCCGACGCATTCGGATTATTCGTTATTTGCTTCAGCGGCCAGTTAGTCCTTACAAGGATTCGGTGCGATTGGAAGTATGGACGCAGCTTCCGGGATGCCACCACCAGGGCAAGAAAGACCTTTTCAATGTTGGTGTAGCGTCTCTCTACGGGGGTCAGGATCTTCCCTGTGTAGTATACGGGAATCTCCTTTTTTTCGTGCTCCATGATTAGGACCGCTGCCACCGCCCATGCTGATGCGGACAGGTAGAGGTAGAGGTCCTGACCGGGCGCTGGGACTCCCAACTTGGGTAACTCTTGGAGCATTTCTTTGATCCTCTCGAAGGCTTCTTTGCATTCCTGGCCCCACTGAACTTGCTGTTCTTCCTTAATATGTTAAAGAACGGGATTGCCTTTTCCTGCAACTTTGAACAGAACCTGCTTAGGGCCATGAGCCTTCCGTTGAGAGCTTGGACATCTTTGATGCTTCGGGGAGGGCTGAGGTCAAGAATCGCCTGGGTCTTTTCTGGATCCACCTCTATCCCTCGTTGCCCAACGATAAAACCAAGGAATTTTCCTTTGGTGACTCCGAATACGCATTTTTCCGGGTTTAGCTTGATCTGGAATTTGTCGAGCGTGGTGAATGTCTCTTCCAAGTCTTTCATGTGCTGTTCCTTGGACGGACTTCTCACGACTATGTCATCCACATAGGCTTCCACATTTCTCGAGAGTTGTTCCCGGAACACTTTGTCTTTCATTCGTTGGAAAGTCGCGCTGGCATTTTTTAATCCGAATGGCATCACTTTGTAGCAGAAGATTCCTGTGAGGTGACGAAAGAGTTTTCTCAGAGTCCTTCTCATTCATCTTTATCTGGTTATACCCGGAGAATGCGTCCAGGAAGCTCAAGACGGAGCTCTGGGCCGACGAGACAACCAGTCTGTCTATCGATGGCAACGGTAAAAATCTTTGGGGCATGCTTGTTTAGGTCGGTGAAATCCACACCATTCTCCACTTCCCGTTAGACTTATTTACCATAACCACGTTCGCCAGCCATTTGGGGTAAGACACTTCTTGAAAAACCCGCCTGCAGGAGTTTTTGGACTTCTTCTCGAGCGGCCTGGTCCCTCCCTGCTCCGACCACCCTTCTTCTTTGGCGGATTGACGGGTGCGCTGGGTCTACGTTGAGCTTATGCTGGATAACGTGGGCTTATTCTGGGCATCTCCTCTGTGCTCCAGGCGAATGTGGCCCTTCTTTTTCCAGGAATCTTGTTAGATGGACTTGTTCTTCGCTGTCAAAGGCATTTCCAATTTTAAAGAATTTGCTGGGGTCAGTTCGTAGAGGTACCTCTTTGGGGGATCAGCGGGTGCCGTACCGCCCCGTTGTTTCGTCGGGAGGGGGAGCTTTCCCTGAATTCCTTCTCGGACCCCACGGTTTTGACGGTCTCGTTCCCTGGTAGATTTTCCATGATCCTACCTCACATACCGCGCGACTTTCTGGCTCCCTCTCACCGTAACGAGCTTCCCTGACCGGGTCAGTACTTCATTTTAGATGATGGGTGCTACAAATGGCTCTGAAGGCATTTATTCCTGGTCCCCGCCCGAGGTACATATTGTACCCAGAGCCCAGGAAGGATGAAGGCCGTCAGTTCTTCCGTGCGCCTCTCATCCCCTTGCCCCAGGGTGATGGTGAAGTCGATGCTCCCTGTAGACTTAGCCGAGATCCCTCCTACGAAAACCCCCAGTACAGCTGAATAGGGCTTGATCCTATCTTCCGGTATCTCGAGTTTCTTTACTGCCTCAGCAGAAATGACGTTAGCACCCGCTCCCTGTCGACCAGGATTCCTTCCATCATGCGGTCGTTTACCTGAGCCCTTATGACCAGCGGGTCGTTGTGCGGGTACAGGACTCCGTCTTCGTCATCCTCAGTGAAGTAGATGGGAGGAAGCTTTTGGTGTTTCGCGTCCTTCTTGTCCGGGAGTTCCCGGTGAACCTCGTGGACGTGTCTTTTCCTTTCGTTGGGGGTCAGGGCCCTACTTCTGAGAATAATCCTGTGAACGTTCTCAAGGAAAGTTTTATTAGTTTCTTTATCTTTGTTTTGTTAGCATTGTTTATTTGTAAGTTTCGAAATACATGAAGCTTTATCGGGATACGCGTTCACTTATATGGTAAAAAAGCTTTTAATAAAGTAGTAGCAAGCCACGGCCTCCCGCGGGATACAGAGATGATTCTTTCTTTCTAAAGGGGGACTTCGCCCCCTTTCCTAGAGGATTACCCTATGCAATCTACAGACCTGTGATTACCCCGAAGGACTTGCTGTGGTCCAACTCTGGGTGGACTTCTTCTTCTGGCTTAGGTCGGGAGGTCTGGCCACCATAGTGCTGCCTGTGTTGGGCTCTGCTTCCTTTCTTCTTGTTCTCCTCGATCAGCCTTAGCTCCTTGGCGAGGTTTGCGCAATTGATGGTCCTGTGGCTACGGTGCCCATGATACTCACAGAAGGCCACCGGCACCTCTCCCGGGTTGGGCTTTCTCGGTGGGGGCAGGAGTCCCTCTCTTACGGCAGCGGCATATTTCCCTGGGTCTATCAGTACCGTTGGGAAGGTCTGGAGCTCAGGCCTGCTGTCCCTGGGGGGCCGGGGTCTTAAATAAGGCTTGTACCGGCTTCCCCCTTGGTGCGACCCTCCGGTCGTAACCACCCCTCCTGTCTGGCTTCCCTTCTTCTCACCCGCGGCGGGAGCTCTAAAGCTGTTGAGGAGCTCTTGGCCTTATTCTCCGCCACTTCTGATTTGAGGAAGTCGTGGATCATCTCGGCCAGCTCACCGTGCGATTTTGGGCCTTGGTGGCTATTTTTCCAGCGAGGCGGGGGTGGGCCAGCCATTACCAAAGGCCTTGATCAGTATCTTCTCGTCGATGTCATCAATTTCAGCCACCTGTTTGTGGAATCGCTCGCTGTACTCTTTCACAGTTCCCCCTTTGCTGTTTCACATCCATGAGCTCTATTGTCTCCCTTTTTACCTTTTTACTGGCCGCAAAGTATTGCTGGAATTCCTCGGTTAGTTGTTTGAAACTGGAGATTGACTGGGGTGGTCTAGACGAGATCCAGCTCAAGGCCCTCTTGGAGAGTGTTCCAGGGAATAAATTGCACAAAGCGAGGGAGCTAATCCCCTGGGTGTTCATGGCGAACATGAACTTCTTAATGTGCTGAGCAGGGTCCCCAGTACCGTCGTACTTCTCCACCGCTGGGGCGACGAAGTGGGGCGGGAGTTTAGCTCTGCGGATCTTTTCGGAGAAGGGGTATAGGCTCATGTCGATGGCGTCATCTTCTTCCTCCTCGATAGTGATTAAGGCCTCCCCTCGGGTGCCTCTTTTCCCGTCATTGCTTCCGGCCACATCCCGGCCCTTCAGGAGATCTATCGCCTCTGACATCTCCTCCCACTTTCACTGGAATTCCTCGTCCCTCTGCATCAATTCCTGTTGCAGGAGCTCGTTTCCTTCCATGACTTTTTCGTCGATGGATCTGGTGAGGCTCGTCAGCATGTTCTCCAAGTCTTTTTTGGAAATGGAGTCGTGGGTTGCCTCGGGTCCAGTACTTCCGTCGTTGGTTTGCAGATTTTTCCTTGTCCTGGGTGCCATTTTCGTACCTAACCTGCAAAAACACAGTTTCGTTCTTAGATGTGTCGACTTCATATGTTTTCCAAAGTTATTACTCTCGTCGGTGGGCTCGTGGTTGCTAGATCTGAGCTATTCGCTTCCCACAGACGGCGCCAAATGAAATGGTATAAATCCCTAAACTCTCGAACAGTCCTTTCACGTAATTCACTAGTTGGAATTCTAATCTATCGCCGAGTTCTACCGAGTTACCTTGTTACCGGATAAGGGGAGTACAAAGGGAGAGGTTCGTAAAATCAAAGCAACAGTGGGAATTCTCAGGTATTGTTCACGTGCCTTTCATTGAGGGGTGAACCCCTATTTATAGTGTTTCTCACAGGCCTTCTGGCTTATCACATTGTGCCAGGCTGTAACACCCATACCATTAATTCATGCTTACCGTCCAATCTCCTTACACGTCAGATACACGCAGCGGATATTTACTTACATACTATGGGTGATACAATGCCGTTAACCACCCACGTGGCTAACAAGGCTACTACTACTGCTTACGGCATCGGTCTGATGGACCGGAATCCCGAGTATTACATATCTACCATATATATTTCATACCCCAGTACACGCTACATTCTTCCATTCGATACAATACTTCAAATACCATACAATATAATCCACATACCGAGTTTACAAAGATCCTTATACAAATATACTACCTCTTCAAAGTTCATACGTACTCACTACGAGACTACTTACTACCCGTTCCTCACAAACTACTTACTCCTAATTACAAGGGTGTGCCTCCGGTCTCTTCCTTGACCATATTCGCTTCGGGTACCTGCACACTAAAAAAATGTCCCCCGAAGGGGTCAGCTTTCGCCGAGCATGATAACCGCATACCCCGCGTACTAGTGAGGGTACGCCGACCACTTGGTCGAATACATGCGGTTCATTTTCATACAAGCATACATGCATACATGCTCTTACACACAGTACAATAATACTTACAACATACATACATACAATTCATTACATACAAGGAATACGATATAACCATTCAATACTCACTTACCTTCTTCCGAATACACATACTTACTACACACAAAGTACAGTTCTTGTTAGCTTCATTGTTCCACCCGGGTTAATCGGGTGGAGATTACTCTTTTACTCGTTACTTCATATATACGCATACATACTCATACATACTTACGGATCCATACTTATTTACTCTTACTCAAGTTAAGTCGTCGGGACCTCCGGCCCTGGGGACTACACCGTCCCACCTCCGGGATTTACTTGACTCACTAATCCGGGATGCTACCCATTTAAGGGATTTGGGCCGCGGACCAGTTTAAGAGTCAGGAATTGCAGCCAACCTCTTGTGACTCCGCATCCTCACGCGTGGCCGAAGCTATATCGGACTTGTACTCATTCCAATTTACTCACTTAAGTTAGGAGTTAGATAGTTAGGAATTAGCACAAGTCAACATCCAGGCCACAATAATACAATACACATATACACATACATACGAGGTACAATACATTACGCAAGTACAATACGAGGTTCGAATACCATTCATCATCATTCATATATTTCATGAATTATACAAACTAGTGCTCAAGACAATAAATATCAAGCACAACATAAGTCAAGCACAGGTAAGTGCAATATAGTCCGATGTATTTATCTTATTTAGGTGGTCAAATAAGCACACAAATCGGGGTAACCAGATTAGGATACAGGGCATGAAGAAATCATACCTTTCACCATTGTACTTGTATCCCAACGTTCCTCCGGTATTCACAATTCAAATCATATGATATACATACAACCGAATAATTAATCTAACTATCATTAACTTAATTCGGTTACCCTTACCCTTCCTAACTCATACTTACTAGGTCTTCACATTCCTATACTTACATTTTATTTACTTACTTTTAATTACTTAACAATGGTTTACTTACACATATATGCACGTATGTATAGGTGGGTATACATATACATACATACATATACTAACCATAGTCTTATAGTTTTTTTTTTGTAAGTTTTGACCCGACCGAACTTGCGACCGACCTTGCAAGTTCGGTCCGAGTCAGTAGGTTACATCGGGTGAAAATTCCAGGGCCGACCGACCTTGCAAGTCCGGTCCCAAGGTCGGTCCATTCCAGTAAGTTACTTAACGGAAAAATTTTAGCCCGACCGACCTTGCAAGTCCGGTCGCAAGGTCGGTCCATTCCAGTAGCTTGCTCGACGGAAATTTTTCTGGCCGACCGAACTTGCATGTCCGGTCGCAAGTCCGGTCGATTCCAGTAGGTTACAGACGGGAGAATTTTTCTGGTCTGACCGAACTTGCAAGTCCGGTCGCAAGTCCGGTCGATTCCAGAAGCTTTCCCGTCTTTGTAAATCTGGGCTCGACCGAACTTGCAAGTCCGGTCGTAAGTTCGGTCCGGCCCAGTATTTGCATTTTTACTTCTGTTTTCAGTCCCATACTTTACCCAGTGTTTCTCCAATCTTTTTACATGTAATCTCACATGTTAAAACACTACCTAGGCCCTTCAAATTGCCTTAGTTCATCCACTTTACATACTTACTAATTCTTACTTGTACAATTTCATTTCCATTCTTTACTTACTCCTCATTCTTATTCTCGCTTGTGTATACTCCTAATGTCCTTTAAACATCCTTAATTAAGTTCCCAATGATCTTATACTATCATTACCATTCACTTCCTTACCTTAATACCCATCTTACGCACTTATTTTTACAGTTTTTGGTTGGTCCGGGACCTTGTCCAGGTCTCAAGTCCCGGACCAACTCATGGTCTAAGTCTCGATCTCTTTTAATGGTATGGTCCGGGACCTTGTACAAGGTCAAGTCCCGGACCCAGAGGGTTGGAATGTTTCGGCCTATTTTCACTCTATGGTCCGGGTCCTCTTACAAGGGGTAAGTCCCGGACCTAAACTTTGGCAAATTCTCGGGTGTTTTGAATGGTTGGTCCAGGACCTAATACAAGGCCTAAGTCCCAGACCAACACTGGTCTGCTACAAATTGCGTTTTCTTTCTTGCTCTGTTTCATTCTCTTCCTCCTCTAATCAGTCCCTCATGGTTTCTAATCTTAATCCCTCTTGTTCTAGCATGTCTTTAACACTTATCCTAGCATTTAAACTTATCCACATTCATCTCTAACCTCATTACCCAACCGACTGATAAGTTACACGCTCTGTCAAATTTTTTTCCTTATCAGTTGCAGTCTCACCAAGTCGCTGCTGCTACTTCTGTTTCATTTTCTTTCCTCTTCTACAATTGCTACCAGCTTCTAAGTGACATAGTTTTCTCTCTTAATTTTTTGCAATAGTTTCCCCTAAAACTTTGCGTTATCCTCACACTAGTTGTTCACAAATCAAATCAGTTTCAACCTGCATCAGTTTATATATGTGCATTTGACAGTTTATATGTATATGCATCAGTTCCAACCAACGTTTACAGCAGCTCATTCACTTTGTTTTCTTTGACAGATTCTAACTCAACAATTCACTAATGCTATCAATACCATTACACTCATTTCACTTATGGCTACGGTAGTTCACATTTGCTAAAGAATATACTTACACACACACACTGCACAAACTGAACAGAGGTAAACTTACCTTCCGTTCTTGTCTTCTCTTCTTCTTGTTTTCTTGCTCTCCTTTCCTTCTTTTTTTTGTTTCTTTATTCCTTGTTTTAGTTAACGGAACAACCAAGTTCAAGCCCTCATTGAAACGCCCAACAGCTGAACATGGAACAAGATGTTCACGAGGGCTTTGGTTTTGCATTAGGAGGAATAAAACAGCGGGAAAACAAGAAGAGTTTAGCTCTTTGCTTACCTTAGAAAATTTATAGGAGGGAAATGGGGCTTCAGCTGGTGCTGTCCACGCTTCAGCCGTTCACACCCACAAAATAAAGTTGCTTGTTTTGAATTTTTGGAAGGTGGAGATTGTTCTCCTTGAAGAGAGGATTCCAACGGTATATTTTTTGTAGCTTTTGGTGGAGGTTTGAATGGTTAACAATGGAGGAGAAGTGGGCTGTCTGCTAGGTCTTTCAAAATCGCCATTGGAAGAAAAAGAAATGCAGAAGAGAGTGGTCTGTTGCAGAGGAAAATCGTGGAGTCAGGGATAGAGTAAGGTACTGTTGCTTCCTTTTTGGTTTTGTTTATTTGCTTGTCTCATAGTACATAATAGATAATTAAAAGGAATGTGAGGGAGGTGGGACAAGCGAATCGGCCACCCACACTGTCCCATACAGATTTTTGATTTTATTTTGCAAAAGTGGACACACTAACTTTACTTATTTACACTCTCACCCCACAACTTCTCGTTTTTGACAGTTTTACTAATCGGTACCCATTTTTCGGAATTTTCCCGTTTAATTAATTTTATTGGTTCTAGACCTTCATTAATATTTATTAATGACTATTTAATTAATTATAATTGTCACGAGTCTATTTAACCCGCTGTAAGTCACGTTTTCTCGGTTTCCTCGAAAAACGCGCTTCAACGTTCATTAGTGTTTTTAATCCATTTTAAGGATCGTTTTCTTCGGGAGTTGTTCCCATATATTATTTAGGTCTTATCAAACCTTTAGAATCCCTATAATACTCTAACCGAGGTCTCATACCTCCTATTGTTATTTAACGCTTATTTAGCGTTTTCCGCTTTTAAAGCGTTTCTTTATTTCTTTTGGATTTATTTTTCCTTACTAGTATTAATTAGGTACCATTAGGCCCTTAAATATGTATTAGATTAATTTTAATCCTTATGTTTAAGTTCGGGGTATTTCAATCTACCCCCCTTAGGAACTTTGTCCTCAAAGTTGTTCGAGGTTATGGGTTTATTATGCTTACTCATTCTTACGTGTCTAATACCACAGCCATACGTTCTTCCTCCTTACTAATCCCAACTCAGTTACTCACGGTTCCTACATACTATACCATACCATACCATACCAATGTACAATAACTACTCCGATCCGCATTACTACCGACTATCCGGTTCCTCATTACCGATTTATACATACATACATACAATGCAAGGCTATTCCCAACGCAATGCAATACACAATCCAATCCCGTAGGCGCTCAGGTCATCTAGACACGGGACTCCTCTATGTCCCGCCGCCCTTGGAATAATACCATATGCTACACTACTATCTTCTCCGGTATAAGCTTCTAGCCAAATCCTTATTCTCAGTCTAAGGAAGAATCCTTCCCAACCGCTAATTAGAAATCTTTCTAAAGCATCCAACTCCAAGTTCCAATTTATATTCATTACTTCTATCCTATGTGTGATTCTTGTGACCACTTGAGGGGAGCTTCGAGAATCATTCGACCCTGATGTGATCAGCATCAGTGTTGAACTATCTTTCCACCCCAATTTGTGTTCGGTTTCCCTTGATCTGATCAGGATCAAGTTCGACTTCCCACATCAGGTTCAACCAAACAATAATTAAATTGTTTTCATTTTCTATCTTTTTATTCTTTCTAGTCGTGGTTGCGAATTCATACATCTCCAAAGGATGGAATCAATCCATCAATCGTCCTCACTCTACTTCCCAAATGCTTTACTCCATGGTTCGATCCTAATGCTCATTTCACCAACCTTCACTACTTCCATCCATTACTCACCATCATCTCCTATATTCTAACTACGGAATACTACACTTATAAGATTTAGTTGGCTTCAATGTTTTAAATATTTTACTTACGATTCCACTACTCATAAACTTCATTCATCTACTATCCTCATTCATTTCGTACTACTTCTTCAAAGGTTACAATACTTGTGGAGCTCCGTCCACTACTCATTACTTTTCTTTTACTAATACTCTTACACTGGGTTACAAGATGGGTATATTCGTCCTATGGTATTTGCATCTCTAGTGCCTAATTACCCTAATTTCAATATGAATGAATACATATGTTTATTTAACATAAGTACCAGTCATCCAATCAATTCTCATTTGTGCTATGCACATTATAGTTTATGTGTTTTATTCACAAAACTTACATTAAGCGGTTTTCGCTCTACCCCCCTTAAAGGGGATTGCGCCCACGTAATCACCCATATGTTAATATTAAACATTGGTTATTTAATTCGGGCAATCCGAAGCGCTTAGCTTCACTACAGTATGTTATGTACTATGCTCTGGTCAAAGGGTCTTAACCATACCAATGGTTTAGTCTTTGCACCAAGAGTTCCTATATGAGTTTATTTAACTCATATTTAATTCGATTCTAGCCTAATCGGCTTCAAGGCATTAATAGCCATTATATTATGCTCACTAGGTACATTAATCTTCTAGCTAGGGCCCACTAGCTTCTGCTGCGCGACCCTGATAACTTGGGTTATTCACCCTTCTTGTTATCCTTAATGTGCTATACATTACCTTCTCATCCGTCTATTATGGGGATAAGGTTTACTAAACAACTGCGGTATTCTTTTACCGTGTTTGAACTCAACGAGTTACGATTTATAACCAGCTCTCTGGTAATCTACTGCACATGCTATTCGTGCTTCCATGATTATTCGTTAAGTTCCTCCGACTTATTTTCGGGTGAGGTTAAGTCACTACTTAGTTGTAGTACTTCCTCTGTTGTCACTAGCTTCTAAATCATACCAGTTCTCCTGGTTCGGTACAAGTGTCCTTTACTTGTATGACCTTGCATTGATATGCGTCGGTTCTAGTGACTTTCTTAAGTCTCCCTTCACCTTTTATTCCATTGGAATTCAGATCTGTGATTGTTAGTGTGTTTCGCACTCTTCGTGCTTCTTTGGCCTTAGGCCGCATGGTTGTTGCTAAGCTTGCTTAATTGGCTTGCCATGTCTGTTGGTGAAAAAGAAGGATTTACTACGGTTTACATTCTCCATATCCCTAGCCATCCCATTAGATCATTAGCTGCACAAGTGCAATACCAAAACACTCAGTCATACAGAGTGCAGAGGCGTAAACGCTTGACAGTAAGTCACTTATGTGATAGGAAAGGATATTTCTGTGTGTCATCTCATACTTATACTCCTTGTTATTGCTTAACTATTCCCTCATAGCGGTCGCCTGTTGCGCACCGTATTCTTACTCATTGTACAACATTGCTTTTACTGTTTCTGTTACTGTGGTAGTTCATTTTTACTTAGTGACATTGTCCTTGGCACCATTTCCTTATGGTGTAAATATACTAGGAGTTCCCTGTGTTTGTGTGTATGACGGTTGTCGTAGCATACGACAATCTTATTATCTTCCCAATGTGGAGATGTCTTATTCCACTTAGGTTTTATGTGTAGGTTAACTTACCTCACATTCTATCATCATTTGTGATACAATTTACCAAGTATCTTGGTTGACCAAGGATGAGATAACTCATCGGGTCGTAAGCTCTCTTGAGCGTTAGTCATTCATGGTGTTCGATGTGTGTTCACATTAATTGCTTTGATAATTATTGCCTTTTAGTGCTGAGCATTGGTTTAGGCTCTGGCTGTGTAGTTTTGCTTGTATGTATATTACCAGGACATCCCATGAAACTTCAAGGGTTTTCTGGTCCCGTTCTCCAATTGGAGGGTATTCTATCACTGACAAGTGAAATCTCTCGTTGAGGGGTTGTCTCCACTCATAGGTCTCATGTCCAGGTTATCATATTGGTGTTTATACAACGGTTCACCACATGCTTGAGTGCATATGGAGTATGCTTACTCCTGAAGTCCTAATGGTTTGGAAAATCTCATTTCCTTTTTCCATCGCCCTTGACAATATTTATAAGCGTAGGCTTATTGTTATAACAGATGGAAGCCTTTCCAAGGGTTCACATCTTCACCACATTGGTGGTCTTTGGCTAACGAGGGGTACCTTCCCTTGGGTTTCTTGTAGTGTCCAAATGTGGACTAGGCCAATGTTGGCATTATCATGATTCTCATGCCTCTGTGCTACCATTGCTACAGAAGGCATGGCGGTAATTAAGAACTCCGTCAACTGTATACTAGGCTGATGCTCTAGTGACAGTGACATTGAGTTGGCCATTACTCCAAGCCACTCAGAATGTTGGGTTTGAATTTATGGTCCAGTTGTTGATTTCTTGTCGTATGAGGCAATATTTCTTGCAATCTATGCTTTTGCAAGCTGCTTATACATGTTTCCACTCCATGTATACTGTCATGGGTTGGAGGTATTATTGGGCTCCATGGTAAGTCGTGGCATCACGCTTCCGTCCATAGGAGACCTTCTTAGGCAAATGGTGTTAATAAGTGTCTCCCAGTATCTTAGGCATTTCCTGTTAAGTGAAATCCCTTCGGGTCCGTGTTCGTTCTAACTCTCGTGCTTTTATCATGTCGATGTTGTTCGACTGTTGCAATGCAGACACCCTTCAAGGATTGCTCCTGAGTGCTGTTGAAGCATGTCGTTACATCCGGCTAATGTTGATGACATGTTGTCCACTGTACCTTCTTGTGGTGTTGTACTTGAGTTTTCCCCTTTTGGGTCATGACGTCTCCCGTCCTTGGGTAGACTGTTTATGCTTGTTCCTAGTGTTTGAGACTAGGTTTGGTATTCCCTTCAATGATGGAGTATACTTGCAGTAATCTTGGGGTTGCTCTTGGGAATTCTGTCCAATTTGTTGAGCATCGTGGTGTTCACGTTAGGCGATTGCCTTACTATGTTTAGGCTGGGTATACCTTCCAGCTGTCATGTATTGTTTGGATTATTTGAGACATATCCAATGTCTATACTTACTAGTATGTGCTCTTGCACTTCCTAGTTCTTATTCCTCATCTTCAGATGGGTTCTCTGAGTTCCTTGATACTTGCTCGTCTGAGGTGTCCAGCTGTTCTGATTGAACTCACTCATGGTCCGTAGAACGGAGTTTACTACTTCCCGTGTGTCGCACACTACATGTATACATACGTGGGGTACCATATTGATACGTTACCACTTACCCAACTATATGTCGGGCCCGCAAGCTCCTTCGGAGTGCGGTTGTCCCACATCCCGTAACGGGTATACTCTTAGTGTTCGTCACACGCCTAGGTGAAGTATTCTGTTGCCAACTCCTCTTGTATCATCCTATGATACTCACCATAATGCTGTTGGTCTGGTTTTAAAATCCAAGGTTTTTAAAAGAGGGTTGTGGTTTTGAAAAGAAATTTTTGGGTTTTAAAACAATGGTTCGGTGTTAAAAGAAATCTCTCATGGCATAGCCACGTTTGAGGTCTTAACCAAGTCTAGCCTCTCGCTGACTGGTATGTTCTAAATACAGTGGTCGGGCCTTTAGGCCTTTCCAAGGCTCCATACGTCTGGTTGTTAGGATGTGTGATCCTGTGGTTGTTTCGTTACAGTCACCGTACATTACTATGTACTTGTGACGTGTTAGTGTTCCTTTACATATCTCTGTCTTTACTGCACTTGCCTTGGCAAGTGCGTGGTATCGGTGGTTTTTGGTTAATCCTATACCAATCTTGGTATTGTTTCTGCTTGTATTTAATAGTCTTGTTAACCTTTCCCTTGATCTTATTGATCTACAATTGGTATACTCGCCCCTTTAGGTAGCTTCTTGGTGGTCTAGACGTGGCTGTCGTAGATCTGGTATTTCCCATTCCGTGGAGATTCCCGTTTCATTTGGTTTATTGTCGTTCCTTGTGGCTCGCCCCCACACATCTGGGGTGGTTACTGAGCCTTCCTTGTTTAGGCACTACTCCCGTAGTCCTATTGGGTTATATCGCATGGTTGTTCTTGTAGTTGTCTGAGCTATATTGTCCAGGTGTTGCAACCTTGATGGCATCGTAGTTTTGGAGTTAACCGCTTCCGACTATGTCCTTAGTCGGCTAGCATACCGTTGGTGGTATTATTCAAGTATTACTATCCCGTAGACTTGTGTCTCGGGTTCCGTTACCGCTCCCTTTTTCATTCCGTTGCACGGTTAGTGCTTCTGTCCTGCGGTTGGTTGACCAGCTAGGTTTCGCGACTGCTAAGCAGGTCGCCCCATGCTGTTGCAAGTTATAGCCTCCTCGTGGTTGGAGTGCTCATTCTACCGCTATTACGTGCGGGGTTGTGGTTCAACCGGGAACTATCTCCGGGACTTCCAGTTCTTGGAATCTACTACATGTCGGTTCTTGTTTACTGTGTGATTGATTCACTACTGCCAGATCGGGTTTCCCCGAGTATGAGAAGACTTTTCTTCTCTCTGGCGTCCTTTCCCAAGTTACACAGTGGGGTTTGCGGCGGGCGGGACTTGTATTGTAGGTATCCGGTACTCACCGGTAGTTTCTAACTAGCATATCTCTAATGCTAACACTCAGCCCTTAGCCCTAAGCTTCTAATTCCTAACTCGGTATTCCTAAACTCGGTATTTCCAGTCATCAGAGCGACACTTCGCTCTGATACCACTTTTTGTAACATCCCTACCATTAATACATGCTTACCGTCCAATCTCCTTACACGTCAGATACACGCAGCGGATATTTACTTACATACTATGGGTGATACAATGCCGTTAACCACCCACGTGGCTAACAAGGCTACTACTACTGCTTACGGCATCGGTCTGATGGACCGGAATCCCGAGTATTACATATCTACCTATATATTTCATACCCCAATACACGCTACATTCTTCCATTCGATACAATACTTCAAATACCATACAATATAATCCACATACCGAGTTTACTAAGATCCTTATACAAATATACTACCTCTTCAAAGTTCATACGTACTCACTACGAGACTACTTACTACCCGTTCCTCACAAACTACTTACTCCTAATTACAAGGGTGTGCCTCCGGTCTCTTCCTTGACCATATTCGCTTCGGGTACCTGCACACTAAAAAAATGTCCCCCGAAGGGGTCAGCTTTCGCCGAGCATGATAACCGCATACCCCGCGTACTAGTGAGGGTACGCCGACCACTTGGTCGAATACATGCAGTTCATTTTCATACAAGCATACATGCATATGCTCTTACACACAGTACAATAATACTTACACAACATACATACATACAATTCATTACATACAAGGAATACGATATAACCATTCAATACTCACTTACCTTCTTCCGAATACACATACTTACTACATACACAAAGTACAGTTCTTGTTAGCTTCATTGTTCCACCCGGGTTAATCGGGTGGAGATTACTCTTTACTCGTTACTTCATACATACGCATACATACTCATACATACTTACGGATCCATACTTATTTATCTTACTCTTACTCAAGTTAAGTCGTCGGGACCTCCGGCCCTGGGGACTACACCGTCCCACCTCCGGGCTTTACTTGACTCACTAATCCGGGATGCTACCCATTTAAGGGATTTGGGCCGCGGACCAGTTTAAGAGTCAGGAATTGCAGCCAACCTCTTGTGACTCCGCATCCTCACGCGTGGCCGAAGCTATATCGGACTTGTACTCATTCCAATTTACTCACTTAAGTTAGGAGTTAGATAGTTAGGAATTAGCACAAGTCAACATCCAGGCCACAATAATACAATACACATATACACATACATACGAGGTACAATACATTACGCAAGTACAATACGAGGTTCGAATACGATTCATCATCATTCATATATTTCATGAATTATACAAACTAGTGCTCAAGACAATAAATATCAAGCACAACATAAGTCAAGCACAGGTAAGTGCAATATAGTCCGATTCATGCTTATCTTATTTAGGTGGTCAAATAAGCACACAAATCGGGGTAACCAAATTAGGATACAGGGCATGAAGAAATCATACCTTTCACCGTTGTACTTGTATCCCAACGTTCCTCCGGTATTCACAATTCAAATCCTATGATATACATACAACCGAATAATTAATCTAACTATCATTAACTTAATTCGGTTACCCTTACGTTCCTAACTCATACTTACTAGGTCTTCACATTCCTATACTTACATTTTATTTACTTACTTTTAATTACTTAACAATGGTTTACTTACACATATATGCACGTATGTATAGGTGGGTATACATATACATACATACATACATATACTAACCATAGTCTTATAGTTTTTTTTTTTTGTAAGTTTTGACCCGACCGAACTTGCGACCGACCTTGCAAGTTCGGTCCGAGTCAGTAGGTTACATCGGGTGAAAATTCCAGGGCCGACCGACCTTGCAAGTCCGGTCCAAGGTCGGTCCATTCCAGTAAGTTACTTAACGGAAAAATTTTAGCCCGACCGACCTTGCAAGTCCGGTCGCAAGGTCGGTCCATTCCAGTAGTTGCTTGACGGAATTTTTCTGGCCGACCGAACTTGCATGTCCGGTCGCAAGTCCGGTCGATTCCAGTAGGTTACAGACGGGAGAATTTTTCTGGTCTGACCGAACTTGCAAGTCCGGTCGCAAGTCCGGTCGATTCCAGAAGCTTTCCCGTCTTTGTAAATCTGGGCTCGACCGAACTTGCAAGTCCGGTCGCAAGTTCGGTCCGGCCAGTATTTGCATTTTTACTTCTGTTTTCAGTCCCATACTTTACCCAGTGTTTCTCCAATCTTTTACATGTAATCTCACATGTTTAAACACTACCTAGGCCCTTCAAATTGCCTTAGTTCATCCACTTTACATACTTACTAATTCTTACTTGTACAATTTCATTTCCATTCTTTACTTACTCCTCATTCTTATTCTCGCTTGTGTATACTCCTAATGTCCTTTAAACTCCTTAATTAAGTTCCCAATGATCTTATACTATCATTACCATTCACTTCCTTACCCTAATACCCATCTTACGCACTTATTTTTACAGTTTTTGGTTGGTCCGGGACCTTGTCTAGGTCTCAAGTCCCGGACCAACTCATGGTTCTAAGTCTCGACCTTTTAATGGTATGGTCCGGGACCTTGTACTAGGTCAAGTCCCGGACCCAGAGGGTTGGAATGTTTCGGCCTATTTTCACTCTATGGTCCGGGTCCTCTTACAAGGGGTAAGTCCCGGACCTAAACTTTGGCAAATTCTGGGTGTTTTGAATGGTTGGTCCGGGACCTAATACAAGGCCTAAGTCCCGGACCAACACTGGTCTGCTACAAATTGCGTTTCTTTCTTGCTCTGTTTCATTCTCTTCCTCCTCTAATCAGTCCCTCATGGTTTCTAATCTTAATCCCTCTTTTTCTAGCATGTCTTTAACACTTATCCTAGCATTTAAACTTATCCACATTCATCTCTAACCTCATTACCCAACCGACTGATAAGTTACACGCTCTGTCAAATTTTTTTCCTTATCAGTTGCAGTCTCCCAAGTCGCTGCTGCTACTTCTGTTTCATTTTCTTTCCTCTTCTCAATTGCTACCAGCTTCTAAGTGACATAGTTTTCTCTCTTAATTTTTTGCAATAGTTTCCCCTAAAACTTTGCGTTATCCTCACACTAGTTTTCAAAATCAAATCAGTTTCAACCTGCATCAGTTTATATATGTGCATTTGACAGTTTTATGTATATGCATCAGTTCCAACCAACGTTTACAGCAGCTCATTCACTTTGTTTTCTTTGACAGATTCTAACTAACAATTCACTAATGCTATCAATACATTACACTCATTTCACTTATGGCTCGGTAGTTCACATTTGCTAAAGAATATACTTACACACACACTGCACAAACTGAACAGAGGTAAACTTACCTTCCGTTCTTGTCTTCTCTTCTTCTTGTTTTCTTGCTCTCATTTCCTTCTTTGTTTTTGTTTCTTTATTCCTTGTTTTAGTTAACGGAACAACCAAGTTCAAGCCCTCATTGAAACGCCCAACAGCTGAACATGGAACAAGATGTTCACGAGGGCTTTGGTTTTGCATTAGGAGGAATAAAACAGCGGGAAAACAAGAAGAGTTTAGCTCTTTGCTTACCTTAGAAAATTTATAGGAGGGAAATGGGGCTTCAGCTGGTGCTGTCCACGCTTCAGCCGTTCACACCCACAAAATAAAGTTGCTTGTTTTGAATTTTTGGAAGGTGGAGATTGTTCTCCTTGAAGAGAGGATTCCAACGGTATATTTTTTGTAGCTTTTGGTGGAGGTTTGAATGGTTAACAATGGAGGAGAAGTGGGCTGTCTGCTAGGTCTTTCAAAATCGCCATTGGAAGAAAAAAGAAATGCAGAAGAGAGTGGTCTGTTGCAGAGGAAAATCGTGGAGTCAGGGATAGAGTAAGGTACTGTTGCTTCCTTTTTGGTTTTGTTTATTTGCTTGTCTCATAGTACATAATAGATAATTAAAAGGAATGTGAGGGAGGTGGGACAAGCGAATCGGCCACCCACACTGTCCCATACAGATTTTTGATTTTATTTTGCAAAAGTGGACACACTAACTTTACTTATTTACACTCTCACCCCACAACTTCTCGTTTTTGACAGTTTTACTAATCGGTACCCATTTTTCGGAATTTTCCCGTTTAATTAATTTTATTGGTTCTAGACCTTCATTAATATTTATTAATGACTATTTAATTAATTATAATTGTCACGAGTCTATTTAACCCGCTGTAAGTCACGTTTTCTCGGTTTCCTCGAAAAACGCGCTTCAACGTTCATTAGTGTTTTTAATCCATTTTAAGGATCCGTTTTCTTCGGGAGTTGTTCCCATATATTATTTAGGTCTTATCAAACCTTTAGAATCCCTATAATACTCTAACCGAGGTCTCATACCTCCTATTGTTATTTAACGCTTATTTAGCGTTTTCCGCTTTTAAAGCGTTCTTTATTTCTTTTGGATTTATTTTTCCTTACTAGTATTAATTAGGTACCATTAGGCCCTTAAATATGTATTAGATTAATTTTAATCCTTATGTTTAAGTTCGGGGTATTTCAATCTACCCCCCTTAGGAACTTTGTCCTCAAAGTTGTTCGAGGTTATGGGTTTATTATGCTTACTCATTCTTACGTGTCTAATACCACAGCCATACGTTCTTCCTCCTTACTAATCCCAACTCAGTTACTCACGGTTCCTACATACTATACCATACCATACCATACCATACCAATGTACAATAACTACTCCGATCCGCATTACTACCGACTATCCGGTTCCTCATTACCGATTTATACATACATACAATGCAAGGCTATTCCCAACGCAATGCAATACACAATCCAATCCCGTAGGCGCTCAGGTCATCTAGACACGGGACTCCTCTATGTCCCGCCGCCCTTGGAATAATACCATATGCTACACTACTATCTTCTCCGGTATAAGCTTCTAGCCAAATCCTTATTCTCAGTCTAAGGAAGAATCCTTCCCAACCGCTAATTAGAAATCTTTCTAAAGCATCCAACTCCAAGTTCCAATTTATATTCATTACTTCTATCCTATGTGTGATTCTTGTGACCACTTGAGGGGAGCTTCGAGAATCATTCGACCCTGATGTGATCAGCATCAGTGTTGAACTATCTTTCCACCCCAATTTGTGTTCGGTTTCCCTTGATCTGATCAGGATCAAGTTCGACTTCCCACATCAGGTTCAACCAAACAATAATTAAATTGTTTTCATTTTCTATTTTATTCTTTCTAGTCGTGGTTGCGAATTCATACATCTCCAAAGGATGGAATCAATCCATCAATCGTCCTCACTCTACTTCCCAAATGCTTTACTCCATGGTTCGATCCTAATGCTCATTTCACCAACCTTCACTACTTCCATCCATTACTCACCATCATCTCCTATATTCTAACTACGGAATACTACACTTATAAGATTTAGTTGGCTTCAATTGTTTCAAATATTTTACTTACGATTCCACTACTCATAAACTTCATTCATCTACTATCCTCATTCATTTCGTACTACTTCTTCAAAGGTTACAATACTTGTGGAGCTCCGTCCACTACTCATTACTTTTCTTTTACTAATACTCTTACACTGGGTTACAAGATGGGTATATTCGTCCTATGGTATTTGCATCTCTAGTGCCTAATTACCCTAATTTCAATATGAATGAATACATATGTTTATTTAACATAAGTACCAGTCATCCAATCAATTCTCATTTGTGCTATGCACATTATAGTTTATGTGTTTTATTCACAAAACTTACATTAAGCGGTTTTCGCTCTACCCCCCTTAAAGGGGATTGCGCCCACGTAATCACCCATATGTTAATATTAAACATTGGTTATTTAATTCGGGCAATCCGAAGCGCTTAGCTTCACTACAGTATGTTATGTACTATGCTCTGGTCAAAGGGTCTTAACCATACCAATGGTTTAGTCTTTGCACCAAGAGTTCCTATATGAGTTTATTTAACTCATATTTAATTCGATTCTAGCCTAATCGGCTTCAAGGCATTAATAGCCATTATATTATGCTCACTAGGTACATTAATCTTCTAGCTAGGGCCCACTAGCTTCTGCTGCGCGACCCTGATAACTTGGGTTATTCACCCTTCTTGTTATCCTTAATGTGCTATACATTACCTTCTCATCCGTCTATTATGGGGATAAGGTTTACTAAACAACTGCGGTATTCTTTTACCGTGTTTGAACTCAACGAGTTACGATTTATAACCAGCTCTCTGGTAATCTACTGCACATGCTATTCGTGCTTCCATGATTATTCGTTAAGTTCCTCCGACTTATTTTCGGGTGAGGTTAAGTCACTACTTAGTTGTAGTACTTCCTCTGTTGTCACTAGCTTCTAAATCATACCAGTTCTCCTGGTTCGGTACAAGTGTCCTTTACTTGTATGACCTTGCATTGATATGCGTCGGTTCTAGTGACTTTCTTAAGTCTCCCTTCACCTTTTATTCCATTGGAATTCAGATCTGTGATTGTTAGTGTGTTTCGCACTCTTCGTGCTTCTTTGGCCTTAGGCCGCATGGTTGTTGCTAAGCTTGCTTAATTGGCTTGCCATGTCTGTTGGTGAAAAAGAAGGATTTACTACGGTTTACATTCTCCATATCCCTAGCCATCCCATTAGATCATTAGCTGCACAAGTGCAATACCAAAACACTCAGTCATACAGAGTGCAGAGGCGTAAACGCTTGACAGTAAGTCACTTATGTGATAGGAAAGGATATTTCTGTGTGTCATCTCATACTTATACTCCTTGTTATTGCTTAACTATTCCCTCATAGCGGTCGCCTGTTGCGCACCGTATTCTTACTCATTGTACAACATTGCTTTTACTGTTTCTGTTACTGGTAGTTCATTTTTACTTAGTGACATTGTCCTTGGCACCATTTCCTTATGGTGTAAATATACTAGGAGTTCCCTGTGTTTGTGTGTATGACGGTTGTCGTAGCATACGACAATCTTATTATCTTCCCAATGTGGAGATGTCTTATTCCACTTAGGTTTTATGTGTAGGTTAACTTACCTCACATTCTATCATCATTTGTGATACAATTTACCAAGTATCTTGGTTGACCAAGGATGAGATAACTCATCGGGTCGTAAGCTCTCTTGAGCGTTAGTCATTCATGGTGTTCGATGTGTGTTCACATTAATTGCTTTGATAATTATTGCCTTTTAGTGCTGAGCATTGGTTTAGGCTCTGGCTGTGTAGTTTTGCTTGTATGTATATTACCAGGACATCCCATGAAACTTCAAGGGTTTTCTGGTCCCGTTCTCCAATTGGAGGGTATTCTATCACTGACAAGTGAAATCTCTCGTTGAGGGGTTGTCTCCACTCATAGGTCTCATGTCCAGGTTATCATATTGGTGTTTATACAACGGTTCACCACATGCTTGAGTGCATATGGAGTATGCTTACTCCTGAAGTCGTAATGGTTTGGAAAATCTCATTTCCTTTTTCCATCGCCCTTGACAATATTTATAAGCGTAGGCTTATTGTTATAACAGATGGAAGCCTTTCCAAGGGTTCATCTTCACCACATTGGTGGTCTTTGGCTAACGAGGGGTACCTTCCCTTGGGTTTCTTGTAGTGTCCAAATGTGGACTAGGCCAATGTTGGCATTATCATGATTCTCATGCCTCTGTGCTACCATTGCTACAGAAGGCATGGCGGTAATTAAGAACTCCGTCAACTGTATACTAGGCTGATGCTCTAGTGACAGTGACATTGAGTTGGCCATTACTCCAAGCCACTCAGAATGTTGGGTTTGAATTTATGGTCCAGTTGTTGATTTCTTGTCGTATGAGGCAATATTTCTTGCAATCTATGCTTTTGCAAGCTGCTTATACATGTTTCCACTCCATGTATACTGTCATGGGTTGGAGGTATTATTGGGCTCCATGGTAAGTCGTGGCATCACGCTTCCGTCCATAGGAGACCTTCTTAGGCAAATGGTGTTAATAAGTGTCTCCCAGTATCTTAGGCATTTCCTGTTAAGTGAAATCCCTTCGGGTCCGTGTTCGTTCTAACTCTCGTGCTTTTATCATGTCGATGTTGTTCGACTGTTGCAATGCAGACACCCTTCAAGGATTGCTCCTGAGTGCTGTTGAAGCATGTCGTTACATCCGGCTAATGTTGATGACATGTTGTCCACTGTACCTTCTTGTGGTGTTGTACTTGAGTTTTCCCCTTTTGGGTCATGACGTCTCCCGTCCTTGGGTAGACTGTTTATGCTTGTTCCTAGTGTTTGAGACTAGGTTTGGTATTCCCTTCAATGATGGAGTATACTTGCAGTAATCTTGGGGTTGCTCTTGGGAATTCTGTCCAATTTGTTGAGCATCGTGGTGTTCACGTTAGGCGATTGCCTTACTATGTTTAGGCTGGGTATACCTTCCAGCTGTCATGTATTGTTTGGATTATTTGAGACATATCCAATGTCTATACTTACTAGTATGTGCTCTTGCACTTCCTAGTTCTTATTCCTCATCTTCAGATGGGTTCTCTGAGTTCCTTGATACTTGCTCGTCTGAGGTGTCCAGCTGTTCTGATTGAACTCACTCATGGTCCGTAGAACGGAGTTTACTACTTCCCGTGTGTCGCACACTACATGTATACATACGTGGGGTACCATATTGATACGTTACCACTTACCCAACTATATGTCGGGCCCGCAAGCTCCTTCGGAGTGCGGTTGTCCCACATCCCGTAACGGGTATACTCTTAGTGTTCGTCACACGCCTAGGTGAAGTATTCTGTTGCCAACTCCTCTTGTATCATCCTATGATACTCACCATAATGCTGTTGGTCTGGTTTTAAAATCCAAGGTTTTTAAAAGAGGGTTGTGGTTTTGAAAAGAAATTTTTGGGTTTTAAAACAATGGTTCGGTGTTAAAAGAAATCTCTCATGGCATAGCCACGTTTGAGGTCTTAACCAAGTCTAGCCTCTCGCTGACTGGTATGTTCTAAATACAGTGGTCGGGCCGTTAGGCCTTTCCAAGGCTCCATACGTCTGGTTGTTAGGATGTGTGATCCTGTGGTTGTTCGTTACAGTCACCGTACATTACTATGTACTTGTGACGTGTTAGTGTTCCTTTACATATCTCTGTCTTTACTGCACTTGCCTTGGCAAGTGCGTGGTATCGGTGGTTTTTGGTTAATCCTATACCAATCTTGGTATTGTTTCTGCTTGTATTTAATAGTCTTGTTAACCTTTCCCTTGATCTTATTGATCTACAATTGGTATACTCGCCCCTTTAGGTAGCTTCTTGGTGGTCTAGACGTGGCTGTCGTAGATCTGGTATTTCCCATTCCGTGGAGATTCCCGTTTCATTTGGTTTATTGTCGTTCCTTGTGGCTCGCCCCCACACATCTGGGGTGGTTACTGAGCCTTCCTTGTTTAGGCACTACTCCCGTAGTCCTATTGGGTTATATCGCATGGTTGTTCTTGTAGTTGTCTGAGCTATATTGTCCAGGTGTTGCAACCTTGATGGCATCAGTAGTTTTGGAGTTAACCGCTTCCGACTATGTCCTTAGTCGGCTAGCATACCGTTGGTGGTATTATTCAAGTATTACTATCCCGTAGACTTGTGTCTCGGGTTCCGTTACCGCTCCCTTTTTCATTCCGTTGCACGGTTAGTGCTTCTGTCCTGCGGTTGGTTGACCAGCTAGGTTTCGCGACTGCTAAGCAGGTCGCCCCATGCTGTTGCAAGTTATAGCCTCCTCGTGGTTGGAGTGCTCATTCTACCGCTATTACGTGCGGGGTTGTGGTTCAACCGGGAACTATCTCCGGGACTTCCAGTTCTTGGAATCTACTACATGTCGGTTCTTGTTTACTGTGTGATTGATTCACTACTGCCAGATCGGGTTTCCCCGAGTATGAGAAGACTTTTCTTCTCTCTGGCGTCCTTTCCCAAGTTACACAGTGGGGTTTGCGGCGGGCGGGACTTGTATTGTAGGTATCCGGTACTCACCGGTAGTTTCTAACTAGCATATCTCTAATGCTAACACTCAGCCCTTAGCCCTAAGCTTCTAATTCCTAACTCGGTATTTCCTAAACTCGGTATTTCCAGTCATCAGAGCGACACTTCGCTCTGATACCACTTTTTGTAACATCCCTACCATTAATACATGCTTACCGTCCAATCTCCTTACACGTCAGATACACGCAGCGGATATTTACTTACATATGGGTGATGGGTGATACAATGCCGTTAACCACCCACGTGGCTAACAAGGCTACTACTACTGCTTACGGCATCGGTCTGATGGACCGGAATCCTGAGTATTACATATCTACCATATATATTTCATACCCCATACACGCTACATTCTTCCATTCGATACAATACTTCAAATACCATACAATATAATCCACATACCGAGTTTACTAAGATCCTTATACAAATATACTACTCTTCAAAGTTCATACGTACTCACTACGAGACTACTTACTACCCGTTCCTCACAACTACCTCCTAATTACAAGGGTGTGCCTCCGGTCTCTTCCTTGACCATATTCGCTTCGGGTACCTGCACACTAAAAAATGTCCCCCGAAGGGGTCAGCTTTCGCCGAGCATGATAACCGCATACCCCGCGTACTAGTGAGGGTACGCCGACCACTTGGTCGAATACATGCAGTTCATTTTCATACAAGCATACATGCATATATGCTCTTACACACAGTACAATAATACTTACACAATACACATACATCAATCATTACATACAAGGAATACGATATAACCATTCAATACTCACTTACCTTCTTCCGAAACACATACTTACTACATACACAAGTACAGTTCTTGTTAGCTTCATTGTTCCACCCGGGTTAATCGGGTGGAGATTACTCTTTTACTCGTTACTTCATACATACGCATACATACTCATACATACTTACGGATCCATACTTATTTACTCTTACTCTTACTCAAGTTAAGTCGTCGGGACCTCCGGCCCTGGGACTACACCGTCCCACTCCGGGCTTTACTTGACTCACTAATCCGGGATGCTACCCATTTAAGGGATTTGGGCCGCGGACCAGTTAAGAGTCAGGAATTGCAGCCAACCTCTTGTGACTCCGCATCCTCACGCGTGGCCGAAGCTATATCGGACTGTACTCATTCCAATTTACTCACTTAAGTTAGGAGTTATAGTTAGGAATTAGCACAGTCAACATCCAGGCCACAATAATACAATACACATATACACATACATACGAGGTACAATACATTACGCAAGTACAATACGAGGTTCGAATACGATCATCATCATTCATATATTTCATGAATATACAAACTAGTGCTCAAGACAATAAATATCAAGCACAACATAAGTCAAGCACAGGTAAGTGCAATATAGTCCGATTCATGCATTTATCTTATTTAGGTGGTCAAATAAGCACACAAATCGGGGTAACCAAATTAGGATACAGGGCATGAAGAAATCATACCTTTCACCGTTGTACTTGTATCCCAACGTTCCTCCGGTATTCACAATTCAAATCCTATGATTATACATACAACCGAATAATTAATCTAACTATCATTAACTTAATTCGGTTACCCTTACGCTTCCTAACTCATACTTACTAGGTCTTCACATTCCTATACTTACATTTTATTTACTTACTTTTATATTACTTAACATGGTTTACTTACACATATATGCACGTATGTATAGGTGGGTATACATATACATACATACATACATCTAACCATAGTCTTATAGTTTTTTTTTTTTTTTTGTAAGTTTTGACCCGACCGAACTTGCGACCGACCTTGCAAGTTCGGTCCGAGTCAGTAGGTTACATCGGGTGAAAATTCCAGGGCCGACCGACCTTGCAAGTCCGGTCCCAAGGTCGGTCCATTCCAGTAAGTTACTTAACGGAAAAATTTAGCCCGACCGACCTTGCAAGTCCGGTCGCAAGGTCGGTCCATTCCAGTAGCTTGCTTGACGGAAATTTTTCTGGCCGACCGAACTTGCATGTCCGGTCGCAAGTCCGGTCGATTCCAGTAGGTTACAGACGGGAGAATTTTTCTGGTCTGACCGAACTTGCAAGTCCGGTCGCAAGTCCGGTCGATTCCAGAAGCTTTCCCGTCTTTGTAAATCTGGGCTCGACCGAACTTGCAAGTCCGGTCGCAAGTTCGGTCCGGCCCAGTATATTTGCATTTTACTTCTGTTTCAGTCCCATACTTTACCCAGTGTTTCTCCATCTTCTTACATGTAATCTCACATGTTTAAACACACCTAGGCCCTTCAAATTGCCTTAGTTCATCCACTTTACATACTTACTAATTCTTACTTGTAAATTTTTTCCATTCTTTACTTACTCCTTTTCTATCGCTTGGTATACTCTAATGTCCTTTAACATTCCTTAATTAAGTTCCCAATGATTTCATTACTATCATTACCATTCACTTCCCTACCCTAATACCCATCTTACGCATTATTTTTACAGTTTTTGGTTGGTCCGGGACCTTGTTAGGTCTCAGTCCCGACCAACTCATGGTTAAGTCTCGACCATTTTAATGGTATGGTCCGGGACCTTGTACTAGGGCAAGTCCGGACCCAGAGGGTTGGAATGTTTCGCCCTATTTTCACTCTATTGGTCCGGGTCCTCTTACAAGGGTAAGTCCGGACCTAAACTTTGGCAAATTCTGGGTTTTTTGAATGGTTGGTTCCGGGACCTAATACAAGGCCTAAGTCCCGGACCAACACTGGTCTGCTACAAATTGCGTTTTCTTCTGCTCTGTTTCATTCTCTTCCTCCTCTAATAGTCCCTATGGTTTTCTAATCTTAATCCTCTTGTTCTAGCATGTCTTTAACACTATCCTAGCATTTAAACTTATCCACATTCATCTCTAACCCTCATTACCCAACCGACTGATAAGTTACGACGCTGTCAAATTTTTTTCCTTATCAGTTGCAGTTTCCACCAAGTCGTGTTTGCTACTTCTGTTTCATTTCTTTCCTTTCTAACAATTGCTACCAGCTCTAAGTGACAGTTTTCTCTCTTAATTTTTGCAATAGTTTCCCCTAAAACTTTGCGTTATCCTCACTAGTTGTTCACAAATCAATCAGTTTCACTGCATCGTTTATATATGTGCATTGACAGTTTATATGTATATGCATCAGTTCCAACAACGTTTACAACAGCTCATTCACTTTGTTTTCTTTGACAGATTCTAACCAACAATTCACTAATGCTATCAATACCATTACACCATTTAACTTATGGCTACGGTAGTTCACATTGCTAAGAATATACTTAACACACCAACATGCACAACAACTGAACGAGGTAAACTTACCTTCCGTTCTTGTCCTCTCTTCTTGTTTTCTTTCTCTCCTTTCCTTTACTTGTTTTGTTTCTTTTCCTTGTTTTAGTTAACGGAACAACCAAGTTCAAGCCCTCATTGAAACGCCCAACGCTGAACATGGAACAAGATTTCACGAGGGCTTTGCGGTTTGGCATTAGGAGGAATAAAACATCGGGAAAAAGAAGAGTTTAGCTCTTTGCTTACCTTAGAAAATGTATAGGAGGGAAATGGGGCTTCAGCTGGTGCTGTCCACGCTTCAGCCGTTCACACCCACAAAATAAAGTTGCTTGTTTTGAATTTTTGGAAGGTGGAGATTGTTCTCCTTGAAGAGAGGATTCCAACGGTATATTTTTTGTAGCTTTTGGTGGAGGTTTGAATGGTTAACAATGGAGGAGAAGTGGGCTGTCTGCTAGGTCTTTCACAATCGCCATTGGAAGAAAAAATGCAGAAGAGAGTGGTCTGTTGTAGAGGAAAATCGTGGAGTCAGGGATAGAGTAAGGTACTGTTGCTTCCTTTTTGGTTTTGTTTATTTGCTTGTCTCATAGTACATAATAGATAATTAAAAGGAATGTGAGGGAGGTAGGACAAGCGAATCGGCCACCCACACTGTCCCATACAGATTTTTGATTTTATTTTGCAAAAGTGGACACACTAACTTTACTTATTTACACTCTCACCCCACAACTTCTCGTTTTTGACAGTTTTACTAATCGGTACCCATTTTTCGGAATTTTCCCGTTTAATTAATTTTATTGGTTCTAGACCTTCATTAATATTTATTAATGACTATTTAATTAATTATAATTGTCACTCTATTTAACCCGCTTGAAGTCACGTTTTCTCGGTTTCCTCAAAAACGCGCTTCAATGTTCATTAGTGTTTTTAATCCATTTTAAGGATCCGTTTTCTTCGGGAGTGTTCCCATATATTATTTAGGTCTTATCAAACCTTTAGAATCCCTATAACTCTAACCGAGGTCTCATACCTCCTATGGTTATTTAACGCTTATTTAGCGTTTTCCGCTTTTAAAGCGTTTCTTTATTTCTTTTGGATTTATTTTTCCTTACTAGTATTAATTAGGTACCATTAGGCCCTTAAATACGTATTAGATTAATTTTAATCCTTATGTTTAAGTTCGGGGTATTTCACAGGCTGGCACAGAAATATCTTGGTAGACCTACAAAATATCTGATAAATATCTTATCCCAACTTCCCTACTTTCGGTCGCTACCCGTATTTGCTTTATTCACCTATCGACCGGTCACAAACGACCGGTCGCTATTCGTGCTATACTTAGTGACCGGTCACAGGTGACCGGTCGCTCCTTATACTACATCTTACATTCCAGACGTTCGGTCATAATCGACCGGTCGTAGCGATGCTTTTGGTGACTAGTCATTGGCGATCGGTCGCTCCTTACGCTTTGTGCTAGGACTCTTGGCGACCGGTCGAAAACGACCGGTCACTGCTTGCGGCCTGTCTAGGCTTAGTCAGGGATGTCCGGTCATTGCTCTGGCCTTACTGGGCTATTGCTCTTTCTTTGGGGCTTCTGGACATATTTTCCCCTCTTCATCCCACAACACTAGAAGTCGAAATAGAAGGACTATCATGGTAGCCAACGACCCGATGAGACAGCTTCAGGAGCTTGCTTTGAACTTGGGCCAGATTGTGCGACAGGCTCAGCGAGACAATGTACCTGAGGACTACACGAAGAGGATTGCCCACTTGAAGCCGACTGCATTCAAGGGGGAGGAGGACCCAGTACTGCTGCAGGATTGGCTGCGAGAGTTTGACAAGATCTTTGAGGCGGTCAACTGCCCTGCTGATAGAAGAGTCAACGCCGCTGTTTATTACTTCAAGAGCGAGGCTGACATCTGGTGGTCTGCCAACAAGGATGCTCCTCTAGCGGGACCTGACTTTGGATGGGAGGCACTGAAGGAGGCCATGCGAAGGCGATTCTACCTGAGCATGTCCGGATGCAGAAATACCTGGAGTTCTCTAAGCTCAAACAGCAGGCCCGGAGTGTGAAAGAGTATCACTCCAAGTTCCTAGAGCTGGCGAGGTTCGCGCCGACGATGGTCCCCGAGGCGTCGAAGGTGCAGAGATTTGTAGGGGGACTCAACTGGAGTCTCCAGGAGGCTTTGAGCGTGCTGACGATACCCACCCTCCAGGACGCATATGGAAAGGCTGCTAACATGTATAGGGTGCAGCAGAAGAGGAGGGAGGTACAGGCGGGCCAGAAGAGGAAGATGGAGGACAGGGAAGAATCCTGGAGTCGAGACGACCGACATAAGAGGCCCCATCAGGACAAGAGATGGAGGCCTAACTCAGGTGATGGGAGGAGGTTCGATGTGAACCAGAGGAATGATCAGAGGCGGAATGATAGGCCCTAGGGGCAGGCTCAAAGAGCAGAGTACGGGCGTAGCAGGCACTTCCACTGTAGGAGATGCCACAAGGATCACCCGGGGATGGACTGTGAAGGAAACCTGGTGGCGTGCTTCCGGTGTGGCAAGAAGGGCCACAAAGCTTTTGAGTGCTTCCAGGATCCCCAGAGAGGCATCCAGCAGAAGGGAAATGGCGGAGACCGGACCTACAGACCAGTAGACCCCCAATCTCGAGGCAGAGATCATCACCAGGGCTAGAATCAGCGAGGGGATGCTCCCCAGCGTGGCAACAGGGGGGTGGAAACGGAGGTAACCGAGGTCCAAGGGAGAACCGAGACAACGGTAGAGCTCCTGGGAGGATCAATGTTATGAGCCGGGCCGAGGCGGAGCCGAAGTAGAGGTGTTAGCAGGTACCTTTTCTGTTCATGGTACTTCTGCCCGTGTTTTGTTCATACTGGAGCTTCATATTCCTTCATTTCTGAGAAATTTGTTAAGAAATGGGTCTAGAAACTTGTAAGACTTCTACCATAGCAGTATCTATACCCTCGGGGCGGGTCATCTCTTGTAATCATGTATTGAAGGATGTGGGGGTAGACATTAAGGGGGAAACTTTTGTAACTGACCTGATCCAGTTCATCCTCCCCGACTTCGATATCATTTTGGGGATGGACTGGCTAAGCAAGCATAAGGGGAAGATCGATTGTGGAGAGCAGAAGATCATCCTGAGAGGACCAGCGGGCCGAAGAGTCTCCTACAGTAGTGGAGAAGAAACCGGGAGTAAAGATAGTTTCAGCTATGTCAATTCTCTCCCAAGTGAAGAAGGGACAACAGGCATACCTTTGCCATGTCCAGGATCTGAGCCGAGCGCCGAGCCCATTAGAAGAGATTCGGGTGGTGAATGAGTTCCCTGACGTCTTTCCAGATGAGATTCCTGGTATGCAGCCAGACAGGGAGGTGGAGTTCAGCGTCGACCTTGTGCTAGGAGCAGCGCCTATCTCCAAGGCCCCATACCGTATGGCGCCATCAGAGTTGAAGGAACTGAAAGTCCAATTTGAGGAGTTACTGGAGAAGGGATACATTCGCCCGAGTGTATCGCCATGGGGAGCTCCTGTCTTGTTCGTAAAGAAGAAGGATGGGAGCATGAGGCTGTGCATAGACTACCGGGAGCTGAACCAGATCACTGTGAAGAACCGGTATCCCTTGCCCAGAATCGACGACCTCTTCGACCAGCTTCAGGGCGCAGGAGTCTTCTCCAAGATAGACCTGAGGTCGGGATACCACCAGCTACGTGTTGCAGAGAAGGATATCCCGAAGACTGCTTTCAGGACTAGATATGGGCATTTTGAGTTTCTGGTGATGCCCTTTAGATTGACGAATGCGCCGGCGGTCTTCATGGACCTCATGAACCGGATCTTTAATCCCTATTTAGACCGGTTTGTGGTGGTTTTTATAGACGACATCCTCATCTACTCAAGGGATGAGGAAGAGCACGAGGATCACCTGAGATCTGTCTTGCAGATTTTGAGAGAGCAGCAGCTTTACGCCAAGCTAGCTAAGTGTGACTTTTGGTTGGATCGAGTGGCATTCCTAGGCCACATCGTCACCAAGGAAGGAATCTCAGTGGATCCGGCCAAGATCCAAGCAGTGAAAGAGTGGCCAAGACCGAGCAATCTGACAGAGGTTCGTAGCTTCTTGGGTCTAGCGGGGTACTACAGAAGATTCGTGAAGGATTTCTCAAAGATAGCTAGACCCCTTACAAACCTCATGAAGAAGGTAACCAAGTTTCAGTGGGATGATGATGTGAGAAGGCGTTTCAGACATTGAAGGAAAGGTTGACCACAGCCCCAGTATTGACCTTGCCTTCGGGGACAGACGGATTTGAGGTTTTCAGCGATGCTTCCAAGTATGGCTTGGGATGTGTCTTGATGCAACATGGGAAAGTCATAGCCTATGCATCGAGACAGCTGAAGGAGTACGAGACCAGATACCCGACGCACGACCTAGAGCTTGCAGCAGTAGTCTTCGCCCTGAAGATTTGGAGGCACTACTTGTACGGTGTTTCCTGCAAGATCTACACCTACCACAAAAGCCTCAAGTACATCTTCACTCAGAGGAACTAAATATGAGGCAAAGGAGATGGTTGGAGCTGATCAAGGATTATGATCTGGAGATTTTATATCATGAGGGGAAGTCTAACCTAGTGGCCGATGCTCTGAGTAGGAAGAAAAGCCATTCTGTGAATTCGATGTGGGTTCTCCCAGACGAGTTAGTTCGTGACTTCGAGAAGCTGAATTTGGAGGTGGTGGAGGTTGGAGGAGTAGAGCGCGAGGTGAGGTTGTACCACATGAGTGTCTCTTCCGACATCTATGGGGAGATACTCAAAGGACAGCCTGGTGATGCGAAGCTGGAGCGCATCAGGGAAAATGAAGGAAGGGAAAGCTAAGGGGTTCGAGACCCATAGTGACGGCAGTCTGAGGTTTAGAGGTCGATGGTGTGTACCTCAGGGGTGCGTGGAGGTAAAGGAGAGATGATGAGGGAGGCTCATAATACTCCTTACTCAGTTCATCCTGGCAGTGATAAGTTGTATAAGGACCTAAAGAAGATGTTTTGGTGGCCCAAGATGAAGAGGGAAGTTGCAGAGTTTGTGTCGAAGTGCCTTACCTGTTAGAAGGTCAAATTCGAGCACAAGAGGATGGGAGGTTTATTGCAGCCATTGGAGGTCCCAAAGTGGAAGTGGGACTCCATTTCCATGGACTTCGTGATGGGTTTACCACCGGCGAAGGGAGGAGTCAATCAGATTTGGGTGATAGTGGACCGACTTACTAAGTCTGCACGGTTCATACCCATGAAGAAGACGTGGTCCATGAGCCAGTTGGTGGATGCTTACATTAGAAATGTGGTGATATCATGGAGTACCTAAGACCATCATTTCAGACAGAGACTCGAGGTTCTTAGCCCATTTCTGGCAGCAATTTCAGAAGGCGATGGGCACCAAGTTGAAGTTGAGCACTGCGTTTCATCCAGCCACTGATGGTCAGACAGAGAGAACCATCCAGACCTTGGAGGACATGCTTCGGCATGTGTGATGGACTTCCAGGGTTCGTGGGCTGATATGCTACATCTGATAGAGTTTTCTTAACAACAGTTACCACACCAGCATCAAGATGGCTCCTTATGAAGCTTTGTATGGGAGGAAGTGTAGGACGTCGTTATGTTGGAGCGACATTAGTGAGACTGTTGTTTTGGGGCCTCAGTTGATTGAAGAGACTATGGAGCAAGTCCGGATGATCCAGAGACGAATGAAGGTAGCACAGGACAGGCAGAAGTCCTATGCCGATCTCAAGCGCAGACCAGTTGAGTTCGAGGTGGGAGATAGAGTTTTCTTGAAAGTATCTCCGGTGAGAGGGGTGACCAGGTTCGGGAAGAAAGGGAAGCTCAGTCCCAAATTCGTTGGACCCTATGAGATCTTAGAGAGGGTTGGGAGGTGGCATACCGACTAGCGCTTCCTTGTGAGCTGGAGAAAATTCACAACGTTTTCCATGTGTCCCAGCTGAAGTGGTATGTTCCCGACCCTTCGCATGTGTTGCAGCCAGAGGTCTTGGACCTAGAGCAGAATCAATCCTATGAGGAGTATCCCATCAGAGTGATGGACACTAAGACCAGGGAGACACGATCAAAGTCCATCCGTATGGTCAAGGTCTTATGGTCTAATCATGGTACCGAAGAGGCTACATGGGAGTAGAGGAGGAAATGAGGAAGAGGTACCCACAGCTCTTCGATCAGGTAACCGCTCAAGTCAGTAATTCGTTTAGCAGTTTTTCGCCTTATGGATAAGTTTTAGCTTCGAGGGCGAAGCTTTCTTTTAAGGGGGATGAGATGAAATACCCAGAAAATTCCAAGCTAGGAATAATATAGTATATGGTATGGGTAGCATGTCTGAGGTTAGTTAAGGTGGCCCAGGGAATTAATCTTTCTCCTTAAAGTGTTTCTGAATATTGGTAATGTTTTGCCTTAATGGATTTAATTATATTTCGAATGCTATATGATATGGTATTATTTCTCCTCCTAATTTCTCTAAGTTAATTAAACTTCAAATTACTATTCCGGAGTATTCTTTCCAACTTATTTTAAGTATTCAGAGTTCGAATTCAATTTGGCTTTCTCTTGTGGTTATTTGATTTTAAGAGTTCAAATTCTATTTGACTACTCAAAATATTATTTTGTTAACTCTCCTTATTCTTCTCTCAGTAAATATATTACTGGTGTTTTCTTTTTTCTTTTAACGGGTTGTTCTTTTCCTTTGTTAAACCTTTAAATTATTTACAAACATCTCTCCTCTTTTCTAAATTATTTCTTTCCAAATAAATGTTTATTAATTGACTTCTTGATTTTGTTTCTCGTTCTGATTTATTCTTTCCTGAATTACTTCACCAATCTCCTTTTACTAATCTTCATAATTTAACGAGATCTATCTTTTGGAAATATTTTAATTACCGAGAGTTAGAACTCTTTCTTAATTATTTTATTTGTATTTCCTTTTAGCATAAATCTTTAATTAGTTATTCTCTTTTTATTATACAAGTAATTCTATTTAAGGGTTGATTTCTCTTCATTATTCTCCATCCTCAATACGCCGCTCTTGCGTTTCTCTCTGCTCATTATTTTTCACGCTCTTTCTTTTCAAACCCTTGGTGATTTCTCGCTAGTGCCGTCGAGGTCTGATTATTCCCTGGTGTCCAGTTGGTAGATTGTCGGGTAATGTATTCTACTTAGTTGTTTAGTTATCTACTCGTTGCTCGATGAATTCTGATTGCTGATTTTTGGTTATCTAGACGCCGATTACATCGACGAGTGCTATCATTAGTCCGGAGCAGTTGGGCTCTTGAGGGATTTGGTTGTTCCAGGTAAATTCTATGCTCAATGATTGTTTGACTGATGTTTTGTAAAAGAATTGGAAAAGGTTCCGCTATGTTTTGTGGGTTCTCGATTGTGGTTTGAGGATTTGGAGTTGATTCCCACGTTTTGGAATTGAGGAATTGGTTTGAGATTGTGGTATTTCGATTATGGTTTGGGAGTCTTTCACAGGTTGTATTCTATTGTTTGGGAGCCCATAGGGCTCCCCATTATTATTATTTGCGCTGCACACATTGTTGCAGTTAAGCTCTATGATCTACTCTATGTTACTGCTGTTTCATAGGGGGTGTGCACACTTAAGGACTTAGGGTGAGGTGGTTGTTTGACGGTCCCATAGGTGACTGTCCTGGAATTGTTGTTTGGGGTCCCATAGGTGACCCCGTGTTCGGAATTGTGGTTATCTCCTGTTGAAAGCTCCCTACTATGGTTTCTTGGTATCGTTATGTTTTCTGGAAATTCATCAACTATTCAGTAAACTCTTCTCATCTGTTTATTAAAGGCAAATGAGTTCTAAAATGTATTTTACAGGTTGAGGTGGAATTTACTCAGTTTTTCTGATTTGTGCGATCCTTTCTGTGTTTTGTCTATGTTTTATGATCGCAGGTATGGATGACTAATTATGGGGATCGGGACGACGAATCACATAGTTTAGGGACTACGAATAATTAAGGCGATGTTTTGAATTTCAGTGATTAAGAGATGTTATGTTGTTTTCAGAGTTTTATACATTGAATGTTTATTTTGCTTCCGCGTAACTTGAAGTTAACTTTGTTTTTAAGTGTTAATTGGTTCATTAGCCTGAGCACCCATGGGAATTGGGTGTGGCGGTAATGCCCTGGACGTTTTGAGATCCGCTGCTGAGTTAAAGGTTATGTTCATCTGAGTTTTGGTTAAATGAATTTATTGGCGTTTATGAATTGGTTTTATTTGAGTTTGAGCTTGTACTAAGTATTTAATAATGATCTTATCTGTTCAAGAGTTCCTCATGTTGTTATTGAGTTTTACATGAGAGTTTCTAATGGTTTTTGGTTTCTGTTTACATTTTAAAAGCTGCACTTAAGGACCTGCCCGAACGTCCGTCCGGACATCAATGTTCGGACAGGCCCCGAAAGTTTCAAGGTTTTTCATCGTTTGGCTGTGTCCGAACATCTGTCCGAACTTCTATGTTCGGACAGCATGCGAGGACGGGTTCAGCATGCAAGTCTCGACTTATGTCCGAACTTGCAAGTTCGGACCAATGTTCGGACCACGTAAGGTTTTTTCCAAAGATTTGAAACTCGACTTGTGTCCGAACTTCGAAGTCCAGACACAAGTTCAGACGTTTGGTTTTCCGGAGTCTATTTCGCTTCGGCTTGTGTCCGAACTTTCCATGTCCGGACACAAGTTCGAACCTACTCTGTTTTGCCCTTTTAGGACTCGTTTGAAGTCCGTTTTTAATGCCGTTTGCGCCATTAGATTTGTATTTTCATAAGCTATGTTTTGAGGTAAAAATCCAGGGTGTTACAATAAAATCTCTGCAAATGACCAGTTAAGTTCTATCCATAGGCAACAATCTCAGAGTCAATTAACGGTTCTTAGAACCCTTCTCCTCCCTTCCTAGTTCTTTAGGTCAAACTAGGTGGCAACTCTAGTCAATTCCGCCCTTGGGGCATAAGTCCGCGTGGAGCCCATTGAGAGAGGGTGTGGTATTCTCTGGCACTCCCCTTAAGCTTTCTGGGAAAGACGGACGATGAAGTAGGTATTTGAGGGCTGCCAGAATAACAGGTTTTCACCCTCCACAGAATGACAATTTCTATGATCTAGACTTCTTAGTCAGACCATACTTAGATAGACCCCCTCATACCGAAAAATCACCCTCCACAACAGGCATACACTAGATTAGATCAATAGAAAACAAGATAAAATAACCTTAAGCAAAATAAACTCAATTAAAAATTAACGAAAAATAAAGAGAAATATTAAAAATTAAACACAACCAAAAATTAAATAAGTGAAATAAAAATTCCAGAAACACCAATTAAAAATAAATTAGACCTAGACAAATTCTAAGCCTAAAAATAAAATAACTATAAAAATCAGAAATAAATAAACAACTAAAATAATCACCAGATCAAACATAAATAAACAAATAAATTAAAAAAACAAAACAAAAATAAAAGAAAAGAAAAAGAAAAAAGTAATATAGAAATTAAGATAAAATAAAATAAAATTGAACTAAAGAAAGAAAAAAACTACTCCCTCCGTCCTGAATTGACCGTCCTGTTTACTATTTGAACATGTTGTTTGATTTCAATTTTTAACATATAAGATATATTAATTTTGAAAATTTAAATTTTGCATATGATTCCTTACATGATAAACTATATAGTACAAAATTTAGTTTTATAAAATTATTTTATCTTATATGTTTAATATTGGAGTGGAAAAACATGCCATAAAGCAAACAGGACGGTCAATTCAGGACGGAGGGAGTAAATAAAATTAATAAGAACAATATTAAACGAAACAATAAACACACTAATCTAATAAAATAAAATTCCTAGAAACTAAGATAACTATAAAAATAAAAAAATCAATCAAAACAAATTAATTATCAAATAGAATAATAATAATTAAACAAAATAAAACAAAAATCAAATAACCTAAAAACAAACTAAACAAAACAAATAAATAAAAAAAGAATAAAGACTAAACTAAATAACCATACCTCCCCAGTAACGGCGCCAAAAACTTGCTGGGGTTAAAACCTAATTCGGCAAGTGTGTCGGTCTTTCTAACAAGTTTTCCTAGAAAGTATTCCCTAGGTTATCGAACCAAGGAGGCAGTATCTAGTTTAACTTCAATTTAAAATAACTATTAAATTATTGAGAACAGAAAGCAGGAAATTGGGGGGTTTAATTGATGAAATTGTAATTCTAAAATAAATAATAACAAGAACAATAACTACAAAAAGGAAAGTCTTGGTTTTCTTGATAATTATGGGAGAAATCCCGGTTTACTAATCCTCCTAATTCTCGGCTCCCTTCTCAATATGTTTACCAAATTCTATATTAAAATCCCATATCAAATTATTTCAAAACTCTCGGTCTCCCGTTCGGTGAAATCTAATTAACAATTACCAAACCCTAACTCTTGTTATGAATTTACTAATTATAAATGGCTTTAAGCACGATCCAAATAGATAATCAATTAATATTTTAGAGGAATTGTCGTCTCTAAATTAACTGGTTTTGTTCCAGTAGTCTATTGAATGCCGCAGTTCTCACTTGTAAGCAGACAAACTAGTAATCTCTAATAATTGGCAAGACCATTAGAGAATTAAGATAAACAAAGAACAAAACTTTAATCTGATTTGAACTGGTAAAATAACAAAGATAATTGAACCTCGATTTCGGATTACATAGCAAGCCGGAATCTAAAACAACTACTCAGACATGCTAAATTCATAACAACAATAATAGATTGAGAGAAAGCCATCAAATCTATAATGGAAATCTGATGTCGTAATCCCCAATCTGCTCTACTATATCCAGCCTAACATGAACTGATGTCCTCCTCTCTCCTGTTCTAATCTTCACAGTGTGGCTAGGGTTTGGTGTCAAAAATCAAAATAGAATAAAGCTCTCCTAAAACTGTAGTCTTTCTCCTCCTTTTATGTTGCGTGCCCTCTGCTTTGATAAATATAAAATGTTTATCTTTTCCTCTAAGTATCGTAACAAATCTCTGGCTCTTTACTAGTATTGGTCAGGGTTTGCAAACAAGTACAGAAACCCAGACCAACTCTTAATTTAGGCAGAAGGTTTCACGATAAACTGGTCCAGGTTTGTAAACATGTACACAAACCTGGACCATGTCAAGAATTGTCCAGCGAGTATCTCGGTAGGATGGTCCGAGTTTGTAAACAAGTACATAAACCCAGACCATGTCTGAAATTAGGCTGAGAGTTGTTCTCATGGTTGGTCCAGTTTGTAAACAAGTACACAAACCCGGACACACCTTAAAATGCACCAGAATAGTTGGTTTTGCTCCCGATTGGTCTCGTCTTGATTGTTAAGTTCTTGTCACATGCATCTAGACGCTTTTCATCAGTATTTTTACTTGTTTCAGCATAAAACCATAAGTAAGGGGAGTTCTTCGCATATAACATAAAATAACATATAAGTAAGGAATGTATCATATAAATCAATAAAATATTAATCATATTAAGCGTAGAAATATCGATAAATTCCACACTTATCAAGTTTCCACCTAGTTTAACCTATAATTACTAGGAAGGAAAGAGAAAGGGTTTTAAGAACCGTTAGTTGATTGACTTTGAAATTATTGCCTATTGAATGGACTTATCAGGTCATTGCAGAGATTCTATGTGGGTTCGTACTGGGTTACGCCCCTTAGAAGTGGCAACGACCAAGACTTCGGTTGGCACCGAGGAAACCTCAGTCTACAATTGAAAGGATTACTTACTTTCAAAACCTTTTTAAAGATATTCATTTTAAAGGGCCACAAGGACATGGTAGGGTAGAAAGAGAGAGAGAGAGAGAGAGAGAGAGAGAGAGAGAGAGAGAGAGAGAGAGAGTGTGTGTGTGTGTGTGTGTGTTGTGTGTGCGTGTGCGTGCGTGGTGGTGTTGTGGTGTGTGTGTGGTGTGTGTGCGTGCGTGCGTGCGTGCGTGAATTAATGGGTTGAGAGAGTTGATTGAATATAGGAGGTGTGTGTGTGTGTGTGTGTGTGTGTGTGTGCGTGCGTGCGTGCGTGCGTGCGTGAATTAATGGGTTGAGAGAGTTGATTGAATATAGGAGGTAAGGCGAGCTTTTCTGCCAAGCTAGCACAGAAGTGATGATTAATGGATAAAAGGAATACAATGAGTACATGTCAAAAGATAGAAAATATCTAAAAAAGACCAGGAGTTTAATGAGTTAGGGTTTGTGAGAGTTAAAAAGAGATGATTCTCTGGTTTTGAGTGCTTTGGAAGGTATGAGTAATGCCTTTGGGTTGAAAAAGGTTTTTTTAAGTGGGGTCACTCCTTGGGTGGGTTGCCTACGTATTCAACTCCATATTGAGATCAGGCCTTACGTAGCTCTCGATTTATGAGATTTTGAGGTTTTTGAGAAAATTGGGCTTTTGAGGAGCTGAAGAGGGTTCAAGATCTAAAGGGGTTGGAATCCTCCATGGGCTTTGAAAAGATCAGGAAGTCAAGAGTCTTGTGATGAATTCAAGGGTTTGTGGGGGTCAAAAGGGATTTAAGTGTCTCGAAAGACACGAATACCGCCTTAGAGGTGCAAAGAGGTACTTGATTTGAATGGGATTTCCTATGTACTCAACTCCCTGTTGAGATCATACCTTACGTAGTTCAAGGTTCAGGGTTTTGAGAGTCTTGAGGTTTTCAGAAACTTGGGTTTTTGACATTTTGGGTCTTTGAAGGGTCAAAGAGGTTTCATGATCATTTTGTTGAATCGAGGGTGAAATACCCCTAAATTAATTTAAATTAATTCAGGGGATTTCTTTTATTAAACCATAAATAATACTATTAATATTAAATTATGGTATGGAATTATGAATATTAAATTATTATATGGAATTGTGAAATTTATTTAGGGGTTTTCTCCTATTTAACCCTAATTATTATACATTATTATATAGTATTATGAATTTAATAATAAGATTTATAAGTCAATAAATCTTGGGAAAATTTCTAAACACTCCAAATATATTATAATGATTTTAGGAAGTGTTGGAACATTGTTTTGAAACATAAAAGTCAATATAAATTCTAGAAACCTTAAAGCTTATTAAGCCTTGCTAGAGTTGACTTTTTGAGAATGGTCAAACCAGGCCATGAAACCTATACCAATAAATAGGTTATGAAAAACCATGAAGATCGATAAAAAGAACGTTAAAAACGGACCATCCTAGCCAAAGTTATGATAGATTGAAGTTTAGAGCCAAAATTTTGAGAAATGCTGACGTGTCAGTCAGCCAGGCATTACCACTGAACAGTCCCAGGTTTTTGACCGTTTTTGCATCTCAAGGGTCGATTTTCAAACGCCTATATCTCCTTCTCTACTCCACCATTTGGTATGCCGTCTTTTGCATTCGATTCTCCTATCATTCCTCTTTCTAACCATTACTCATACACCATCTAAACCTTTCTACATCCACTGGAAAATCAATCGAAAGTTGCCTACCCGAGATACTGCAACCCAGAAATCTGGAAATTCCAGTTGATGAGGTAACTTTGCTCAATCGTATATTCTTCGTTTGTGAATGAAAATTCACGTACAATACCTCGTTTTGAAGATCTTAAATTGCTCTACAACTCTTATGAAGGAACCTCGAGCTAGTTCTCAATTGTTTGAAAGATTAAGGCGTCTAAAGTAGCTGCCTCGATCAGGTCGTGTTCTTGCCCAGATTTTTCCAGAAAATCGACTAGGTAAACTCAGATCTTGTGAGATCTATAACTCTCTCGTTCTGGATCCAAATTCGTTGATCCATAGCTCGTTTTAAAGATCATGGATTCCTCTTCAACTTGTATTTATACATCGAAGGCTGAATCACAACCAATTGGTACAGAAACGCGTCTAAAGTTCGTCACCTGATTCAGTTCTGCCCAGAATTTTCAGAATCTTATGGTAAATCCGATTTTTGTCCCTATCATAACTTTCTCATCCTTGTACGAAAATTAATGAACCATACCTTGTTGGAAAGCTCTTTAACTCTTCTTCAACTTTCCTTAAGGCAGCTAAAGCTGAATCGTCCTCATTTGGGAGCATTAAGCGTCCGAAGTAGGCAACTCGGTCATAATGCAATAGCAACCCAGAATTTCAGTGGTAAACTCGAATCTTGAAGAGTCTATAACTTTCTCACAGTGCTCCGTTTTCAATGATTCTTTCACCCATGTGTAGAGCTATGATTCCTCTTTTAAAATTGATAAAGACCTTGGATTTAATCGCTTTAGGTTGTGAGAACCAGATCTGCGAATTTGGCATCTTGGACTGCACATGAAATAATGAATCTAGGTAAGGTTGAACCTTGTTTGACTAATTTAATGATCTTCCCGAATGAATTTTGAAATGAGATTTTATACAAGTGAGAATTATAGAGTATATTTCGTTTTGATATAAATTAATATAAATTTGGAGTTATAAAACGTAAGTTAAGTTTTTTTTTTTATAAGTTACGGCCTTGTAAGAATCAACTTAGGTATTTAATAAAGCAATTTTTAGGAAATAAAATTTTTATAATATGTCTAAAATATCATAGTTACTATATATTAAATTTGAGAATTTTTAGACAAGAGGGAATAGGTCTAAAAATTGTAATTCTGTTTCTCATAAGAATGTTATAATCTACGGTTTTTAAAGTATAGTTGATTAATGAACTTTATAGGTTGGGGAAAATACAATACGACTAAACTAACATTTAATATAGAATGTTAATAAATATTTTTTGGGTATAAACTTTTAAGTGAAGTTAATATATATATATACATATATAAAAGGAATAAAATAGTAACTTAGGTTAAATCAAGGAACTAAATTAATCTACATTTATATTAATTATATAATATGGTAGTTAATATACTTAATTGAAACTAAGGAAAATACTTTATTTTATAGACCATATTTTGGATGTAGATATGTGTAAAAGTTAATATAAATAATTAAATGCAATAAAACTACATGAAGAATGTCTTGAATAAATCCTAGTATGCATATACGATAAATAAATAAATAAAAGACATAAAATACCTTATAGCAAATAGAATATGCAGGAATTAATAAGTTAAACTAAACCTATACATAATACTATTAAAAGAATATTATATGAGGTGGTATTGAATTGTGGTTATGAAATTAAGCTTAAAGAGTTATCTTGGATTTCTAAGATTTATATAAACCATATTAAAATACATGTGGAATATTATTTGTCAAAGACTAGAATGTAAATCTATAATTTGGTTAGGTAATTAATAAGTTAAAACTTAGGAAAAAATTGTGATTAGATTACATAAAATGTTACACAAATAGATCTTATTCTAGAATTAATGATAAATAAATGTAATACTTTTACATCTAAATGTTAATATATAAACAATAATAAAGTAAATAAAATACTTTTACATATGAATGTGAGGTGGATTAGTAAGTCTAGATTTAATCATTTCTTAACATCTAAGGTATTGAAATATAACTTAATTTTAAGTTAAAATCATTAAAAGGATTATGATAAAACTACATTAAACTATGATTTGGAAATTTATCTAAATAATAATCCTTAAGTTTCTTGGCATTAGATAAGCCATATGAAATACATTTATAACATTAATTACCAATACTTAGGATGTGAGTCTACAATTAAGTGAGGTATCTAGTGGTTAGAATTTATAGAAAGGTTTATAAATAGGAATTTGATACTTAAAACCTTTGAACCTTTTATTAGATAAAACTAAGTTACATAAGAGATTATATTGATCTACTTTACGACACTAAAAATATTAATGTGTCATTTGAGTATAAGGTATGAGGATTTTTCAGAACATATTATCTTATTAAGAAATTGACAATTTCACTTGTGAATGAGAGTTTAATTCTTAGATAAATTCTACCTTATGTTAAGATATAATGTTCATCCTAAAACATAATAAAGGAGATTAATTTATTAAGTTATTCCTTTGAAACCTTAGGTTTTGTAAACAATATGAAAAATGTATTTTAAGACGTAAGTTTACTAAAATTTAGTATAAAAGGATTATACATGGTCTATAGCGGGAATGTGTGTAAAAATAAAACATTTGGGAAATTAAATGTAAGCAAGGATAAATAAAAGGTTATCTTAAAGTGCCTTATTATAGTTAATGATAAAGTAAATAATATACCTTGGAAATACTAAATGTAAGAGTTCGATAAATCTAAGTTAACTATAATATAGTTATTCAAGATGAAGCAATTTAACATCTTATGATAAGATTATTAGATGGTTGTAATAAAAGTCATCCTAAACTAAACATATGATAAATGAGTGTAGTAACTCAATTAGGTTATCATAAAATGCATCTATAACACCATGTTTCCAATATACAGGATGTAGATCTTAATTAAGTTGAGGAGAAAACTTAATCATAATGGATTATTTGGTAATAATGATAAAATACATAATCATTACATTGTGAATAATAGTATAATATTCTAAGATAAACCTATCATAGGTCATAACCCGATATTTATTCTAAATTAGGAATAAAAGTATTACGCTTAAAAATTATTATTGAGATTCTAAGATTAGATGATAATATAATACGCACTTATGATATAAGGGTCTCAAGAGTCTTGAATTGAGAATTAGGGTTAAGTATGAATAAAGTGGATAAGAGTGTAACAATTAACAAGTGTTGATAACATACATTCCCTAGTCTTACAACCTTGGGTTATACAACATTCTAATATAAGTCAAAGGTTATACATAACCTTTAAGTGAGGGCTTAAAAGACAATTGAGACTAGAAATAAGAGTGAGGAATTTATTTAAGTTTAACTTAGGTTACAAGTTATTGATGTTAGACTACCTTTAATATTCCTCAGAGTATTGTTGATTATTTGCACAAGTCGACTAGGACTGCTACAACGATTACCAGGTACGATTTCTCGTACTCAGCTTGTTGTGTCTTGGACTCTATGGAATGTTTGTACGATTTCTCGTACTCAGATATTATGGTGACGAATTTATGGAATGTTGAGAAACACTAAATGAGCTAGAATGAATCTTGGAAGGAAATTGGTTGTGTGACTAACTCAGCTTGATGTGACTAACTGAGCCTTGGGTGTACAACTCACATGATCATTGATTCCTCTTATCTGGTTGCCTCATTAGATATTGACTGTTGGGGTTTACGCCTCTGCACTCTGTAGGACTGAGTGTTTTGGTATTGCACTCGTGCAGTTAATAATCTAGTGGGGATATGGGAAAATGTCAATCTTGGTATATATTGGGTATGGATTCTTTCTATTAAGTGGTGCACTAACTTTTCACCGATGACCGAGAACGGGTCGGTGGCAGCAGAGGTCTGCTATACCTCGTCCATATGGACAACTGACAGCGGAGGTCTGTTTACCTCGTCCTTGTGACAACTGACTGGCGGTGGGGGCCATCTCTCCCAATTGGTTTTTATTCCACTCTTGAGTTATGGGTTCTTGGATATCTTCTTTCATTCCCAGTCCTTGTGACTACTTGGGTCTTTCTAATCCTAATTGGAACTGAATCTAACTTAAGCAATGGATGTTCACTAACTTCTGGCGTGGTTTCTTTTATGTTGGTTCACTCTACCTGTAACACCCCTACTACGTACTTAATAATAATTGGAATCGCAGCGGAATATAAACAACTAAACAGTAACTAAACGATTGGTGCTACAACGCCGTCAACCACCCACGTGGTTAACAAGGCTGAATAGATACAAGTGTACCGGTCTGATGATCAGACTCCCGAGCATAGAACTAAAACCATAAGTGCATACACACATAACCGAGTATTAACTTACAACCCATAATTATACACTGTCACTGTAACCTTCCATTGTGCACTGTCGATAACTGAAATACATATTGCCACGGGAGCACAGGCGCACCCCGGGCCAACATCCAAAGGTACTCAAAAGTAAACTACATCCTGGGATCTAGAGCCACTCCGCTTCTTCGATCCTCATCCTGCAGATAAAAGAAATATGGATCCCCCGAGGCGGTCAGCAACCCTTGGCTGGTATGGCTAACGCGCAGCCATCGGCTACCGGGATACGCGCAACCAATTGTCATGATGACATGGCATTCATTTACACAATAACATCATATACAATAGCATAGCATGAATATTGCATAGCAAATAACTTCACAAATAACACAAGAACGAATCCTTTTAGGAAAACGAACAACAAAGTTAGATCACATTGAGAGCATAGAGGATGTTGCCATACTCATACTAAGCTCGTTACATAACTCGTACCGTCATTTAGAACTGAACGGATAACTTAAACACCAGGCGTGTCGGATATAGTGATCCCAAGCACACCGAATAAACATAGTATGCCCCTGTGGCCCGACGTGAGTCAGTAAAATAGCCTTGGATAAGCTAAAGGGAAGATTGAAACCAAATTGGAAAACAACCTAAACATACAAAGAGAATCGAACCGGTAAATGACATCGACTCCCATACTCACACGCGTGGCCGGAACTACCGGACTCCTCACTTCCCCGTTAGCACTTGTTAGAAGCACAACATTGCAACACAATACACAGCTCACAATCCAGTGTTTAAGTCTTGTTAGACACACAAGGGAAATGAGTCACATCTCAACAACATAATAATATGAACAACCGTAAACTCGTTACATGACTTAAGTCTTACAAAGTCATAAACACACAGAAAACAAAACACACAAGCCGGTGTAAACCGGTAGGCAACAGACTGCAAGAAAACCATACCTTGGCCCTTGCTTCGACTGGTTCCCACCTTGAGAGAATCCTAAACACATTTAGTAACGTCGGTCAATTAACGCACTAGTCCACTGCTAACATTACTACTTCACATTTCTAGTTATCTCATTTCCACACATTTTTTTTAACTTCTCATCTTTTAAAATGTCATTATAACACTCCTAACATGTCTTGTATAACCTTATAATATCATTACTAACTTATCCCCATCTTTAGACATCGTTTAATAACCTAGAAACCAAGTTTTATAGTGGTCCGGGACTTGGTCCCTAACTTAGGTCCCGGACCTACACTTAACAACTCTCTCGGTCTCTTTTAATGGGGTGGTCCGGGACTTCATACAGGTCCTAAGTCCCGGACCATTCTAGGCAAAATCTCTCGGTTAATTTTAAGGGGTTGGTCCGGGTCCTTGTACAAGACCCAAGTCCCGGACCTAATACCACGTAGAACTCTCGGCCTAATTTGCACTCATGGTCCGGGACATGACCCATGACCTAGGTCCCGGACCCAACCTACAGAATCGACGTACTGCAATTTTTCATGTCCTGCTGCGTAAGTTCTTTACACTCATCACTTGTATAAACTTCCCAGTACACTCTTATACTCAAAACTTCACCAAATATACACCACATAACAACATAGTGCACAATTTAAATTTGCATAGCTCTTAGGCTCTTAAAATGCATAAATCTTAAACACTGAATAAAATACCCCAAACCTTGATATGTGGTTTAAATATCAAATTATGGTATGTAAAGGCTAAAAAGTGCCTTAGTAACATCAGTGAACGATTTAAACCATAATAAATGCAATAAAGCATTAAGACACAGTTTGAGCAAAAACATGCTCTAAGCTATGAGTGAACTTGGTTAGGACCCAAAGAGCCTACCAAGACTTGATAACATTTAATTATGATTTGATAGGGCTAAATAAGTCCTTAGGAAACTTTGGTAGACAATGAAACCAAATAAAACATAAGGTAATACCTTAAAGTCAATATGAGCAAAAATGTGCTCTAAGCTTGGGATAAATGTGTATAAGGCCTAATGGTCATACCTATGCCTTATTTATATGTTAATGAACATATTAAATCAATTACCAAAGAAAACCAAGCTTGAAAACAAGTTAAAACACAAAATGTGCTTTAAGGAGTCTTAAAGCACGTTTTTGAAAAATTGTCTTGTAAATGAGTTTTGAATGGCTAAATGTCCATCATTACTCTTTAATTAACATGTGTACTATATAGTATCACATTTGGGTGGCCATATTAGTGGGAAATCAAAAATTTCACTTCTATGTGCCTTGTATTTGTGAATAGTGATTTTTATAACTAGTTTGTAACATATAATGTTATAAGTGATTAAGTTGGTCAACAAAGACCAAAACACCCTTCTAACTAATGGTGGCCGGTTTTCTAAGGTGTGGTGACTCACCACTCTCTTGTTATTTTGTGAAGTAATAAAGATGACTAATATAGTTACTATTTACTTTACATATAAATATCTTCAAAAGTAAGTTCTATCTTCATTCTCCCTTCCTTTCCTTCATTTCCCACGGTTCCAACTCCTTCTTCCTCTCTTCTTCTTGTTCTCTCTCGGTAATATATCACCACCACCATGGAAGTTCATCTTTGAACACTTGTAAAACCTAGCTCACTTAACCAAATCAAAAAAACACCACCATTCTCTTAGTTAAGCCAAGCTCTACAATCTTGTCTCTTCAAAACTTCAAAACCTCCATTTCGGTGCCAAGAAACCACCATGGGAGGAGCTTGAGCTCATCTTTTCACATATTCTTGTTCTCCTTTGCTTCAAGGTAAGGAAACTCAAAGAAAATCCATGTTTCCTCCATGTTTTCATGTTGTCCGAAAATTCACCTCACAATGGTGTATTTATCTTGCTTGTTCTAGCTTCATTTGAATCTTCCAAGGGCTAGGAGGAGTCCTCTCTTGATACTTGTTCAAGTTCTCTTCCAATTCCAAGGTAAAACAATTACCTTAATGTGTTAAAACAATAGGTGTAACTAGGGTTTACAATGAGGAGAAGCATAATGCTTGAATACTCATTCTATTGTTGTATAATGTTTAATAGTTGAAAAGGGTCCAAATGCCCTACCGGTTTTACAAGGAAACAAGAAAGAAATTTGTGAGGAAAAAGAGGTAAACAAACTATCTCAATGTAGTTTAAGGCCTTAGGAGAAATGAGCTTATGTTGCTTATTAAAATGATCTAAGGAGCCAATGGTGAATGAGCTAGTAAAAATGCTCTCAAGGAGTTTATTAAGGGCATATGAATTGTTGGATGTATTTGCAGGTCAAAGGCATTATTATGTGGGAAATTCAGTGTTTAAGGTTTATGCAATTTAAGGGCCTAAGAGCCATGCATTTAAGGGCCTAAGTGCCAAGCAATTTAAGTTATGCACTATATTGTGATGTAGTGCTTAATGTGTGAAGTTTGTGTATAAAAATGTGTTTGATGGATTTTAGGTGTTTTTGAATGAAATAAGGTAAAAACCTAAGTGTTTGGATGTGAGTATATACAAGAGGAGCTATGGCCAAATTTGGGAAAATGTGTAAGAAGTTCTAAGTGTTTTAAGTGAATTTTGGTGATCTAGGAAGTGTTAAAGGTGAATAGATGTTTACTTGTGAATAAAGCATGTGTTAAGGTGATTTAGAGTGATGCAAGGATTTAGGTGTTGTCTTGGAAATTCAAGGAATTCAATGTGTGTTTTGTGGATGTGTTTAAGTCTTGGAGGAGTTTGTTTAAGGTTTAGGTAATGTTGGTGTTCAAAGAATAAATGATGTTTAGGTAAGGTTTTGAGTAAGGGTTTTAAGAAATTGTGAAAAGGAGATTTAGTTAGTAAGAAAAGAAGTTGAGAGGTGATGATATGGTGTAGAGGGAACACCTTGGTATTGTGGTCATTATAGGTGACATGCCACCTAGAAATCATAAGGAGAAAACATTGTAAGTGTTGGGAATTTTGTGGAGATATAAGTAAAGGTTTAAGGAATTAGGAAAAATAGTTTTGTGAGTGTTTAAGAATATCTCAAGGGTGTGTTTGAAGTGCCAAATGATGTTAGAACACATTAAGAGGCCTTAGGAGAAGCTTGGTGAAGATTGGCAAAGTTTGGGTAAGTATAGAAGGCGACCGACCCAGGGGCCGACCCAGTTTTTGGGTCGGTCGAGCCTCTGTTAAATGTTTGGAATGTGTTCGGTAATGGTCCGACCCAGAAGGGTGGGTCGGACATGGGTCGGTCGGTCAAGTTTCAAAGGAAGGAAAATGTTCGCACATGGACCGACCCAGAATGGTGGGTCGGACGTGGGTCGGACGGGCATGTTTGTAAGGAAGTAAAAGGGTTCTGTAATGGACCGACCCAGTTGTGGGTCGGTCGGTGGGTCGGTCGGACCAAAAACATGGTTTAAGGTTATGAAATGATATGTGATGATGGGGATTGGTAGGTAATGATGTTATAAGGATGTTAAGGACATGTTAGGGGAGTTTTAATGACACCTAAGTGGGTTAAAAGTTGTATTAAAATGTGAGAGTAAAACAAGTTAAAAATGTTAAGTAATGTAACTAAGTTAACGGGGAAAAATTAAGCATTGACATTAAATGATCAAGCAAACCCCGATGTTAATGAAAACACGTGTGATGTTAACAGTTGTTCGAGAATTTGCTCGAGGAACATAAATGGACAGGATAAGTGGACTCCGGTGACAGGTATGGTTTTCTTGCAACCTGTGTCCTAACGGATTACACCGGCTTGTATGCCAATGTGTTTTTCTGTATGTTTGCCACGTTATGATATAAATCATGAAACGAGTTTACAGTCATTATTGTTATTGTATGTTTACGTGCCGATACCGGTAACCTCTAATGCGCTTGAAGGGCTAGTTAACCACTATTAGGTAAACGTAAGAGAACGGTATCCGGTAACAACGTTTCCGACTTAAGGAACGTTCTAACCACGGCTATGCGTGAGTTGGTTATGTGATGTTTGTGTGTGATGTTTGTATGTGAGTGTATGACTCTCTTTTCCCTTGTGTATGTCTGACAAGACTTAACTCAATGTTTGTGATTGTTTGATAAAGTTCAAAGATGAACTTCTAATAAGTGCTAACGGGGGGAATGAGGAGTCCGGTCTGTTCCGGCCACGCGTGTGAGTATGGGGGTCGTTGTCATAGCAGGTTCGATCCTCTCTGTATGTATTGGTTGTTTTCCAATTTGGTTCCCAACCTACCCTTTAGCTTAACCAAGGCTATTACTGACTCACGTCGGGCCACAGGGGCATACTATTGTTATGTTTGTTTCGGTGTGCTTGGATCACTATATCCGAGACACCTTGTGTTAAGTTAACCGTTCATTTAACGAGACGGTAACGAGTTATGTAACGAGCTTATCATGAGACTGGCAACAATCTCTAGGCTCACCAGTGTGTTAGTGATGTTTGGGTCGGTTCCTAAGAGAACCATTCCCGTTGTGTTATGTGTTTTGTTGTGATGCAATATTTATTGCGGTGTTATGTTGTGCACATGGAAACGTGCAAAGTGTTGTTAAGTGTTGTTATGAGGTGTATGTTATATGTTGTAAAACGTGAAGTGTGTGGATCATGGATATGATTCCCAGTTTGTGATAAGAGACGTTTAAGGATAACCCGAATTAAGGGTATGTGTCGTCTATTAAGGAGGTAGCTCCATCAGAGGAGGAACACTCTAGGGATGATGTATACCAAGAGCGACTTATTAAGTAAGGATATATTATCCGTTGCTGAGCCCATTGAGGCGAAATGTTAAGTGTTGTGTGTTTATTGTTACATGCATGACTTAAATATAATCAACTGCATGTCAAGACGACAATTAGTCGTGCGTGGCCCGGTAGCATGTGGGCTGCGGGATTACCATACCAGCAAAGGTGCTGAGCCCCTTGGGGCCACCCCTTTCTCTTCTTTTCCTATTTCAGGTACGAAGTGCTGGAAGCCGTTCGAGAGTAGGACGGGTAGTTATTGTACATGGGTATTCATTTAAGTGTGTATATACAGTAGGTGTAGTAAGACCGATGTTGTTGTCGGCACCAGTTTATAAATACTCGGTAGTTGATAAGGTGTATGTTGTTGTTGTTGTTAATGGAAAGGGATACTAATGTATAGTTGCTCGGGAATTTAGCCCATCAGACCGGTACATTGTGTATGTATTAGCCTTGTTAGCCACGTGGGTGGCTAACGGCGTGTAACACCAGGAAGTAAAGTAATGTGATGAGGTTTGTAATTCCGCTGCAGTTTGTTGTAAGTATGTTAATGTTGGATGGGGTGTTACAAAAAGTGGTATCAGAGCGAAGTATCGCTCTGATGACTGAATTACCGAGCTTAGGAAGTACCGAGTTAGGATTTAAGTACTTTGGGTTAAGGGTTGAGTGATAGCGTGAGAGGTACGCTAGTAAGGAACTACCAGTGAATACTGGAAACCTATAATATCCATCCCACCCTCCACAATCCCTGTATCTAACTTAGGGAAACAACGCCAGAGAGATGGAAGTCCACTCTTACTCGGGAATACCCGATCTGGCTGTTAGTAAGTACCTTTAAGGGTACGGAGAATCTGTCATACGGTAGATCCCGAAAACTGGGAATCCCGGAGACGGCCTCCATCTGAATAATGTTAACCGCATTTCATAGCAATGAATGAAGGATCTTGTGTATTGGAGAATAGAATTTCCGGCAACCTGGGTCGACATGCAGAGCAGTCGAGAATAACCAGCTTGCAACGCACCTGCCGTGCAACAGGCAAGAAGTGGATTAGTGAGGCCCGAGACGAGTGTCTACGGGACCACAGTTGATAAATAATACACCGACGGTATACCAACCGACAAAGGAACTACAACGTAGTGCCCAAACAAGAGACAAGTCTCAGTAACCACGACAAGTACGTGGAACGGGCTACGAGAGGATACAATATTAAGTAAAAGGGGTCTCCCAGAATGGGAAACACCCTAGTTAATGATTATCATATGAAGACAGTGAGAAGTCACCTTGAGGAGTTATTACCAAAACAGTAAGATCAATGAGGGCCAATAAGGCCACTGATGACAGTATGGGTAAAAACAATACCACAAACGGTATGTGTTAAACCGATAGCCAGTAGCATGGCGCACTTGCCATAGCAAGTGCTGCTATAACAGGGCTGTTCGGGAAATTCGTAACCACTACAAAGTACTTGGAGAAGTACAATAAGGTTAAATGTGAATGTCATAACAGTGGAAGGGCCTGTTAGCCTAACCTTTGTAATTGGAAAGTACACCAGTCAGCAAGAAGCTAGACCTGGTTAAGGTAAGAAGATGTTGTGAAACCGTGAAAATTTTTCTTCAAACCCAGATTTATTCAAACCCTTTTCTTTTCAAACCAGATTTTCTTTCAAACCAACACTTCTTTCCAACCTTCTTTTAAACCAAACCAGTAAAACCAAGGACAGTCGACAAGGATACAACAATGGATAAACTTTCCCTCGATTAAGTTCGGGAAGCAAGGAATGAATATTGTCACGGGACAATATAAGGGAGTTGACAACAGAATACTTCACCTAGGCGTGTGCCGGATACTACAAGTGTACCAACTGTGTTGTGGGACGACCGCACTCCGATAGGAGCATGTGGGCCTGACAGACCTACCTATGGGTTAGTTGGGTAAGTAGCAATGTATCAGTAAGATACCCCATATATGTATTCGAGTAGAGTCCGAAACACGGGAAGTAGTCGACTCCGTCTACGGTCAGCAGTATAAATCAAGCAAGAGCTAAGGATTACAAGGAATAGTTGAAGTTAAGGAATTCAGTTAAGTTAGCAAGACTAAAAGGATTAGTGAACTCCTTTCAAGGAAATGTTAAAGAGTTAGGAAGTGCGATGGGCACAAACTGTTATGTAAAGACACCACATATGTCTTAAGGATCCTTAGGGATAAACATTATAGCTGGAATGGTGACCCAGCCTGTACATGGCAAGCAGATGCCTAATGTGGACACATTAATGTGCAATGAACGGATAAATTCCCAGAATAAGTACCTACACTACCAGGAAATGTTAATCTTCACAGAAGAAGATAATAACCAGTAAAGAACGCGAAAGGCGTAGCTAACGGAATGTACCAATGAGTGTGAGCCAAATGTAAAGGCATAACTTAACAACACCCAGGAGCAATCCTTGAAGGGTGTTCACATCAACAATTGTTGAATGAAATGCGTGACAGAAGCACAAGGGTTGAAACTAACACACAGTTAGACATAAGTTGTCAGGAGACGGACTGACAAACCTAAGGGGCATCCCATGAAAGGAAATGTGATGCAACGACCATGTAATATTGTACAGAGAAGTACATGTGTGTGGACAGCCTATAATGAGCCCAGCTCAAGGCAAATAAGGCTTATAATCCAAAAGCAGGATATACCATATAAATTCGATTGATGGTAGAAGTTTAGGTTGTATAAGCGAATAGAGTGGTAAACGAACCACTGCATTAAGAGGGGGGATACCTCTTGATACTGTGAAACCGCGGGAGCGGTAGTTACGTGAATCAAGTTCAAGGAATATGTTAAGGATTGACCATGTAATTATTGAAAGAGAAATTAGCTTAGTAGTAAGTGTATAAAGTGAAATACCGAGCTGAATAATGCCGGCTTGTGACTCGAATGATCGACGCTCAAGGAGCATTTAGTAGTCATCCAAAGGAGGGACGAACCGTAATGTGAATAATGTAAGTTTATGTGTGGAAGTTAATGTGACAGTAAATACTATGTGAGTTAGTGTTATACAATAAGTGAGAGCACGGTGCGCAGTAAGCGACCGTTGTATAAGTGTTGTTGAATGATAATATGGTAGGTCAAACCAGTTACGAGATAAGAGTCTCAGTGAAGGACAGTGTGAATTCCATGGCGAGTCGCATAAGGGATTTACTGTCGAGAGTTTACGCCTCTGCACTCTGTATGACTGAGTGTTTTGGTATTGCACTTGCGCAGTAATGAACGAATGGGATAGCTAGGAATTGGAGACATGTTAATTATAGAGGAATAATGTTATAATGGCCGATGCATAGGAAATGCAAGGCCGCACCAATAAAGAGTGCTTGTTCAAAACCAAATGTGGAGATATGATTAACAGTAAGTGACTACAGTAGCACTAACTGTCAAATATCGGTATGGAATATACCACAAAGGTTGTAAATAGCTGAGAGAGCACTACACACTAGGTAGTAGCTCAAACTCAACCGACAGTAAGTCGGAATGAAATAAGTCAATCATTGTGAAATACATAGCTGTATACACAGTAAATCATCATGGAAGTGGATAGAAAGTGTATAACTCACCGAATTCGCTAACGGTAAAAGATACCACGCGTCGGTTGAGAAACCATTGTCACCAGGATGAAGGTGACAATTGGGGATGTACAATACGGTAAGAATAACAAAAGAGAGCAATTAAGCTCTACAGTTATTAGAGTTTCGCAGCAGAAACTAGTGAACCAGTGATTCAAGTGTTGAATGTACATGGTGAACATGAGTGAATGGCTAATTATTAATGCCTAAAAGCCTCACAGGCCAGGACCGAAACCGGTTATGAGTTACAACTCCAATGAGAATTCTTGGTTTAGGAACTAAACCGCCAATATGGTTAAGATCCTCTAATCAGAATCCATTGTGTAATAGGCCGCGTGGAAGTTAAAACACTTCACGACGGCAGAACATTTAAGCAATGTTTAGTGACTGATTACGTGGGCGTAATCCCTTTTAAGGGGGGTAGAGCGCAAAACCACTTAGTGTATATTACCGTACAAGTGTACGTAGTGTATGTGACTCATATTGTGCATAGCACAAAATTATTGTTTGTTTTGATGATGGGTGTGTGTGTTACGTAAACATACACATTCATTCATGGATTAATTGTGGTAATTGCGCACAGATGATGCGAATACCATTGTGATAAGTGTGTGTGTTTGTTAAGTGTGTGTGTTTGTTAACAGTTGTGTGTGATTGTACAAGTGTGGGGAGTAGATAAACTCCCGGGGGAACAAAAGCCCCGACAGTGTATAAATGTAAAACCAGGTGTTGTATTTTGGATAAAATATATGTATATATATATACTTTATAGTGATGCAAGAAAGGGCATGATACCGACATAGAACCTAGTGAGAATAAGGTTCCCTAGGCAACGTGATTAAAGTGAATGGAGGTAACTGATAGACGGAGTTCTATCCTTTGGAGATGTTGTGATCATGACTAGAATGATTCAAAAGATAGAAAATTGGAAATGAGTGACTTACTTGATGCTTGAAAATGAAGTGGGAGGTGGAACTTGATTTGCATGTGATCAAGGGAAACCGAACACAAATTGGGGTGGAAGGATAGTTCAACACTGATACTGATCACATCGGGGTTGGATGACTCTTGAAACTCCCTATAAGTGGTCACGAATAACCACGCTAATAAAAGAAGCAAAGAGCTTAAGTTGGACTTGGAGTTGTGTGTGTTTTCAAAAGGATTTTAAATTGGTATTTATAAAACGTTGATGGATACTTTACGTAATTAAAGTCTTCTTACTTAACCTCACAAGGAAATTTTAAACTTATGTGATTGTTTTAATCTCCTAAGGGCACGGGGACGGGAGGTGTCCATCGCGACCGTGTTCTGCGGGATCACAGTGTATATCAAGGATATTTTTGATTGCTATACATGCTCTGACATGTTGTGTGGTATGTGTAATGAATGTTGTTTTGACTTGGATTTCTTAAAGTGTATACTATCAAGGCCTATGAGTCTAAATGTGTGGTGTTACATAGACCTATGTGTCTAGAGACTGATATGTTACCAGGACCTATGTGTCCAAATGTTGTTATGTTACCCAAGACCAGTGAGTCAAAGGGGTTGTTATGTATGTGTAAGTGTTGTTAAGATACCCGGACCATAGAGTCCGAGGTTATCATGTGGATATGTTATGTTATGTGTGGATGTGAATGTGTTGCCCGGACCATCAAGTCCGAGGTTGTGATGTAAAGTGTGTTTGGTTAAGGAAGTTTATTTCCAAGTGATTACTGTGTTCTAATCTAATGATGTGTGAAAAGTGTGAACTTCGAGGACGAAGTTCTTTTAAGGGGGGTAGATTGAAATACCCCAAACCTTGATATGTGGTTTAAATATCAAATTATGGTATGTAAAGGCTAAAAAGTGCCTTAGTAACATCAGTGAACGATTTAAACCATAATAAATGCAATAAAGCATTAAGACACAGTTTGAGCAAAAACATGCTCTAAGCTATGAGTGAACTTGGTTAGGACCCAAAGAGCCTACCAAGACTTGATAACATTTAATTATGATTTGATAGGGCTAAATAAGTCCTTAGGAAACTTTGGTAGACAATGAAACCAAATAAAACATAAGGTAATACCTTAAAGTCAATATGAGCAAAAATGTGCTCTAAGCTTGGGATAAATGTGTATAAGGCCTAATGGTCATACCTATGCCTTATTTATATGTTAATGAACATATTAAATCAATTACCAAAGAAAACCAAGCTTGAAAACAAGTTAAAACACAAAATGTGCTTTAAGGAGTCTTAAAGCACGTTTTTGAAAAATTGTCTTGTAAATGAGTTTTGAATGGCTAAATGTCCATCATTACTCTTTAATTAACATGTGTACTATATAGTATCACATTTGGGTGGCCATATTAGTGGGAAATCAAAAATTTCACTTCCATGTGCCTTGTATTTGTGAATAGTGATTTTTATAACTAGTTTGTAACATATAATGTTATAAGTGATTAAGTTGGTCAACAAAGACCAAAACACCCTTCTAACTAATGGTGGCCGGTTTTCTAAGGTGTGGTGACTCACCACTCTCTTGTTATTTTGTGAAGTAATAAAGATGACTAATATAGTTACTATTTACTTTACATATAAATATCTTCAAAAGTAAGTTCTATCTTCATTCTCCCTTCCTTTCCTTCATTTCCCACGGTTCCAACTCCTTCTTCCTCTCTTCTTCTTGTTCTCTCTCGGTAATATATCACCACCACCATGGAAGTTCATCTTTGAACACTTGTAAAACCTAGCTCACTTAACCAAATCAAAAACAAACACCACCATTCTCTTAGTTAAGCCAAGCTCTACAATCTTGTCTCTTCAAAACTTCAAAACCTCCATTTCGGTGCCAAGAGAAACCACCATGGGAGGAGCTTGAGCTCATCTTTTCACATATTCTTGTTCTCCTTTGCTTCAAGGTAAGGAAACTCAAAGAAAATCCATGTTTCCTCCATGTTTTCATGTTGTCCGAAAATTCACCTCACAATGGTGTATTTATCTTGCTTGTTCTAGCTTCATTTGAATCTTCCAAGGGCTAGGAGGAGTCCTCTCTTGATACTTGTTCAAGTTCTCTTCCAATTCCAAGGTAAAACAATTACCTTAATGTGTTAAAACAATAGGTGTAACTAGGGTTTACAATGAGGAGAAGCATAATGCTTGAATACTCATTCTATTGTTGTATAATGTTTAATAGTTGAAAAGGGTCCAAATGCCCTACCGGTTTTACAAGGAAACAAGAAAGAAATTTGTGAGGAAAAAGAGGTAAACAAACTATCTCAATGTAGTTTAATGCCTTAGGAGAAATGAGCTTATGTTGCTTATTAAAATGATCTAAGGAGCCAATGGTGAATGAGCTAGTAAAAATGCTCTCAAGGAGTTTATTAAGGGCATATGAATTGTTGGATGTATTTGCAGGTCAAAGGCATTATTATGTGGGAAATTCAGTGTTTAAGGTTTATGCAATTTAAGGGCCTAAGAGCCATGCATTTAAGGGCCTAAGTGCCAAGCAATTTAAGTTATGCACTATATTGTGATGTAGTGCTTAATGTGTGAAGTTTGTGTATAAAAATGTGTTTGATGGATTTTAGGTGTTTTTGAATGAAATAAGGTAAAAACCTAAGTGTTTGGATGTGAGTATATACAAGAGGAGCTATGGCCAAATTTGGGAAAATGTGTAAGAAGTTCTAAGTGTTTTAAGTGAATTTTGGTGATCTAGGAAGTGTTAAAGGTGAATAGATGTTTACTTGTGAATAAAGCATGTGTTAAGGTGATTTAGAGTGATGCAAGGATTTAGGTGTTGTCTTGGAAATTCAAGGAATTCAATGTGTGTTTTGTGGATGTGTTTAAGTCTTGGAGGAGTTTGTTTAAGGTTTAGGTAATGTTGGTGTTCAAAGAATAAATGATGTTTAGGTAAGGTTTTGAGTAAGGGTTTTAAGAAATTGTGAAAAGGAGATTTAGTTAGTAAGAAAAGAAGTTGAGAGGTTGATATGGTGTAGAGGGAACACCTTGGTATTGTGGTCATTATAGGTGACATGCCACCTAGAAATCATAAGGAGAAAACATTGTAAGTGTTGGGAATTTTGTGGAGATATAAGTAAAGGTTTAAGGAATTAGGAAAATAGTTTTGTGAGTGTTTAAGAATATCTCAAGGTGTGTTTGAAGTGCCAAATGATGTTAGAACACATTAAGAGGCCTTAGGAGAAGCTTGGTGAAGATTGGCAAAGTTTGGGTAAGTATAGAAGGCGACCGACCCAGGGGCCGACCCAGTTTTTGGGTCGGTCGAGCCTCTGTTAAATGTTTGGAATGTGTTCGGTAATGGTCCGACCCAGAAGGGTGGGTCGGACATGGGTCGGTCGGTCAAGTTTCAAAGGAAGGAAAATGTTCGCACAGGGACCGACCCAGAATGGTGGGTCGGACGTGGGTCGGACGGGCATGTTTGTAAGGAAGTAAAAGGGTTCTGTAATGGACCGACCCAGTTGTGGGTCGGTCGGTGGGTCGGTCGGACCAAAAACATGGTTTAAGGTTATGAAATGATATGTGATGATGGGGATTGGTAGGTAATGATGTTATAAGGATGTTAAGGACATGTTAGGGGAGTTTTAATGACACCTAAGTGGGTTAAAAGTTGTATTAAAATGTGAGAGTAAAACAAGTTAAAAATGTTAAGTGATGTAACTAAGTTAACGGGGAAAAATTAAGCATTGACATTAAATGATCAAGCAAACCCCGATGTTAATGAAAACACGTGTGATGTTAACAGTTGTTCGAGAATTTGCTCGAGGAACATAAATGGACAGGATAAGTGGACTCCGGTGACAGGTATGGTTTTCTTGCAACCTGTGTCCTAACGGATTACACCGGCTTGTATGCCAATGTGTTTTTCTGTATGTTTGCCACGTTATGATATAAATCATGAAACGAGTTTACAGTCATTATTGTTATTATGTTTACGTGCCGATACCGGTAACCTCTAATGCGCTTGAAGGGCTAGTTAACCACTATTAGGTAAACGTAAGAGAACGGTATCCGGTAACAACGTTTCCGACTTAAGGAACGTTCTAACCACGGCTATGCGTGAGTTGGTTATGTGATGTTTGTGTGTGATGTTTGTATGTGAGTGTATGACTCTCTTTTCCCTTGTGTATGTCTGACAAGACTTAACTCAATGTTTGTGATTGTTTGATAAAGTTCAAAGATGAACTTCTAATAAGTGCTAACGGGGGGAATGAGGAGTCCGGTCTGTTCCGGCCACGCGTGTGAGTATGGGGGTCGTTGTCATAGCAGGTTCGATCCTCTCTGTATGTATTGGTTGTTTTCCAATTTGGTTCCCAACCTACCCTTTAGCTTAACCAAGGCTATTACTGACTCACGTCGGGCCACAGGGGCATACTATTGTTATGTTTGTTTCGGTGTGCTTGGATCACTATATCCGAGACACCTTGTGTTAAGTTAACCGTCCATTTAACGAGACGGTAACGAGTTATGTAACGAGCTTATCATGAGACTGGCAACAATCTCTAGGCTCACCAGTGTGTTAGTGATGTTTGGGTCGGTTCCTAAGAGAACCATTCCCGTTGTGTTATGTGTTTTGTTGTGATGCAATATTTATTGCGGTGTTATGTTGTGCACATGGAAACGTGCAAAGTGTTGTTAAGTGTTGTTATGAGGTGTATGTTATATGTTGTAAAACGTGAAGTGTGTGGATCATGGATATGATTCCCAGTTTGTGATAAGAGACGTTTAAGGATAACCCGAATTAAGGGTATGTGTCGTCTATTAAGGAGGTAGCTCCATCAGAGGAGGAACACTCTAGGGATGATGTATACCAAGAGCGACTTATTAAGTAAGGATATATTATCCGTTGCTGAGCCCATTGAGGCGAAATGTTAAGTGTTGTGTGTTTATTGTTACATGCATGACTTAAATATAATCAACTGCATGTCAAGACGACAATTAGTCGTGCGTGGCCCGGTAGCATGTGGGCTGCGGGATTACCATACCAGCAAAGGTGCTGAGCCCCTTGGGGCCACCCCTTTCTCTTCTTTTCCTATTTCAGGTACGAAGTGCTGGAAGCCGTTCGGAGTAGGACGGGTAGTTATTGTACATGGGTATTCATTTAAGTGTGTATATACAGTAGGTGTAGTAAGACCGATGTTGTTGTCGGCACCAGTTTATAAATACTCGGTAGTTGATAAGGTGTATGTTGTTGTTGTTGTTAATGGAAAGGGATACTAATGTATAGTTGCTCGGGAATTTAGCCCATCAGACCGGTACATTGTGTATGTATTAGCCTTGTTAGCCACGTGGGTGGCTAACGGCGTGTAACACCAGGAAGTAAAGTAATGTGATGAGGTTTGTAATTCCGCTGCAGTTTGTTGTAAGTATGTTAATGTTGGATGGGGTGTTACACTGAATTTCCACAATATATTTGCCTTTCACCTGCAAATACAAACAGCAATACGTATGTCTTTTACTAGCCTCTTTGAGAGCATTTTTCTAAGTCATTTACCATTGGCTCTTTAGGTAGTTTCAGTGGACAACGTACATTCATTTTTCAAAGGAATTTTAAGCTATTTTTGGTTAACTTAAAACATGGAGGAAACACCATTTTTCTTTGAGTTTCCTTACCTTGAAGCAGAGGAGAACAATAATATGTAAAGAGATGGACTCAAGCTCCTTCCATGGAGATTCCTCTTGGCACCAAAGTGGAGCTCTTGAAGATTTGAAAGGACTAAGTCGAAGAGCTTGATGAAACTAAGAGATCGGTGGTCTTAGTTTTCGATTTGGACAAGTGAGCTAGAAGTTACATGGATTTGAAGTTGTATGTTGGTAGTGTGCTGGTCGATCGTGAAAGAGAGAAAGGAAGGAGATGGGCTACGTGAGACAGCAAGAGCAAATGAAGCATGAAGAGAATCACTGATTGTAGTTGCTTTTGAAGATATTAATTACGTAAAGCAAATAGTGCTTTTTCAATCACTCACTTATTTACTCACCTATTTGTTCAATCAGCTAGCAAGGTGACGACTCACCACATGCAAACCGACCCCCATTTAAATACAAGGGGTTAATTAGTCTTTATTGCCCAATTAAATTACATATGTTAACATATGTTACAAACTAGCTTATTTTAGTTACTATTCATAATAACAAGACACTTTGAAGCGAAATTCTTGATTTCCCATTAATTTAAACTTCCAAATATGATACTAATTAGTACACATATTAATTAAAGAGTAACTATGGTCATTTAGCCATTCAAAACTCATTTACGAAACAGTTTCTTAAAAACGTACTTCACGACTCCTTTAAGCACATTTTGTGTTTTAACTTGTTTTCAAGTTCGGTTTTCTTTAGTAATTGATTTAACAAGATCATTAATATATAAGTAAGGTCTTGGTAAGTTTATTAAGTCTTAATCAAGACTATCCCAAGCTTAGAGCATATTTTTGCCCATATTGCCTTTTGGCAATTAATTGTATTTACTATTTATTAAATTGTTTACTATGTTTCTAAGACTCTTTTTAGTCTTAATAATTTATTATTTAATAATTAAACCACTTATTAAGGTTGGGGTATTTCAATCTACCCCCCTTAAAAGAACTTTGTCCCCAAAGTTCATACTTCCCACATATCTTAAATTCTAAAACATGGGAATCACTTATGAAACAATACTTCCATAACACATCACAACATACTTACATAATATCGGACACAAGGTCCTAACAACATAACATCAACTCATCACACAACGGTCTGTAACATAACAATTTAACAACATGACATAAACAACAACATAGACAATGTATTCAAATACATGCCGTACACTCATAAATGAAATGGCTCTACCCCCCTTAAAATAGGGGTACGCCCCGTACCCTAACATATAAACACTAAGAAGTAAACAACAACGGGTACTTCGCCTTCATCTTATCTTCCAGCTCCCAAGTGGCCTCCTCGACGTCCTGATTAGACTAGAGGACCTTCACCAGTCGTACAGACTTATGGCGAGTGTCTCGAGTCTTAGTATCCAGAATCCGTACGGGAGTCTCCACTGATCGCATGGTCGGCTCTAAGGTTAGCCTCTCAGGCTGAAGTACATGAGACGGATGAGATATATTTCTTCAACTGGGACACATGAAATACATCATGTACCTTGCCCAGCTCAGCAGGTAAATCAAGTCTATAAGCTACTGGTCCTATCCGCTCCGTCACAACATAAGGCCCCACATATTTTGGGCTCAACTTGCCTTTCTGGCCAAAACGAAACACTCCCTTCATGGGGGATACTCTAAGGAATACCTGATCGCCCACGGCGAACTCCAGGTCACGTCTGCGCACATCAGCGTACGACTTCTGTCTATCCTGAGCTGCTTTCATGTTAGCCCGGATCTGGCGAACTTCTGCCTGAACTTGTTCCAGATACTCTGGTCCTATAATGACCGTCTCACTCGACTCATCCCAGCATAATGGCGTGCGGCATGGTCTACCGTATAAGGCCTGGAAGGGAGACATCTTGATCGAAGCATGATAACTATTGTTGTAACTAAACTCGATCAGATGTAACTTATCAATCCAGCTGGTCTGAAAGTCAAGTGCACATGTACGTAACATATCCTCAAGTGTCTGGATAGTGCGCTCACTCTGACCATCTGTCTGTGGGTGAAACGCCGTACTCAATTTCAGCTCGGTACCCAGTGCTTCTCGTGTGGATCTCCAATACCTCGATAAGAATCTGGTATCTCTGTCCGATACAATCGTTTTCGGTACTCCATGATGTCTAACAATCTCTCTATCAAAGAGCTCTGCAAGTCTTGCCACTTTCCAGGTGTCCTTCATCGGTATGAATCGGGCCACCTTGGTCAGTCGGTCAACAACAACCCAAATCATATTCAGACCTCCCCTTGTAGGCGGAAGCCCTACTACAAAGTCCATAGAAATGTCATGGAACTTCCACTCAGGCACTGGCATTGGCTGCACCATACCACCAGGCCGTCGGTGCTCAAACTTGACTTTCTGACAAGTGAGACACCTTAACACATAATCATTCACATCCTTTTTCATTCCAGCCCACCAAAAATAACGTTTCATACCCTTATACATCTTTGAAGCTCCGGGGTGAATCGATGTCGTAGAACAATGGGATTCACTCAGTATGCGCTCCTTCAGCTCAGCGCTACTCCTCGGAATACACAGTCGGCCATTAAGCCTAATCAAGTCATCGTCATGGAGTCTGAAGTCGTACTTCTGACCCTTGAATGTCCCATCAATAATTTTCTGTCTAATCTCCAACATATACTGATCCGTCATCTGAGCACTCCGCACCTCTTCAACCAAGCTAGTATGAGAGACCAGCGAATGGAGAGAGTGTGCTCGGCAACTCAGTGCGTCAGCTACCACATTTGCTTTCCCTCTTTGTATTGCAAATTAATGTCATAATCGTTTAAGAACTCAACCCACCTTCTTTGTCTCATGTTCAACTCTTTCTGAGTGAACAAGTACTTTAAACTCTTGTGGTCAGAATAGATTGTCACACTTACCCCATACAAATGATGTCGCCATATCTTCAGTGCGAAGACAATGGCACCCAATTCTAAATCGTGGTAGGGTAGTTCTCTTCGTGTTCTTCAGCTGTCGGGAGGCGTATGCTACGACCTTCCCGTGTTGCATCAACACACAACCCATACCCTTACCTGATGCGTCGCAATAGACCTCAAAACCATCTGGACCGTCTGTATAGTCAGGACTGGTGCAGATGTCAGAGCATCTTAAGCTTCTGAAAAGAAATCTCACAGTCTTCTGTCCACTCGAATGGAGCATCCTTCTTCATCAAGGAAGTCATCGGCTTCGAGACACTGGAGAAGTCCCTCACAAATCTCCTATAATATCCTGCCAGACCGAGGAAGCTCCTGATATCGGTAACTGTCTTCGGCCTAGGCCAGGTGCGTACTGCATCTATCTTTGCCGGATCAACAGCGATCCCGGCCTCAGAAATCACATGGCCAAGAAAAGAAACTTGGTCCAACCAAAATTCACACTTAGAAAATTTGCATACAACTGATCTTTTCTCAGTATCTGAACACATTCTCAGGTGGCTTTCATGCTCACCTCTCGATTTCGAATACACAAGTATGTCATCGATGAAGACTACCACTGACTTGTCCAACTTATCTTGGAACAAGAGGTTCATTAGATCCATGAATTTTGCTGGTGCATTGGATAAACCGAACGGCATAACCGTAAACTCATAGTGTCCATATCTGGTTCTGAACGCTGTTTCTCAATACATGTCCTTAACTGCAATCTGATGATAACCGGATCGTAGATCTATCTTGGAGAACACTGATGCTCCTCTCAACTGATCAAATAAGTCGTCGATGCGTGGTAAAGGATAACGGTTCTTCACCGTAACTGCATTCAGCTCTCGATAGTCAATACAAAGGCGGAGGCTACCGTCCTTCTTCTTCACGAAGAGGACCGGCGCTCCCCATGGTGAAACGCTAGGGCGAATAAATCCCTTGTCAAGTAGGTCTCTCAGTGCTCCTTGAGCTCAATCATCTCTGCTGGAGCCATACGATAGGGCGCCTTCGCTATTGGTCCGGTGCCCGGAACCAAATCAATCTCAAACTCAACTTCCCGTGCTGGCGGCATGCCCGGCAGTTCCTTAGGAAATACATCAGGAAACTCCGACACTACGGCACATCTGGGCTAAATCTGGGTCTCTCTCTAGTCCTGGACATAGCAGAGGTATACATCATTCCCTCGTCGTAGTTCATTATACATAGCCATGGCGGTAATGATCTGAGTCGAAGGCTCCCTGGGCCTCTGGCGGTATGATATAGTAACCCCAGACGGACTCGAAGAAGCGTCGATGCTCGGCACACAGGATTCTACCCTTGTACCGCTCCAACCAGTTCATCCCGATAATCACATCAAAACCAAGTCCATCGAACTCTATCAGGTCGATTGGGAAAATCCTCATCTCTGATTCGTATAACAAACCTCGGTGAGAGCGGGCAAACCTGATCCGCTCTTTCGACGGGAGAGTGACTAGAAAGTCAGGCATCTTCACCGTCTAACCCCAGCCTCTTCGCAAAAGACAGCGAAATGAATGTATGTGAGGCTCCAGAGTCGAACAAGATCGATGCATCCACGCCATTGACTGGAAAAGGTACCGGTGAGGATTGTGCCACTTTTGCCGGCTTCTGGTCATTGCAGACACTCAGTACCTCCCGTTCCGAGTGCACAGCCTGATTATTGGCAAACTCATAAGTATACAGTAACAACACGGTTCACATATTTCAAAACAACTCCACTTTATTTATTAACATTTCTTTACCCATAAGTTGGTTTACACTGCTGATATCATTAACACATAATACATCCCCAACATACACTGGTTTAACACATTACAATATTACACAGGGCTAAAACTGTCTGAAGGTCAAATTCAAACGTCCGGGTTTCATGTGTGTGGCATTGATCACTGTCGAAGGTGCGGTATTCAGTTTGATCTTCTTGATACCGTGGTATAACATCCTTGACTGCCCACCCATGATTAACACATCTCCTGATTTCAGTATCAACTTCTTTGCGAGGTCACCACGCTTCTGCTCGCCGTACATAAAAACTGCGGTATCACCAATGGACCAAGACACCACGGGTACTCCCTTACGTAGAGACTCGGGTGACTCGTCCTTATCTTGGTGTAAACCTAAGCATCCTCCTTTTTGGTAGAAGTTCACAACACATAAATCTGCTTTCACACTTGGTATTGAATCAGATTCAACTTGCTGAGCAATTCCCACGGCGTGGTTAACGACCGCGAGGAACTCCTCAGGTATACTTGGTACAGTTGCTCCATCCTCAGCTCGCTTGTTTTGATATGACTTGGTGTAAGGATTCCAGTCCTTACCCATGCACATCATCTTCAATTTCATTTTTGACCCACTCGGGTATTCGGGTGTGTAGAAACCTCCTGGTGCTGTTCCCAGTTCGTCGCATCGTCGGATGATGTGGATTTGTGCTTCCGGTGTCAGGTATCCATTTAAAAGTATCATACCTGGCTGGATGACCTGACATTGCTCCATTGGAAAGTCGGTGATGTTGATGGCGGTTTCTTCAGGGCTTGGTGTGGGCGGGATTGGATAGCAAATATTGAAGGTTCCTAGGTTTAAATTACCTAGTTTAGGTGACTTTCACATCATACTTTAATTCTTTACTCACATAGTAATACATTTAGACTCACTAACACGCATGTATGTAATGCGGTATACAATCACTCATTTCATTTAATGGTTTAGGCGGTACCTGGTCTAGAAGAGGGTTCTGCTGCCTCAGACCGGTCCACCACATTCAGGGCGGCCTTTTTGGATCCCGATCCCTTCCCCTTCTGGGCATCAGTATACCTCTGGTCGGTAGGTGGCTGATTAGCCGGCTTCGGGCCTTCGGTAATCGCAACGGCCTTACCCTTCCACTGTCCCCTAGGCTTGTAATTTCTACCATTCGGGTTCTGGAAGCACTCGTAGTCACGATGCCCCATCTTCTTGCAGAATCTGCACTACATCATTTCCCTTGCAGTCCTTGCCGGGGTGGTCACCGTTGCACCACTTACAGTAATAGTGGCGCTCCGGTCCAGAGCCCGTGCTAGCTGCTAACACATCACACATTCAGTACACACTTTTCATTATAACATCACACACTTAAACTCATTGTTCAGAATTAACTAGTTACCCTTGAATGGCTGAGAGCGCAGGGGCTTAGCCGCATAGGCATAGGTAGTGAGCTGCAATGGCTCCTCAGTAGTGGTGGTCTGGGTCTGGCCCTTGCCACCCTGTTGCTGTCCTTTCTGGGGTTGAGGGTATGGCTTTTTCTTCTTTCCACCCCCAAACCCTTGCGTGCTTTGACCCTCGCTCGTGGCCTTGCGCTTAAGCGCATTTTCCTCGTCCCTCAGACGGACGGTGATCTCAACTATTGCAGCGGCATGATAGCACTCCTATATTTAGGGTGTTAGTTATGCCCCGCAAAAATAAACTCACAATCACATTAACACTGCACATACTTATTCACATCACACTGTTGTTCTATTACCTGCAAAGTAGTATATCCACTTGGCCCCATGCCATAGCGTAGGCGGTAGCTCAATCCGTTGTAGAAACGGTTCACTAGGATTCGGTCTGAGTAACCCAGATCCGGTAACAGGTGGATAAGTCCGATGAAGGCTGAGTAGTACTCATCTACCGACATCTTATCCCCTTGCCTCAGATTGTCTAGCTCCAGGCGCTTAGCCTCTTGCACATGTATCGGGTAGTACTTCGCTCGCAGCAGAGCCGTGTACTCCCTCCACTGAAAGGTCGGGTCAGCAACTCTGCCTTCCCTTACTAGCTTCCACCAGTCTGTGCCGAACCCTTCAGTAGTAAGCGGCAAGACGAACCTTGACCTCCTCAGGCACATTCAAGGTCTCGTAGGCGGTCTCCATCTCAGAGATGTACGCCTCCAGCTTACTAGGGTCGGTCTCCCCTCCGAATGACGGTGGTCTCAAATCAGCCAACGCCTTGACCCAGTTGGTCTCTCTTGGCGGTGGCGGTGGTTGAACTCCGGGCTGTTGCCCCTGCTGCACCGCAGCTACTAACTGTGGGACCATCTGGGTTACGGCGGCCGCAACAGCATCGGCCATAACTTGCGCCGTAGGGTTCTCTCCCTGGTCCCCAGTTTCATCAGTACCGCGTCCGCGGCCTCTACCACGTGGTCTACCTGACATCTGAATTCACACAAACATTTATTAGCAACATGCTTACACACTTATCGGTCCAACGGTTGTAGTGTCTTCCCGATTCCAAGGTATTTCCACACTTAGTTAGTGTTTAACCTATCCATAACTGTTCACTTTAGTAACTATTGCTAGATTTCCTAACTCGGTATTTACCTAAGCTCGGTATTCTAGTCATCAGAGCGATACTTCGCTCTGATACCACTTTTTGTAACACCCCTACTACGTACTTAATAATAATTGGAATCGCAGCGGAATATAAACAACTAAACAGTAACTAAACGATTGGTGCTACAACGCCGTCAACCACCCACGTGGTTAACAAGGCTGAATAGATACAAGTGTACCGGTCTGATGATCAGACTCCCGAGCATAGAACTAAAACCATAAGTACATACACACATAACCGAGTATTTAACTTACAACCCATAATTATACACTGTCACTGTAACCTTCCATTGTGCACTGTCGATAACTGAAATACATATTGCCACGGGAGCACAGGCGCATCCCGGGCCAACATCCAAAGGTACTCAAAAGTAAACTACATCCTGGGATCTAGAGCCACTCCGCTTCTTCGATCCTCATCCTGCAGTAAAAGAAATATGGATCCCCCGAGGGGGTCAGCAACCCTTGGCTGGTATGGCTAACGCGCAGCCCATCGGCTACCGGGATACGCGCAACCAATTGTCATGATGACATGGCATTCATTTTACACAATAACATCATATATACAATAGCATAGCAAGAATATGCATAGCAAATAACTTCACAAATAACACACAAGAACGAATCCTTTTAGGAAACGAACCAACAAGTTAGATCACATTGAGAGCATAGAGGATGTTGCCATACTCATACTAAGCTCGTTACATAACTCGTCACCGTCATTTAGAACTGAACGGATAACTTAAACACCAGGCGTGTCGGATATAGTGATCCCAAGCACACCGAATAAACATAGTATGCCCCTGTGGCCCGACGTGAGTCAGTAAAATAGCCTTGGATAAGCTAAAGGGAAGATTGAAACCAAATTGGAAAACAACCTAAACATACAAAGAGAATCGAACCGGTAAATGACATCGACTCCCATACTCACACGCGTGGCCGGAACTACCGGACTCCTCACTTCCCCGTTAGCACTTGTTAGAAGTACAACATTGCAACACAATACACAGATCACAATCAAGTGTTTAAGTCTTGTTAGACACACACAAGGGAAATGAGTCACATCTCAACAACATAATAATATGAACAACTGTAAACTCGTTACATGACTTAAGTCTTACAAAGTCATAAACACACAGAAAACAAACAACACACAAGCCGGTGTAAACCGGTAGGCAACAGACTGCAAGAAAACCATACCTGGCCCTTGCTCGACTGGTTCCCACCTTGAGAGAATCCTAAACACATTTAGTAACGTCGGTCAATTAACGCACTAGTCCACTGCTAACATTACTACTTCACATTTCTAGTTATCTCATTTCCACATTTTTTTTAACTTTCATCTTTTAAAATGTCATTATAACACTCCTAACATGTCTTGTATAACCTTATAATATCATTACTAACTTATCCCCATCTTTAGACATCGTTTAATAACCTAGAAACCAAGTTTTATAGTGGTCCGGGACTTGGTCCCTAACTTAGGTCCCGGACCTACACTTAACAACTCTCTCGGTCTTTTAATGGGGTGGTCCGGGACTTCATACAGGTCCTAAGTCCCGGACCATTCTAGGCAAATCTCTCGGTTAATTTTAAGGGGTTGGTCCGGGTCCTTGTACAAGACCCAAGTCCCGGACCTAATACCACGTAGAACTCTCGGCCTAATTTGCACTCATGGTCCGGGACATGACCCATGACTAGGTCCCGGACCCAACCTACAGAATCGACGTACTGCAATTTTTCATGTCCTGCTGTAAGTTCTTTACACATCACTTGTATAAACTTCCCAGTACACTCTTATACTCAAAACTTCACCAAATATACACCACATAACAACATAGTGCACAATTTAAATTGCATAGCTCTTAGGCTCTTAAAATGCATAAATCTTAAACACTGAATTTCCACAATATATTTGCCTTTCACCTGCAAATACAAACAGCAATACGTATGTCTTTACTAGCCTCTTTGAGAGCATTTTTCTAAGTCATTTACCATTGGCTCTTTAGGTAGTTTCAGTAGACAACGTACGTTCATTTTCCAAAGGAATTTTAAGCTTTTTGGTTAACTAAAACATGGAGGAAACACCATTTTTCTTTGAGTTTCCTTACCTTGAAGCAAAGGAGAACAATAATATGTAAAAAGATGAACTCAAGCTCCTTCCATGGAGATTCCTCTTGGCACCAAATGGAGCTCTTGAAGATTTGAAAGGACTAAGTCGAAGAGCTTGATGAAACTAAGAGATCGGTGGTCTTAGTTTTGATTTGGACAAGTGAGCTAGAAGTTACATGGATTTGAAGTTGTATGTTGGTAGTGTGCTGTCGATCGTGAAAGAGAGAAAGGAAGGAGATGGGCTACGTGAGACAGCAAGAGCAAATGAAGAATGAAGAGAATCACTGATTGTAGTTGCTTTTGAAGATATTAATTACGTAAAGCAAATAGTGCTTTTTCAATCACTCACTTATTTACTCCTATTTGTTCAATCAGCTAGCAAGGTGACGACTCACCACATGCAAACCGACCCCCATTTAAATACAAGGGGTTAATTAGTCTTTATTGCCCAATTAAATTACATATGTTAACATATGTTACAAACTAGCTTATTTTAGTTACTATTCATAATAACAAGCACTTTGAAGCGAAATTCTTGATTTCCCATTGATTTAAACTTCCAAATATGATACTAATTAGTACACATATTAATTAAAGAGTAATGATGGTCATTTAGCCATTCAAAACTCATTTACGAAACATTTCTTAAAAACGTGCTTCACGACTCCTTTAAGCACATTTTGTGTTTTAACTTGTTTTCAAGTTCGGTTTTCTTTAGTAATTGATTTAACAAGCTCATTAATAATATTAAGGTCTTGGTAAGTTTATTAAGTCTTAATCAAGACTATCCCAAGCTTAGAGCATATTTTTGCCCATATTGCCTTTTGGCAATTAATTGTATTTACTATTTATTAAATTGTTTACTAATGTTTCTAAGACTCTTTTTAGTCTTAATAATTTATTATTTAATAATTAAACCACTTATTAAGGTTTGGGGTATTTCACTACCTTCACGTTATTTATCTCTATCCTTGACTTGTTATCTTTGACTTGGTGTTTTGGTGTGCCTTGTTCTTCTGATTTGTTTTGAGCATTTGACTTCAAGTTATTTTTATTTTAAGAGTTATGTTTTTCTTTTAATACTGTTGTTTTGGAGAGTTGTACCAGTTCCATTCCAGGGAACTGACTCACCCCTCCTGGGGTGGGCTGCTTGGTTTCATCTTGCAGGTACGAATTGTTATACAGGTGGCCACGAAGAGTATGAGTGTATGGGATGGGAATTAGGATTTTGGAGAGCTACATTATTTTGCTATCATTACTTTTATACTATGTTTTCTCGAGTTCAGACCGTAGCATTTGTAATATCATAAGTTGTAATTGGTGAGGTTTGGTGCCGGGTGTTTGGAACCCGATGATCTGTAATCGCCTTAGTATTTTATTTCCGCTGCATTTATGATAAGTAGGGGCGTTACAGAAAGTGGTATCAGAGCGTAGTTACGCTCTGAGCCCGAGAAAACAAGCCGAGTGAAATAGTTAGATTATAGGTTCCCTTAAAACTGGGGAATTGGGGTAGAATTGGGAAGTGAGGATTCCAGTAAGGCATGACTCCTAACCCTTCTTGGATTAGTGAATGATTTTTTTTTTATATATATACACTTTTTGTATGAATGTCTGTTAGGAATAGTGTGTTGTCATACCGTTTGATCATTAAACTATAGAAAATAATAATAATAATAAGTCTGGAACATTATCAATTGGGTATGATAAGATCTTGGTTGGAATAAATCATACATTGAACTACTTTCAAAAGCATACGTATGGAAAAATACATGGCTAAGAAAGCAATGCTTTAAAAGCTTGTACACATGCTCCCAGAATTTTAAAGAATACTTTGGTTGGAAATAGTATACAAGTGGAGCTTTGAATAACTAAGTGATATATACTTCAACTCCTTTAAAGCTTGAAATAAATCTCAAGAACTACTTGGTACAATTATTACCTAAAGATAATGTTTAAGATAAATCTTAAGTCTAGAAAATTATTAAACTAACAAGAACTAGTAACTCATGAGAAAAGATCAACATCCAAAACCTGTAATCCACACTAAAACTCTATGTTAACTTCAGAAAGAAAATACATAAACCTAACACCCTACGGGAAGTGCTGGTGCGACGAACTCCTAGGCTGAAAGTAGGGGGGTGCACACTCACTTCTGGAAGTCTAGGGGCTAGACAAGCCTTGTCATCTAACCGTAAATAATCTTCTACACAAGTGATGGATTGTGTTGAACTTGAGGAGGATTGGTGGTAAGACGTTACCATCATGAAATCTTGAGCTAGGCATATTTCATTACTAGCCACAACGAACAATTCAAAATTTGTATCTTAAGATTCAGTATTCAAATTCATACATGTAAAGGGTTTATTGAGTTAAATATTTGGTGAAAAATACCTATACATGGAGGAAGGGGATTTAAATTTGGGTACTCCAAGGTACAACATTTACCCCTTATTAAATATAAAAAAATATATATTAAAGGAAGTGACTTAAAGATTGAGTGAAGGGAAGAGTAATACTAAACTAAATATCACTGATTCTTAAATACTTGGAGTAATGAACATCTAGTAAAAAAAAATGAGAGTTACTTAATTATTGGAAATTCTCATGTTTATTTGGAAGTTTAACATTATACATATGCAAAATTTTAGAAGTCACGGAAGGTGTATTTTTATAAAGGAATATAATACAAATTTTAATGTATGGTTGGCTAATAAAGCTTTGAATATAATTTTGAAAGACTATCTAGACTTATTATATGATCTAAAATATTATTTAAACTACTCAAACATGTTACACCGGATTTATAGCTTGTTAATATATTGATATGTGAAAATAACATAAATGGCACATTTACGTATTTTAGGTTATAAATTCGGTGCAAGGTTTCATGAAAGATTTAATTGCATTGAAAAAAAAAGAAGTTTTAATATATAGTATGATACTATTTTAAATAAGTTCATGAATTTTTAAGCCATGACAATTAAGAAACTTTAGGTTATAAAATGCTTCTAGAGAAATGTTGTAGTAAGGATGGCATTTAAATAATTACATTACATTATAATGGAATTTTTCTTTTATGAATTAATAGTTTCCAAATCACATGATTAAGATTTTGATACCTACTACACCAATACTTAAATAAAGAAAGAGTGAACTAAAATGTTATTATAGTAATATCTAAGTATAACCTATGTTCCGTTCTCAAAATTTAACCTACTATATGAATGATGAATTCTAAACGTTGTTCTTGCCAATGACCGTAAGAGAGGCGAAATGAGTTAGGAAAGCATGTTGGGAACACTAAAAGATTAATTATAATCAAGCTAGAATAACAACGAGTGATATTGTGCATCAAAAATGAACTGCATCCTTGAAGGAGGAATCTCCATAGGAGATGTAAAATATAGTGCTCCTTAAAAGTGAGTTTAAATTCCACTTCATTATTACGAGACGGATATGGGTCGTACTCTATTTTAAGGGGGGGGGGGGGGGTACGACATCTTCATAAAATAAACATACAATATAAAATGAACATATAATGGACATATCATTCGTACTGGTCATAAAATTAATAGATAAGGATCATAAAATAAAATTTTATAATAATCAAGAAAATACAAATACATAACAATCAGGGGGTACAAATATATATCGATCATAGATAACTTCAGCAGTGCCATAAAATTTACAACAAAGCTTGATAATGAGGTGCTGAATTCTTTGAATGTAGTGTTTGAAAACAGAACAAATGTTTACAATTGTTATTGGATGAATACCCTTGAGTGGTTTGATTGTTTGACATACATTTTAAAGCTTGTAGTACAACTTGATATTTAGTTTACCCACACACCGGAAGGGTGTGTGAGTAGTTGGTAGATAAATCTTAAACTTCGGGACGAAGTTCTCTTTTAAGGGGGGGGGGGGGGGTAGAGTAGAATCTTTTTCGTTACCTCATCCAGATTATGCCCTGTTGCGTGATTAGCAGAGTAAGAGGTGTATGTATGAACTTGGTTTTTACATTATGACACAGTATGTGACTTTTTATTTTTATCATGAAATATCTCGGTATATCTTGGTTCAGTTTGAGTTTGAGTAATCTCGAGTGGAATGTGGAATGGGAATGGATGGAAATAAAGGATTGGATTGGTATGGAATTTCGTTGGAATTATTATTGTTTTAGCACATCTGAAGTGGTGTGAGTGCTTAATAGTTGATTTTTAAACTTCGAGGCGAAGTTTCTGTTAAGGGGGATATACTGAAATACCCCTAAATTAATTTAAATTAATTTAGGGGATTTCTTTTAAACCATAAATAATACTATTAATATTAAATTATGGTATGGAATTATGAATATAAATTATTATATGGAATTGTGAAATTTATTTAGGGGTTTTCTCCTATTTAACCCTAATTATTATACATTATATAGTATTATGAATTTAATAAAAGATTTATAAGTCAATAAATCTTGGGAAAATTTCTAAACACTCCAAATATATTATAAAGATTTTAGGAAGTGTTGGAACATTGTTTTGAAACATAAAAGTCATATAAAATTCTAGAAACCTTAAAGCTTATTAAGCCTTGCTAAAGTTGACTTTTTGAGAATGGTCAAACCAGGCCATGAAACCTATACCAATAAATAGGTTATGAAAAACCATGAAGATCGATAAAAAGAACGTTAAAAACGGACCATCCTAGCCAAAGTTATGATAGATTGAAGTTTAGAGCCAAAATTTTGAGAAATGCTGACGTGTCAGTCAGCCAGGCATTACCACTGAACAGTCCTAGGTTTTTGACCGTTTTTGCATCTCAAGGGTCGATTTTCAAACGCCTATATCTCCTTCTCTACTCCACCATTTGGTATGCCGTCTTTTGCATTCGATTCTCCTATCATTCCTCTTTCTAACCATTACGCATACACCATCTAAACCTTTCTACATCCACTGGAAAATCAATCGAAAGTTGCCTACCCGAGATACTGCAACCCAGAAATCTGGAAATTTCAGTTGATGAGGTAAACTTTGCTCAATCGTATATTCTTCGTTTGTGAATGAAAATTCACGTACAATACCTCGTTTTGAAGATCTTAAATTGCTCTACAACCCTTATGAAGGAACCTCGAGCTAGTTCTCAATTGTTTGAAAGATTAAGGCGTCTAAAGTAGCTGCCTCGATCAGGTCGTGTTCTTGCCCAGATTTTTCCAGAAAATCGACTAGGTAAACTCAGATCTTGTGAGCTATAACTCTCTCGTTCTGGATCCAAATTCGTTGATCCATAGCTCGTTTTAAAGATCATGGATTCCTCTTCAACTTGTATTTATACATCGAAGGCTGAATCACAACCAATTGGTACAGAAACGCGTCTAAAGTTCGTCACCTGATTCAGTTCTGCCCAGAATTTTCAGAATCTTATGGTAAATCCGATTTTTGTTCCTATCATAACTTTCTCATCCTTGTACGAAAATTAATGAACCATACCTTGTTGGAAAGCTCTTTAACTCTTCTTCAACTTTCCTTAAGGCAGCTAAAGCTGAATCGTCCTCATTTGGGAGCATTAAGCGTCCGAAGTAGGCAACTCGGTCATAACGCAATAGCAACCCAGAATTTCAGTGGTAAACTCGAATCTTGAAGAGTCTATAACTTTCTCCACAGTGCTCCGTTTTCAATGATTCTTTCACCCATGTGTAGAGCTATGATTCCTCTTTTAAAATTGATAAAGACCTTGGATTTAATCGCTTTAGGTTGTGAGAACCAGATCTGCGAAGTTGGCATCTTGGACTGCACATGAAATAATGAATCTAGGTAAGGTTGAACCTTGTTTGACTAATTTAATGATCTTCCCGAATGAATTTTGAAATGAGATTTTATACAAGTGAGAATTATAGAGTATATTTCGTTTTGATATAAATTAATATAAATTTGGAGTTATAAAACGTAAGTTAAGTTTTTTTTTTATAAGTACGACCTTGGAAGAATCAACTTAGGTATTTAATAAAGCAATTTTTAGGAAATAAAATTTTTATAATATGTCTAAAATATCATAGTTACTATATATTAAATTTGAGAATTTTTAGACAAGAGGGAATAGGTCTAAAAATTGTAATTCTGTTTCTCATAAGATATGTTATAATCTACGGTTTTTAAAGTATAGTTGATTAATGAACTTTATAGGTTGGGGAAAATACAATACGACTAAACTAACATTTAATATAGAATGTTAATAAATATTTTTTGGGTATAAACTTTTAAGTGAAGTTAATATATATATATATACATATATATAAAAGGAATAAAATAGTAACTTAGGTTAAATCAAGGAACTAAATTAATCTACATTTATATTAATTATATAATATGGTAGTTAATATACTTAATTGAAACTAAGGAAAATACTTTATTTATAGACCATATTTTGGATGTAGATATGTGTAAAAGTTAATATAAATAATTAAATGCAATAAAACTACATGAAGAATGTCTTGAATAAATCCTAGCATATACGATAAATAAATAAATAAAAGACATAAAATACCTTATAGCAAATAGAATATGCAGGAATTAATAAGTTAAACTAAACCTATACATAATACTATTAAAAGAATATTATATGAGGTGGTATTGAATTGTGGTTATGAAATTAAGCTTAAAGAGTTATCTTGGATTTCTAAGATTTATATAAACCATATTAAAATACATGTGGAATATTATTTGTCAAAGACTAGAATGTAAATCTATAATTTGGTTAGGTAATTAATAAGTTAAAACTTAGGAAAAAATTGTGATTAGATTACATAAAATGTTACACAAATAGATCTTATTCTAGAATTAATGATAAATAAATGTAATACTTTTACATCTAAATGTTCTTAATATATAAACAATAATAAAGTAAATAAAATACTTTTACATATGAATGTGAGGTGCATTAGTAAGTCTAGATTTAATCATTTCTTAACATCTAAGGTATTGAAATATAACTTAATGTTTTAAGTTAAAATCATTAAAAGGATTATGATATAAAACTACATTAAACTATGATTTGGAAATTTATCTAAATAATAATCCTTAAGTTTCTTGGCATTAGATAAGCCATATGAAATACATTTATAACATTAATTACCAATACTTAGGATGTGAGTCTACAATTAAGTGAGGTATCTAGTGGTTAGAATTTATAGAAAGGTTTATAAATAGGAATTTGATACTTAAAACCTTTGAACCTTTTATTAGATAAAACTAAGTTACATAAGAGATTATATTGATCTACTTTACGACACTAAAAATATTAATGTGTCATTTGAGTATAAGGTATGAGGATTTTTCAGAACATATTATCTTATTAAGAAATTGACAATTTCACTTGTGAATGAGAGTTTAATTCTTAGATAAATTCTACCTTATGTTAAGATATAATGTTCATCCTAAAACATAATAAAGGAGATTAATTTATTAAGTTATTCCTTTGAAACCTTAGGTTTTGTAAACAATATGAAAAATGTATTTTAAGACGTAAGTTTACTAAAATTTAGTATAAAAGGATTATACATGGTCTATAGCGGGAATGTGTGTAAAAATAAAACATTTGGGAAATTAAATGTAAGCAAGGATAAATAAAAGGTTATCTTAAAGTGCCTTATTATATAGTTAATGATAAAGTAAATAATATACCTTGGAAATACTAAATGTAAGAGTTCGATAAATCTAAGTTAACTATAATATAGTTATTCAAGATGAGAAGCAATTTAACATCTTATGATAAGATTATTAGATGGTTGTAATAAAAGTCATCCTAAACTAAACATATGATAAATGAGTGTAGTAACTCAATTAGGTTATCATAAAATGCATCTATAACACCATGTTTCCAATATAAGGATGTAGATCTTAATTAAGTTGAGGAGAAAACTTAATCATAATGGATTATTTGGTAATACTGATAAAATACATAATCATTACATTGTGAAATAAGAGTATAATATTCTAAGATAAACCTATCATAGGTCATAACCCGATATTTATTCTAAATTAGGAATAAAAGTATTACGCTTAAAAATTATTATTGAGATTCTAAGATTAGATGAATAATATAATACGCACTTATGATATAAGGGTCTCAAGAGTCTTGAATTGAGAATTAGGGTTAAGTATGAATAAAGTGGATAAGAGTGTAACAATTAACAAGTGTTGATAACATACATTCCCTAGTCTTACAACCTTGGGTTATACAACATTCTAATATAAGTCAAAGGTTATACATAACCTTTAAGTGAGGGCTTAAAAGACAATTGAGACTTAGAAATAAGAGTGAGGAATTTATTTAAGTTTAACTTAGGTTACAAGTTATTGATGTTAGACTACCTTTAATATTCCTCAGAGTATTGTTGATTATTTGCACAAGTCGACTAGGACTGCTACAGCGATTACCAGGTACGATTTCTCGTACTCAGCTTGTTGTGTCTTGGACTCTATGGAATGTTTTGTACGATTTCTCGTACTCAGATATTTATGGTGACGAATTTTATGGAATGTTTGAGAAACGCTAAATGAGCTTGAATGAATCTTGGAAGGAAATTGGTTGTGTGACTAACTCAGCTTGATGTGACTAACTGAGCCTTGGGTGTACAACTCACATGATCATTGATTCCTCTTATCTGGTTGCCTCATTAGATATTGACTGTTGAGGGTTTACGCCTCTGCACTCTGTAGGACTGAGTGTTTTGGTATTGCACTCGTGCAGTTAATAATCTAGTGGGGATATGGGAAAATGTCAATCTTGGTATATATTGGGTATGGATTCTTTCTATTAAGTGGTGCACTCACTTTTCACCGATGACCGAGAACGGGTCGGTGGCAGCGGAGGTCTGCTATACCTCGTCCATATGGACAACTGACAGCGGAGGTCTGTTTACCTCGTCCTTGTGACAACTGACTGGCGGTGGGGGCCATCTCTCCCAATTGGTTTTATTCCACTCTTGAGTTATGGGTTCTTGGATATCTTCTTTCATTCCCAGTCCTTGTGACTACTTGGGTCTTTCTAATCCTTATTGGAACTGAATCTAACTTAAGCAATGGATGTTCACTAACTTCTGGCATGGTTTCTTTTATGTTGGCTCACTCTACCTTCACGTTATTTATCTCTATCCTTGACTTGTTATCTTTGACTTGGTGTTTTGGTGTGCCTTGTTCTTCTGATTTGTTTTGAGCATTTGACTTCAAGTTATTGTTATTTTAAGAGTTATGTTTTTCTTTTAATACTGTTGTTTTGGAGAGTTGTACCAGTTCCATTCCAGGGAACTGACTCACCCCTCCTGGGGTGGGCTGCTTGGTTTCATCTTGTAGGTACGAATTGTTATACAGGTGGCCACGAAGAGTATGAGTGTATGGGATGGGAATTAGGATTTTGGAGAGCTACAGTATTTTGCTATCATTACTTTTATACTATGTTTTCTCGAGTTCAGACCGTAGCATTTGTAATATCATAAGTTGTAATTGGTGAGGTTTGGTGCCGGGTGTTTGGAACCCGATGATCTGTAATCGCCTTAGTATTTTATTTCCGCTGCATTTATGATAAGTAGGGGCGTTACAGAGGGTCCATGATGAGATATGATCTTTTAAGAAATTTGCTTCTTTGATGTGATTTGAGGAATGAGATGCATTTGAGATTATTTGAGTTAGTTTGGGTTTGGTAAAGATGTTGGTCATTTGGAATCCTTGTGGAGTGTCGGGCTTGAGCTGGAGTTTATTTTGTGAGAAGGTTCAAAGTTCTTTAGGTTCAAGATTCTAGAGGAGCTAAAAACTTTAAGATTTTGGGATTCTAAGAGATCGGGATTCTTAGCGGAGCTCGGGATTTAGAAGTCTATTCTAAAAGTTATAAGTGTATTATAAAATTTAGAAGGGGATTCTGAAATTTAGACCGTTTTCTAAAATTTAGAATGTTTATTCTGAAATTTAGAAGTGTATTATGAAATTAGAAGTGTATTATGAAATTAGAAGTGTATTATGAAATATAGAAGTGTATTATGAAATTTAGAAGTGTATTATGAAATTTAGAAGGGTATTCTGAAATTTTGAATGGTTTTGGAAATTTAGAATGTGTATTCTGAAATTTAGAAGTGTATTATGAAATTTAGAAGTGTATTCTGAAATATTGAATGTGTATTAAGAAATTTAGAAGTGTATTCTGACAATTGGAATGAGGTTTTTGAATTGAAATTGGATTGGAAATGGATTGAAATTGGATTGATTTTGGATTGAATTGGATTGAAGTTGGAATGGAAATGGATTAAAGTTATGTTAAATTCTATGAACCAGATTTTTATGGGCCAGATTTGGGCTTTGAACTAGGCCTTTTGATTTCATTTTGTTTAATACCCCGGATCTAAAAATCATGATTAAATTACTCTAATATGATTATTAAAGGCCTAATGGTGCCTAAAGAGTATTGGTAAAGAGAATAAAACCAAAAGAAAAGAGAAAATGCGTAAAACGCGAAAAACGCTAAAACGCGCATTAAATAAGTATAAGAGATATATGATCTCGCTAGGGTCCAAGATGGATTCCTAAGGCTCAGTTAGGCCTAATTAGTATACGGGAGTGATTCCCGAAGAAAACGGATCCAAATAATGGATTAAAACGCTAACGGAGTTTTAAAGCACGTTTTTCGAGAAAACCCGAAAACGTGACTTTAAGTGGTCAAACGGACCCTTAAAATTTATGGTTGACTATATAACTATAATTAAGTATTAATGGGAGTTTAATAACCATTAAAAATAAGGAAACGAGAAAAATCCGAAAAACGGGCCCGGTTGGTGAACAGTGCCAAACCGGGTAAAATAACGAGCGTTTTCTGTCAGAAACCGAAAAACGCTCCAGCTCACTAATAATGTGGATCGGTTTTATAACTACACACACACCTATACTTAAGTAATTAGCTAGCTTTTATTAAGTCACAAAAGGACAAAGTAATAAAGTAGAGGAGGGGAATAGTGAAAGAGATATAAGTAACTCTCTCACCTTCTCTCATTCTTCTCACTCACGATTATTTCTTCCCCCTCCAAGCTGAGCTTCTTCTTCCTCCTCTGTTAAATGGCGATTTCATAAGCAACACACAACCTTCATCTTCTTCCTCCTCTAACTTGCTCATTTCTTCACCAAATCACACAAAAACACCATCGTTAGATTCGTATCGGCAAGGGCTACGTTTTCCACCCTTCGAAAGCTTGGAACCTCCATCTTCACCTCCATGGTAGTTTGGCCTTTTGAAGCTTGAAGGGGTTCTCTTGACTCCCCATCATCTCCTTAATGCTTTAAGGTAAAAATATAAGCAAGAGTTCATCATTTCTAGCTTGTTCTTGTAATTTGGAAAATTTTCCCAACGTTGAAAATTTCCTCCATTTCAGCCGATTGCTCCATGCCTTTGTGGGGTGTTGGAAATTCCTTCAATTGATTGCCAAGCTACCCATTTGGTCATTCTAAGGTAATACCTAAGTTAGAGCCTTAAAACTAGCTCCTTAAATTACTAGTTTTGTGAGGAAAGCTTGAACTAAATTACTAGCTCCTTAAAGATGGAAGTTTGAATGGTAAGAAGAGGGTTCCAAAATCTGTTACAGGAAGTAAAAGAACAAGAAAACTAGTTATGAAAGTGTAAGTGAATTTTAAGTGAAATTAACTAGAGTTTGTGAGTGCACTTGGTGCTTAGTTTAAGGTGGTTTAGGTGGGTAATTAGGTGCTAAAACATGTGGATTATAAGTGGGAAATATTGGGAAATCAAATGGTGGAAGAATGGAGTTGTAACAGATTTGGAAATGCCAAATCTGTAGCAGGGTCCGGGACTAGGTCTAGGACCATGTTCCGGACCACCCCCTAAAATACCCCCGAGAGTTTTTTAGTTTGATAGGTCCGGGACTTAAGTCCCTGCCCATGTCCCGGACCACCCCTTAAATAATAGCCGAGGATAGAAGTCTGCACCTGGTCCGGGACTAGAGATATGGACAAGGTCCAGGACCATATTGAAATTCATGCCGATAGTTTGAGTGCAGGTTTGGTCCGGGACTTAACAGATGTATAAGGTCCCGGACCACTTCAAAAATATGGCCGAGAGTTAAGACCAGCATTGGTCCGGGACTTAAGGTGGGGACCAAGTCCCGGACCACCCCCAGAATCCTACAGAAAGTGTTTTTAAGGTTTCTAAAGATGGGGGTTTGAATGTTAATGATGTTATAAGATGTAAAGGCCTTGTTTGGTGACATGTAAAGGCCCTAGGAAGTGTAAGAAAGTGTTAGAAGTGATTGAGAAGTGAGAACTCAAGTTAACAAGAGTAAAACCGTGATAACGGGATAACGGGGTATGTACGGGAGTAGCATTTTATTATGTACCGTGTGAGCCTAGTATTAATAATAATGTTTGAAACGTTATCAGAGAATCGTGCGTGACCCGAGCATGGTGAGATGACACGGTAAAAGTAAAAACCCCGGTGAAAGGTATGATTTTCTCATACTCCGCGTGCTAACCGAGTTACGTTGATTTGTGTGTTTGTGTGCCTACTTAATTAAGACTAAAGCATGAAAATAATCCCTTGTTTGATTATGTATGTCTTATTGTATGTTGAATGAGCTAACATACTTGTATGCCGGTGTGGTCTAACATAGAGTAAATGAAATACCCCAAACTTAGATATGGTGTTTAAGTGATAAACTAAGATATAAGAAGGCTAAATAATGCCTTAGAAACATTAAGAAACTATTTTAACCAAAGAAAACATAAGGAAACACCAAAAGAGCAGTTTAAGCAAAAACGTGCTCTATGCTTGGAGAGACTTGGGTGAGCACCCAAATATCATTCTAAGACCTTAGTAATATCCTAATGGTCATTTTAAACCAATTACCAAAGAAAACCAAGCTTGAAAACAAGTTAAAACACAAAATGTGCTTTAAGGAGTCTTAAAGCACATTTTTGAAAAATTGTCTTGTAAATAGGTTTTGAGTGGCTAAATGTCCATCATTACTCTTTAATTAACATTTGTAGTAATTAGTATCACATGAGGAAGTCTAAATCAATGGGAAATCAAAAATTTCACAATTATGTGCCTTGTTTAGTGAATAGTAACCAAATAATGCTAGTTTAAGACATTAGTCAAAGTAAGTCAATTAAATGGTCAACAAAGACCACAATACACCTTGTTTGACTAAGGGGGCTGGTTTTTAAGTGTGACTCACCACACTTATCTAGCTAAGTAATGAATAAAGCAAAAGTAAGTAAAAACACTATTCACCTTTTAACATAATATCTTACCTTTAGTAGTCCTCTCTCCTCCTTTCTTCATTCTTCATCTTCCCCATCGATTTTATTTGCTCTATTTCCTCTCTCTCACGTAAGAAGCAACCTCCATGCTAGCTCCATCTTCTTTTGCCCATATCTTGCTCATTTAAGCTCCAAAATCAAAACCAAGTACAAATATCTCTTAGTTAGCTCAAGATCTTCCTTTCTATCTTTTCAAAACTTCAAGAGCCTCATTTTGGAGCCAAGGCAAACCGCCATTAGAGGAGGAAACTCAAGCTTGGAGACTCCATTAGCTTCTCCATTCTCTTAAGGTAAAGAATATGTAAGAAAATCTAGGTTTCCATCATTTTCTTCCCTTGTCCGAAAATTTGTACTCATGGGACTCAATGTTTATGCTTTGTTCTAGCTTGTTTTCTACTCTTCAAAGGATAAAGGAGGTCCTTCTTGCTTCATATCCAAGCTTGTCTTGAGAAACCAAGGTAAAACAATCAATTAAATACCTTAAAACACATTTTATCCTAGGTTTTTATTCCTTAAGGTTAGTGTGTTATTTAGTACTCATTGGAGTCATTGAATAGTGGTTAGAACATTGGCAAGGAAAATTTGATTGGTGACCGAGATTGTTCAAGAAAAACCTAAAGAGAAAAGTTGTGGAGCTTGGAAAAAGAACAAGGTAAATATCTTACCTTAAGGTGTTTAATGCATTTAGGGATGGGATTTAGGTATATGATGAGTGTAGCTTAAGGTTTACATTAGAAAATGGCTATATATAACCTAGGAGAAACAATGACTATGTTTGAGAACTTGTGACTAAGGAGCCAATGAGAAAAGAGATAGTTAAACAATGTTGAGATGAATTACAAGAAGCATTTTATTTCAATGAGAGCCTTGTTGTGTGTATTCGCAGGTTAAAGGCAAATATATGTGGAAATTCAGTGGTTAAGATTATTGCCATTTAAGGGCCTAAGTGCCAAGCATTTTAAGTTTATACACTATATGATGATGTGGTGTAGTTTTGGTGTAAATTGTGTGTTAAGATGGTGTAATGAGAATTTGAGTGATCTTGGTTGTTTGATGGTGAAAAACCAAGTGTTTAGGTGTAACAATATACTAGAGAACCCATGGCAAAATTTAGTGGAGAATCTAAGTGTTTAAGATGTTCTAAGGAGATTTCATGACTAGGATAGTACTAGGAAGTTTAGAGGCTGTCTCGAAGGAAAAAGAATGAGTTTAAGGTGTTCTTGTGAGTTAGAATGACTTAGGCATTATCATGGAGGATCTTGGGATCAAAAGAATGTTTAGGTATGCACCAAAGGCAATTTGAGAATGTGTTTAGGAAATATGCAATCTTGTTAGGAGAAGAGTAAAGTAATGTGTTTAAAGGTGAAGAGACTTCATGTAGTTACATAAAGGAACCTAGATGGTTAAAGATGCTTGGGAGATGATGTTATGGTGGTGAGGAAACATTTTGGCATAGTGGTTATAATAGGAATGAAACACCACTTAGAACACCTAAGGAAAATATCACAAGTGTTGAGAGATTATGTAAGAAATTGGGTTATAAGGCTGGAGATGGAGATATGCAGGTTTAGGATGTTATTTTGGTAATAGGATATGCCTAAGATCATGTGTGAAGTTTGGGTGATTTATGAATGAAGAGAACAAGTGTAACAACACTTAGAACAATGCAAAAGAAATAAACCTATAGCTGGTCCGGGACTTAAGTCCAGGGTGAAGTCCCGGACCAACCTAAAATTCCTGCCGAGAGTTGTTTCAACCATAGGGTCCGGGACTTAAGATTTGTAAGAAGTACTGGACCACCCCCTAATTTACCCCCGAGGATTTTAGCTTGCAATGGTCCGGGACTTAAGTCCCATACAAAGTCCCGGACCACCACATTAAAATAGCCTAGAGTTTGAACTAAGTATAGGTCCGGGACTTAGGTTGAGGACAAGGTCCCGAACCACACTAAAAATCATGTTTAAGCTTGGGAAGTGTTAGGAAATGGTGGGAATGATTTTGTATTGATGTTACAAGGTCATTAAGGGCAAGTCTGGTGGATGTAATGGTTATTAAGTGGGTGAACAAGTACAATAGATAATGAAGAAGTGATGCACTTAGAAGTTAAGTTTAAAACCATAAGGCTTAGTGAAAAACAATGGAAAAAAAATTGATGTCTAGGGAGGTTAAGTAATTGTATTAGGTTGAATTGAATAATAACCTAAAACTAAATGAATGTTTTAGGACTTGTGAATTGGGACTTGGAAGGAGATAAACCAAACAATCGTCGACGGTGAACGGTACAATCTTTCTTGTGACCTGCTTGCTAACGAGGTGTCCCTCGGCTTGTGTGCTATCTGTTTAATTGCTATGACTAAGACAAGATAAAGCATGCAACCGGTTATACTTGTTCTCGTTGTGAATGTGTTTTCTTTACACTAACCCACTAGACTTGAGATTGTTACTAACTAAGTTTAGTACTTACTGAGTTAAGGATAAGAGTTAAGTATTGGTAGCTGTTGGTTAATACCCGTTAAGGTTTAACAACACATGGTGTGTAAGGTTTTTACTAACTGGAACTTGAGTGAGGAACCCGGGACTGACTCCGGTCATGCATGCTAAGGAAAGGGGGACGGTATCTGAATCAGACCGCCCTCCGCTTAAGGACTTGTCTTCGGACTTGTTGCCTAGGGCCGGTTGCCAGCTCAGCTACGCTGGACTCCCGTCCAAGGTAGGAGGCATTAAGATGGTGCGGTAGGATCACCTAAATCCTAGGTTTGAGATTAAGCAACAACCATTTCCATTTTAGGAACGGTTTGTCTACTGAGATTAAGATAAGGTTAAGGCTGAGGTAAGTTAAGGAACTGAGGTTAAGGAAACCAGGACTAAGGAGGGGGTTACTAACCCGCTTGATAAGGGAACGCTTGTGTCGTTCATTGTATGTGAACTAAGTATGTTCATCTATGGATTGTTGTTTATAGCACTTCATATCATGCTTGTGTACTTAATCAATTTCCATGCTATCGACAATTAGTCGTCGTAGCCCCGTTAGCTTGGGGGCCATGAGAGGGAGTACCAGCATTCGTGCTGACCCCCTTTAGGGGCTAATTTTACACTTGCAGGTAAGAGGCCCATGAAGTCACTCCACGAGAGTAGGAGCGGTTAGACTTAGGATGGGTTGTTTATTTTGAGTACGGGTTGCGCTTGTGCTCCCGTTTGTTTATATTGAAACTGATGTAAGTTTATGACTATGACTTAGATACTTAAACTCGGTTGGTTGAAGGTATTTTGGTTGGTGGTGTTTTGGTCGGTTGTATATTTTGGATAAGTGTTGTAAATCGATAAGGCCGGTATATTCTAACGATCAGACCGTGGCAAGGTCCCGGTGTTTGTTATTTCCGCTGCGACGAATTCGATTAAGTGTTAAGTTTGCGACAACCACGATTGGCTTTGGACAGGGTGTTATAGTAAAGACCGACTCATAATGAGTAACGCTTGGCTGGAGACCCATAGATCGGGTCGATGCTTATGATAAAGAAAACGTGCAAACACACAAACTATTCGTTAAAGTATAACGATAACGCAAACATATGAACTCCCTAGAATGCGAGGAGAAGTACGGGTTGAGTAAATACCCGATAACGGTTAGAAACCATATTGAAACAATCCACGAAACAAATGAGAGTGGAAAGTTAGGTGAACATCCTTCAAGAGGATTAAAGATAGTTCGAAGATGTGAACTAGTAAAGAAGGTAAAAGAGACCTAAGGGATTAGTAGCTCCCTTGAGACATGGTCGACCTCCTATATAAGGATTTTACCGATTTAAGATAATAATCGAAAGTATGAGTAAGTGGAATGTATGAGTAACTCTTAAAACCTAAGATTAACCGAACTTAAGTAATGTTCCCAAAGTCATTAGAAACATCGAGGGTGATGCTTCTAGACTAATATACATAATATTATCATAACTCCGAGAGAGGAGTGTATGGGAATGAGAGTGGTCCAAGAGTTGTCGGACCTATGTAAAAGAGTTAGGAAGTAAGAGAGAGAGTTCCGTGAGCTAGTTGAACCTTCCCACCATGCTAGACCAGAGTTGGGTCGAAACCGGGGAAGTAAGACTATGCTCGAGAGCCATGAGTTTTGGCCTAAGTATGTATTAAGAGTAACAAGCGTGACGTAGGAGACCTGTAGTGTCTCGAGAATCTACAAGAGCTTGAGTATAAATAACCCAAGAGTGTGGGTGAGATAATGAGTATAAATAACCCAAGAGTGTGGGTGAGATAATGAGTATAAGTAACTCGAGAGAATGGGTGAGTATAGTACGAGTAGCCCAAGAGAATGGGTGTGTATATGAATACGTAACCCAAGAGAGCGGGTGAGATATTGAATAAGTAAACAAGGCATAGTGAGGTATAACCCTCAAGGCCTAAGAGTAAACCGATACAACTAACAACCTTGTTATGTTAGTTAGGAATTGTGTTCCGTGAATGGATGTAGATTCCTTGAGTAATATACATATATATTGTATTGCTATGATGCATGTTGTTTGACAAAAATGAACTCCATGTATATCCGACAAAGTAGTCGGCGTACCCCTGTTAGCGCTCGGGGTATGCGAATTTCATATGCAGCGTTAAGCTGAGCCCCTCGGGGCAACGTTTTTATTTTTTAGGTACACCGAAGATGTTACCGTTCGAGAGTAGGACGGGGTCGGTGGGTTGCATGGGTAGTTAGATTTAATTACTTATGTATTGAAAGAGGTGTAAGACCGAATATGTTGTCGGCATCCATATATTGTAGACTCGGTATAGTAAAAAGTGAGTTGAGTATTGTATTTGTATTGTGTATTCGGTTGTTCCAGTTCATCAGACCGTTACTGTATGTGGAAATAAGCCTGGTTAGCCATATGGGTGGCTAACAGCGTTGTATCACCCTCCAATGTATTTAGAGTTCCGCTGCGAGTTTATTGGTAATTGTGACAGTTTAAGAGGTAATGGCGTGATTAGCAGATGGGGTGTTACAAAAATGGTATCAGAGCGAAGTATCGCTCTGATGACTGGAAATACCGACCTTAGGAATACCGAGTTAGGAATCAGAGACTTAGGGCTAAGGGTTGAGTGGTAGCGTGAGAGATGCGCTAGTTAGGAACTTCCAGTATGATCTGGATACCTACAATACCAGACCCGCCCTCCACAACCCCTGTATTTAAAAGCTCGGGAAAGAACGCCAGAGAGACGGGGAAACCCAATCTGGCAGTTATTAAATATTACAATATGAACCAGAACCTGTCATGCGGTAGATCCCGAGAACCGAAAACCCCGGCGACGGATCCCGCTGGAGCGACCATAACCGCACTCGATGGCAAGACGTCGAAACATCCTATTCCAGGGAGACCAGAATCTGTGGCAGCTTGGGGCGACATGCTTAGCAGTCGCGAGAACCTAGCTGGCAGAGCGGCAGCAAGAAGAAAGCACCAATCGTGCGACAAGGCGGACTCATAAGAAATAACGAGAACCGAGACACATGTCTACTGACTGCCATGGTTATGTAATACCACTAACGGCTAGTTGAGAGTAGGTGCACCCACCCTGCCACACCCGAAGTAGTTGAAATACTTAACTGATATAGCTTAGACAGCTACGAGCAAACTACGGGATATACCCGAATAGGACTACAGAAGTAGTGCCTAAATAACTTAAACCTCGGTAACCACAATGAAGACGTGGGAACGAGCGACGAGGTAGAGCATAGAACTAAATAATTAAGGAACTCCGACAGTGGAGAAGCACCTAAATGACTGACAGTCATGTCAAGATGTATGAGAAGCAGCTCTAAGGAGTAATTATCCAACTAAAGGATTAAGGAAGAGCCAACAAGGCTACTAGATACAGTGTGAGCAATACCGTGACCGGTATGAGTTAACCCAAAAACCGCCTGTACCACGCACTTGCCACCACAAGTACAGTAATAACGGGACTGTTAAGAGGAATCTTAACAAGTGACAAGTACTTAGCAAGTACCCGGGGTGGCGAACGAAGCCAATATAGCAATTTAGACCTTAAGAATTGTAAAACAAAACCTTGCAAGGGCCTAACGGCCTGATCATTGTATTAAGAACATACCGGTCAGCGAGAAGCTAGACCTGGTAAGAAGTAACAGGCATTGAAGTGCCATGAAGATTTTACTTTCAAGACTCAGACTTTTATTTTCAAACATAAAATTTTCCAAAACCCCCAAATTTTAAAACCAAACCAGGGAACTACGGTAAGATATCATAGGACGATATAAGAGGAGTTGGGAACAGAATACTTCACCTAGGCGTGTGACCGACACTACAAGTGTACACAAACGAGACATGGGACGACCGCACTCCGAAGGAGCTTGCGGGCCTGACAGACCAGTTATGAGTTAGTCGGGTAAGTGGTAACGTATCAATAAGATACTCCATGTATGTATACAAGTAGAGTACGGAACACGGGAAGTAGTCGACTCCATACTACAGACCATAAGACAAGTTAAAACCAAATAGTTGGACACCTCAAATGATCAAGGGAAAGAACCCAGTAAGACGACGGACCTAAGGATGTAGCATTAAGAAGTGCGAGAAGCACAGAGTATTAAGTGTAGACATTGGATATGTCTCAGAAATCATGAAAGAAACAAGTGATGACTGGAATGAATACCAACGTAAGCAATACGACTAATGCTTAAAATAAACATATTAAAGTTCGATAAACGGGATAGAATTCCCATAGTAAACTTCACTGAAGAGAACAACGACCTGACCAAGAAGGTAAAGGAAAAGTACCAAGGATCTACCCAGTAATGAGAGACATTACCACCCTAAACGGGGTATTTGGAACACATGTAACCGCAAGGCGGAGTAAAGAAACTGAACATACCCATGAGTTCAAGCCAGATGTAATGGCACAACTCAGTAACACCCAGGAACAATCCGTGAAGGGTGCCGGAATCAACAGTAGTTGAGCGAAACATCGTGGTGAGAGCACAAGTGTTAAAGCGAACACTCGGGTAGAACCCAAAGGGATCCCACGTAACACGGGATACCCTAGATTGCCAGAAGGCATGAATTAATATCAAGATGCTTAAGGGACTTCCATGTACGGAAGCGTGATGAAACAACCATATTAAAAAAAACCCAGTAATGCCTCCAAACCATTTAATGGTATATGGAGAAGAAGGAACTTGTATAAACAGCCGCACAAAGCATGGCTCGAGGCAAGGTGGCTTGTAAGCCGATAGAACTAACTACAAACTGTAGATTTAAACATTGAGAACCTATGCATAAAGGCATAAGAAGAAACAGTGGAAAATGAACCACTACTTTAGAGTGGGGATACCACTTGTTATTGGGGGGCCTATGGAGCGGCAATTGTGTGAATCCTCCAGAGAAAGGCTACCACCTAAGTATGTTATGTGAAACCGCTAGAGCGGCGTAGTGATACTTGAGCATGTGTATATTGCCAAGGAGCATATGAACACAAATAGTATGTGGAAAGGCTTTGATAGCGGTGGAAGGAAACCGAGAGAGTAAACGGATGAGAAGTACACACAGTACGTGTGCAATGTGAAACGCAGAGTAGCAATGCGCAAGAAGCGTAGAGAGATTTATAAGAATAACGTATTTGTTGAGCCAAGTGAATGGCAAGCCATAGTGTAAATGGCGAGAACACCTGGGCGGAAGCTAAAGTAGTAGCGGATGCCATGAAAATGAGTAGGAACATGGTACGTAACGAGTGGCCGTTGTAAGAGTATAGCCAGATAATGATATGAAGCTGATGAGAAAATGAGGTAAAGGAGACATGTTCATTCCTATCTCATGAGAGAATTACTGCCAAGAGTTTACGCTTCTGCACTCTATATGACTGAGTGTTTTGGTTTTGCACTTGTGCGGTAATGATCGAGTGGGAGAGCCAGGAACTGAGAAATGTCAACGAAGCCTGTTGAGTGAGAATCTAGAGAGATAACCATGCGACCGTTGGCCAAAGATGCACGAAGAATGTGGGTTGTAACCCACAGGTCCCAGGACCGATGAATGGTAAAGGCAGAGTAGTACGAATAAGGAATTCTTGTACAAAAACAAATAAACAAACATGGTTCAGAAGTCATTATTAAATGAAGAAGCACTACATGCTTAGTAGTAGCTTGACCTCAACCGACAACAAGTCGAGAAAAGTAAGTGAATAATCACGAGGTATACAGTGCTATACGAAATAGATTTCCAGAGAATTGGAGAGAATATATATCACTCATCGAATCCGCATACGGTAAGAGATACCAAGCGACGATTCAGGAACCTTTATTCTCAAGACAAAAAGGGATAAAAAGGGAGTAAATAACACATTGAGAATATAAAAAGGGCGAAGTAAGCTCTAGTTATCATGTCATGCAGCAGAAGCTAGTGAGCCGTGATTCAAAGGGTGAGCACACCTGACAATTGCGAGTAAGTAGCTAATCCTAAACTCCTTGAAGCCTTAGAGGCTAGAACTGAACTCAGTTATGAGTTAATTAATCGCATTGAAGTTAAAATACTTCATGACACCTGAATTAGTGAACCAATGTTCAGTGATACATATGGTCGATTACGCGGGCGTAACCCCTTTTAAGGGGGGTAGGGCGAGAAACCGCTTAGAGTATGTTTTATGTATAGGTGCGTAAACTGCTATGTGCATGGCACAAAAGAAATTATTTTGATGATTGGAACTCATGTTACATAAACATGTGTACCCATTCATCGTGTAAGTATGAGTATTATGCATGAGAGATGCAAGTAACGAGTATATAATACGTACGAAAAGAGAAGTAGAGAGACTCCTAGGGAATGAGAATCCTTATAGTATATGTCTAGTGAGATTAGACATGAGACATAACGAGTATGAATCGGTATGAAACCGATGTGTAACCTAGAAGGGAGTGAGTTCCCTAGGTGATTTTATTTGAGAATGATTGATGGAGTGAGTTCTATCCTTTGGAGTTGTATGTTGTGTGCTTTAAATTGAGTAACAATTTGAGAAAATGAGGTCATGAGTTGCTTAGGCAAGTAAGTGAAGAAAATTGGGAATGATGGATGACCTAAGTTCTAAGAATTAGAGATAAATTTAAATGGATTGTTTTATGAATATGACTAGAAAGAGTAAAAGATAGAAAATGAAAATGTTGACTATTTGATTGTTTGAAACTGACGTGGGAGGTGGAACTTGATCTGCTAGCGATCAAGGGAAACCGAACACAAATTGGAGGGGAAGGATAGTTCAACACTGATGCTGATCACATCAGGGTTGGATGATTCTTGAAGCTCCCTATAAGTGGTCACAAGTAATCACGCTAAGAAAAGAGGCATCTACCATAAGTTGGACTTGGAGTTGTGTGATGTTTCAAAAAGAATTTTCAAATGGAATTTACAAAAGAATTTTCTTCAAGTATGAAGATGAATATGAAGACTGGTTTTCAAACCGTTATCACCCGCCGATGGCTGAGCCTTAAGTCTTTATGACCGGTAGAACGGTGGGCGTGTATTAGTTTTGAAACCATTGCACCGTACGTGCGGCGGTCCTAAGTGACCGGTTGGGGCGGTGACAGTGTGTGATTTTTCCAAAGGCAGCGGGACGGGGAGAGTACCCTGAGACGATCCTGTGTTGAGTGAGTCAACCAGAGTGCTTGAGGATATGTATATGTGTAACGTTTTGATCAAAACCGAAGGGACCGTGGGCCAGAGAGAGTAAGTGCCCATTTGTCATGAAACGGCCGTGAACCAGAAAGAGTAAGTGTTCAACGTGACCGGTACCTGATGGATCATTAGTATATTACTCAATATGGATTCGAGGACTGTAGTGCCTTCTTGTCTTCGGACCGATTCCGTGGAGAGAGTAAAAAGAGCATTTCTGATTGCTATACATGCTGTGATATGTGTGTGGTATGTGTAGTGTGAAATGAGACTGACTTGTGGAGGCTGTAAGGTTATACATGTATTATAACCTTGGCATAGCGTGTCCATGAGAGTAACGATATAAGATTCACCAACTTTGAGGACAAAGTTCCTAAGGGGGGTAGATTTTAATACCCCGGATCTAAAAATCATGATTAAATTACTCTAATATGATTATTAAAGGCCTAATGGTGCCTAAAGAGTATTGGTAAAGAGAATAAAACCAAAAGAAAAGAGAAAATGCGTAAAACGCGAAAAACGCTAAAACGCGCATTAAATAAGTATAAGAGATATATGATCTCGTTAGGGTCCGAGATGGATTCCTAAGGCTCAGTTAGGCCTAATTAGTATACGGGAGTGATTCCCGAAGAAAACGGATCCAAATAATGGATTAAAACGCTAACGGAGTTTTAAAGCACGTTTTTCGAGAAAACCCGAAAACGTGACTTTAAGTGGTCAAACGGACCCGTAAAAATTATGGTTGACTATATAACTATAATTAAGTATTAATGGGAGTTTAATAACCATTAAAAATAAAGAAACGAGAAAAATCCGAAAAACGGGCCCGGTTGGTGAATAGTGCCAAACCGGGTAAAATAACGAGCGTTTTCTGTCAGAAACCGAAAAACGCTCCAGCTCACTAATAATGTGGGACCGGTTTTATAACTACACACACACCTATACTTAAGTAATTAGCTAGCTTTTATTAAGTCACAAAAGGACAAAGTAATAAAGTAGAGGAGGGGAATAGTGAAAGAGATATAAGTAACTCTCTCACCTTCTCTCATTCTTCTCACTCACGATTATTTCTTCCCCCTCCAAGCTGAGCTTCTTCTTCCTCCTCTGTTAAATGGCGATTTCATAAGCAGCACACAACCTTCATCTTCTTCCTCCTCTAACTTGCTCATTTCTTCACCAAATCACACAAAAACACCACCGTTAGATTCGTATCGGCAAGGGCTACATTTTCCACCCTTCGAAAGCTTGGAACCTCCATCTTCACCTCCATGGCAGTTTGGCCTTTTGAAGCTTGAAGGGGTTCTCTTGACTCCCCATCATCTCCTTAATGCTTTAAGGTAAAAATATAAGCAAGAGTTCATCATTTCTAGCTTGTTCTTGTAATTTGGAAAATTTTTCCTCCATTTCAGCTGATTGCTCCATGCCTTTGTGGGGTGTTGGAAATTCCTTCAATTGATTGCCAAGCTACCCATTTGGTCATTCTAAGGTAATACCTAAGTTATAGCCTTAAAACTAGCTCCTTAAATTACTAGTTTTGTGAGGAAAGCTTGAACTAAATTGACTTGTTTTGTGTGGTGTGGGGATATGATTGTAGTTAGCAATCTATGCCCCTCTGTTTGGTGTGGAAACAAGAAGAGAAAGAAGGAACAAGAGAAAGAGGAAGAAGAGAAAGAAAACCGAAAACTAACAAGGTAATGAGCTCACCTTGAGCTAGTTTTGTTGCTTGCAAAGCAGATTTTTTTATGTAGAATTAAGGATCTTGTTTTAGTGTAGTTAAGATACTACAATTTGAATGAGTAATGAGGATGTTTAATGTTGTTTAAGTGTGAGAAATAAGCTTGGGAACTATGCTAGTTTATTTGTGTGAACAATGGGAATTTGATGTGTTTTTGATGCCTAAACAAAAAAGGGGTGAAGAAGTGGTTATGAGATGATTTAATTGTGGTGAAAATGTTTGGGAAGTAGGCAAGTGCTGTCAAAAATTGCCTAGGAGAGTATGGACTTGGGTGTTTCATTTAATGGAAGAAACTAGGTGTGTTTAAGAGCTGTTAAGTGTGTGATTAATGGTTTGAAAACCAAACTAAGAGGAAGAGTGTGTTAGGTGTAAAAATAATGTCATATGAGTGTTGGGAATGGCATTAAAGATGGAAGTTTGAATGGTAAGAAGAGGGTTCCAAAATCTGTTACAGGAAGTAAAAGAACAAGAAAACTAGTTATGAAAGTGTAAGTGAATTTTAAGTGAAATTAACTAGAGTTTGTGAGTGCACTTGGTGCTTAGTTTAAGGTGGTTTAGGTGGGTAATTAGGTGCTAAAACATGTGGATTATAAGTGGGAAAGATTGGGAAATCAAATGGTGGAAGAATGGAGTTGTAACAGATTTGGAAATGCCAAATCTGTAAAATCTGTAGCAGGGTCCGGGACTAGGTCTAGGACCATGTTCCGGACCACCCCCTAAAATACCCCCGAGAGTTTTTCAGTTTGATAGGTCCGGGACTTAAGTCCCTGCCCATGTCCCGGACCACCCCTTAAATAATAGCCGAGGATAGAAGTCTGCACCTGGTCCGGGACTAGAGATATGGACAAGGTCCCGGACCATATTGAAATTCATGCCGATAGTTCGAGTGCAGGTTTGGTCCGGGACTTAACAGATGTATAAGTTCCCGGACCACTTCAAAAATATGGCCGAGAGTTAAGACCAGCATTGGTCCGGGACTTAAGGTGGGGACCAAGTCCCGGACCACCCCCAGAACCCTACATAAAGTGTTTTTAAGGTTTCTAAAGATGGGGGTTTGAATGTTAATGATGTTATAAGATGTAAAGGCCTTGTTTGGTGACATGTAAAGGCCCTAGGAAGTGTAAGAAAGTGTTAGAAGTGATTGAGAAGTGAGAACTCAAGTTAACAAGAGTAAAACCGTGATAACGGGATAACGGGATAACGGGGTATGTACGGGAGTAGCATTTTATTATGTACCGTATGAGCCTAGTATTAATAATAATGTTTGAAACGTTATCAGAGAATCGTGCGTGACCCGAGCATGGTGAGATGACACGGTAAAAGTAAAAACCTCGGTGAAAGGTATGATTTTCTCATACTCCGCGTGCTAACCGAGTTAGGTTGATTTGTGTGTTTGTGTGCCGGCTTATTCAAGACTAAAGCATGAAAATAATCCCTTGTTTTATTATGTATGTCTTGTTGTATGTTGAATGAGCTAACATACTTGTATGCCGGTGTGGTCTAACATAGAGTAAAGACCGACTCATAATGAGTACCGCTTGGCTGGAGACCCATAGATCGGGTCGATGCTTATGATAAAGAAAACGTGCAAACACACAAACTATCCGTTAAAGTATAATGATAACGCAAACATATGAACTCCCTAGAATGCGAGGAGAAGTACGGGTTGAGTAAATACCCAATAACGGTTAGAAACCATATTGAAACAATCCACGAAACAAATGAGAGTGGAAATTTAAGTGAACCTCCTTCAAGAGGATTCAAGATAGTTCAAAGATGTGAACTAGTAAAGAAGGTAAAAGAGACCTAAGGGATTAGTAGCTCCCTTGAGACATGGTCGACCTCCTATATGAGGATTTTACCGATTTAAGATAATAACCGAAAGTATGAGTAAGTGGAATGTATGAGTAACTCTTAAAACCTAAGATTAACCAAACTTAAGTAATGTTCCCAAAGTCATTAGAAACATCAAGGGTGATGCTTCTAGACTAATATACATAATATTATCATAACTCCGAGAGAGGAGTGTATGGGAATGAGAGTAGTCCGAGAGTAGTCGGACCTATGTAAAAGAGTTAGGAACTAAGAGAGAGAGTTCCGTGAGCTAGTTGAACCTTCCCACCATGCTAGACCAGAGTTGGGTCGAAACCGGGGAAGTAAGACTATGCTCGAGAGCCATGAGTTTTGGCCTAAGTATGTATTAAGAGTAACAAGCGTGACGTAGGAGACCTGTAGTGTCTCGAGAATCTACAAGAGCTTGAGTATAAATAACCCAAGAGTGTGGGTGAGATAATGAGTATAAATTACCCAAGAGTGTGGGTGAGATAATGAGTATAAGTAACCCGAGAGAATGGGTGTGTATAGTACGAGTAGCCCAAGAGAATGGGTGTGTATATGAATACGTAACCCGAGAGAGCGGGTGAGATATTGAATAAGTAAACAAGGCATAGTGAGGTATAACCCTCAAGGCCTAAGAGTAAACCGATACAACTAACAACCTTGTTATGTTAGTTAGGAATTGTGTTCCGTGAATGGATGTAGATTCCTTGAGTAATATACATATATATTGTATTGCTATGATGCATGTTGTTTGACTAAAATGAACTCCATGTATATCCGACAAAGTAGTCGGCGTACCCCGGTTAGCGCTTGGGGTATGCGAATTTCATATGCAGCGTTAATGCAGCGTTAAGCTGAGCCCCTAGGGGCAGCGTTTTTATTTTTAGGTACACCGAAGATGTTACCGTTCGAGAGTAGGACGGGGTCGGTGGGTTGCATGGGTAGTTAGATTTAATTACTTATGTATTGAAAGAGGTGTAAGACCGAATATGTTGTCGGCATCCATATATTGTAGACTCGGTATAGTAAAAAGTGAGTTGAGTATTGTATGTGTATTATGTATTCGGTTATTCCAGTTCATCAGACCGTTACTGTATGTGGAAATAAGCCTGGTTAGCCATATGGGTGGCTAACAGCGTTGTATCACCCTCCGTTGTATTTAGAGTTCCGTTGCAAATTTATTGGTAATTGTGACAGTTTAAGAGGTAATGACGTGATTAGCAGATGGGGTGTTACATTTTGAATTAGGTCTTTGCTAATTTAAGTTTTACATCTTAGAATTAAGGGAAGATTTGAGATAATTTTTGGAGGTTTAGAAAGGTACCACCCCACAAAACAAAACAGAGATATGCTAGTTGTGGGGAGTACAGTCTAAGACTTCTCTACACTGGGCCTGCTAGCCCGAAAATCAGTAGGTAAACCTAGAGGCTTTTCTGTGGTCACCTGTAAGATCGCTAAAATACTGAAGTGAAAATGACAAAAGCATAACAGCGGCAAAGCATAACCATCATAAAAGTTTGAAGATAGACATGTCGAAACAATGAGAGTAGCATAATGAAACAAGACTTCACAATTAAATGGGTTGGTCTCAAGTGAAGATTGAATAAAAGTCATACCAAAATCAATATATAGACCAAATTTGTGTGCAAGAAGCAATAGCAAAGAGAACAAGTTGTCAAACATAATCAAAAGGAGTTGTAGGTGATAAAAACTAACCCACAGGGTGGCCCGCCCCCGATTTATCATTCAACAAAATATAAGGAAAATAAATCCTAGTCCAATGCTCTTAGTTCCGACTCAGTCATAAACAACAAGATTTCCAAACCAATGAGGGCATGAGAGAAATCCAAGATCAACATTCTAATAATCCACACATGCAAGCCTATGTCCAGTTTCTGGCAATGGATGTGTACCTTAGTCAAGCAAATGAAAGAGTAATGATGAATCCCGATAAAGGGTGAGCAAATATCTAATGAAGTTAAAACAAAATGAAATGAAAGCCATATTCCCGTTAGACAACAGCTTGATGTGTCCATCATGGTCAAAAAGCTAGAGAAGATCAATCCAGGGTGAAATGAAGACACGCTCGAGACTTGTAAAAAAGAAAAATAAAAAGAAAAAAAAGGAAAAGGCAAAGGAGGACAAATCTCTCATAGCAGCAAACAACAGTACTGAAGCAACGGTAACAAGAAGAACACAAACCAATACTAGTTTAGGCGATGATAGATCTTGGAAATGGCTACAAATCAGGCATGGATCGGACCAAAGAAAGATGAAAGAAGAACATGATAGTGGACTGTGAATTTCTCAAATAGATACACATTCTGTTGTACAGTGCAGTAAAAGAGACCAACAGAGAACAATAATCTGAGGAGTTTTTTTTGGCTATGTGTTGTAGCAGTTTTTAGGGTATGAGTTCAGGTTTTGAAGTATACCAGCGTGTGGTATATCTATTTTTCTTCTCTTGTTTTGAACTTTTCTAGAAAAAGTGAATGAAGGCTTCCATGAATTAGAATGTGAGTGAATCAAGGGAAGAAGAAAAGTGTGAGGAGAAGAGGGAATGACTGATGGTTTGATAGAGGGGTAGTAGGGAGATGAATGATGAAGGATGTTGCTGAGTGAGAGAAATATGTGAGGCATGAAATTGTTTTGAACAAGAGGAGATGCATGGAGTCATCGAGTGTTGGCACGTTTAATTGAGTTAGGACTTTGTTTGCAAAGCAAAAAATAAGAAGGGGAAGCGTAGAACATATACTCACCAACCACAGTTTGAGAGTGAAGAGAAGAAGGCGTAGAGCATGTTGCTCTTGTTCGCCAGTAGGACTGTAAAATTACTGAAGGGTAGAAAAAGAATAAGGCAAGAGGTATGGTGCTCCTCTATTCACCAGTTTTGGGTTACAAATTACCATAAAGAAGGAAGAGGAATAAACGCGCATAACATGTATGTTGTTATAACCCAAGTTTATTTTGTTACATTGTTATTTTCTAAATTGGATTATTTTGATTTTTAGGACGTTATGGACATTAGGGCTAAATAGGAGACAAGGAGGTCTTTTTCCTCTTCTAATTTTGGTAAGAGATTCATTAAGAAATAACATTCCTTATTTCTCTTTCATGATCAGTATCTTATCGACAGTTTCTCTCATGTTGAATGTCGTTTTCCTTTCCCCTCTTAAGAGCAAGTTTTCACCTCTCTCTTGTGTGTGTGTGTGCTGCACTTTTGGCTGTTATTGTTCGTTCTCCTCTGTTGTGCCTTTGTCGTCAAAATTCATGTTTGGGTTGTGGATTTTGATGGTTCCATTTTTCAGATTTGGGGTTTTGTACTTCTTTGATTTAAGGGTTTTCCTCCATTGTTGTTTGTGCAATTCAGCGGTTGCGTGTTTCTTTGGTCTGAAATATGGTGTGTACGGCAGTTTTGAGTTCATATTTCGGGTCTCCTTCTGTATTAATCGAGGTAGGTGGTGAATGGATTCAACTTGTGTGTTCGACCGTGGGGAGTTTAAGAACTTGAGTTTGAGTGGATATGTTTAATGCATTTTCGTATCTGATTTTCCTATTCGTTTTGCCCGTGTATTGTCTACAAAACCCCTACAGAATGTCAGGTTTTTGTTGGGAATTGATTATATAAAATCTGGCTTGGTTTTAGGAAGTTTTCTATAGCATCCGTGATGATTTTCGCCTTGTTCGAACGTCTGCCCGATCTTGTATGTTCGGACAGACCCTTTTGCACTTCTATTTTCTGTGTGTTTAACTGTGTCCGAACTTTCGTCCGAACATGTAAGTTCGGACAGGGTGCGAGGACGAGTCTGACATATAAGTCTCGAACTATGTCTGAACTTGTATGTTTGGACACAAGTTCGGACACCCCTTTCTCCTTCCTTCTAATTTAAGTTTGACTTGTGTCTGAACATCACATGTTCATATGCCATCATGAGTTTATTTTTCAGAACTTGTCCGAACTTCACTGTCTGGACATAAGTCCGTACTTCTTTGGGTTTTCACCCTCGACATGATACATGTTCGGACATTTGGAATTCCTTATGGTTTGAGTCTTAACTTGTGTCCGAACATGTATGTTCAGAAACATGTTCAGACAGGCTTCAGGTTTCACTTTCTTTGTGTTTGAACTTCGCTTCTGTTTCTGTTTGCGGGGTTGTATTCCTCTAATATTGTTTAAGTATTTTAACCTCTGTGTGGTGCATGTTTACACACTTATGCTATATATATTAAGCTTTTGTTTTCGGTCCTAGTCTTCTCTGTGTCTGAGCCATGGATGGTTGGGTCTAGCTATCCTATAGCATGCTGCGTAGGACATCCTTCTATTATTCTCTCACGGGTGTCTCCCTCAATCTATTCACGAGTGGTTTACCTCATTCTAGTTACAAATATCTTTCCGTTCTATTTGTATGTATTAAGCACCAGTGTCCCGCTCTGTTTTGTGACTTCTATAAGTTCTGTTTGTACCCTCTGAACTCGGTTTTGGCTTGTGATAAGTTTGGTTTCTTTTGCTGTCTGATTCTGCTGTGGAAATTGTGTTTCCTTCTGTTTTTGACTCTCAGATTGTAATTATATTTTCAGCTGTTTTGAGCATGCTTGTTAATGAAGTTTATCATCTACTGAGCGTGTGGTTGCTCACCCTCTACTTTCCACTAAACCCTTGCAGATTGATCAGCGAAGATCCTCTTATGTTTTTTGGAGACTCTATCTCATTTGTATTTGATAAACATTCAGTAGTACTTTCACCTTTGTAGCCTTCGGGTCCTTTTATATTGCGTATTGAGCCTATCTTCCTATATATATATATATTCATATAAACATTGTTTCACCTATTCGTTGGATATTAGTTAGGAGCCTTGCGTATCTTAGGTAGTAAGTGTGCGGCGTGTAACAACCTTAGAACTAGGCCGTGTTAGGGGTCGTTACATATGTTCATAGAGTGAAGAGAATGAAAGAGGTGTGTACATGTATGGCCTCTGTTCAACAACTGAGTTCGCAAATGTACAGGGGTGAAGTGGCGAATTTAAGGTGGTGGAGCGTGAATGTCTCTGGTCGCCACCGTGAAGAGCATGGAGAAGGTGTTCCGGGTTCCCTAGTTGAAGGGAATGAAGACTCCATAAGCTTGCCTGCTCCTTGTTCTTCAGCTGAAGAGAAGAAGACGCGTAGATCATGTTTGTTCTTTGGACGTGGAAATGTGAAGAGAATGGAGAAAACGCAGTGCAAGAGTCTTCCCTGTTCTTTAATTGAAGGAAAATGAAGACACAAAGCAGTATGTTTTTTGTACGCAAGATAAAAGAAAGAAGAAGGTGCAGAGCGTTTATGTTCTTGTTCATCAATTGCATGCGAAGAAAAAACGGAAGGCGAACACATATGTTCCTTGTTCACCAGACAAGAGAAGATTTGAAGGGGTGAGAAGAGCACGTCTATTCCTTCCTCTCCATTGTCCGCTAACTGAAGTTAGGAAGATGGAGGCAGAGCATGTATGATATTTTGTGCTAGTTTGAAGAGAATGCAGAGGGCGTGAGCATGTGTGTTCCTGGTCGCTAGCTTGGTTTGCAAATTAATGATGAGTAAGAGAAATGAGAGGGGACTTTGTATGCCAGTTTGGGTTGCTAATTACAGTGAAGAAGAGAATGAAGTGGCATGTATGTTTCTGGTTCACCATGAATGAATAGAATGAAGGTAGAATGTATGCATTTTCTATTGACTGTGAATGAAGAGAATGAAAGTAGAGCATGTCTGCTCCTGTTCGCCAGATGAGAAGAAGAGAGTGAAGATGGCGGGAGCATGACGTTCTCTATTTCTCCAGCTGGGTTGAAGAAGGCTAGAGCATTTTGTTTCTTGTTCGACGGTAAAAATTTTTTTTGAAGAAAAAGAGTGAAGGCACTGGGTGAGAAATGAGGAAGAAGAGAATAGTCAAATGTTCTCTTGGGAAATGAAGTGTGAGGCGGCGGTTTTTTTAGTGTTTTATGATTGATGTTCTTTTATGTTAGAAGAAGACAAGTGGAGAGGCTAGGTTTATTTTTGGGCTGCCTTTGATCTGGATGGAGCAAAGAAATAGAGGTGGGCCTCACTGGGTTGGGCACCAGTGGATTTTTCTAAAAACGAGAAGAAAAGACTAGCAATAGGATTCAAACCTGGGCTACAACATCCTTCACACTTACATAAACCAACTGAGTTAAGAACGAAACATGTATGTAAACATAGGAAAAAAATAAAAAGGCAATAGTCTGAGTTGAGTAAGATCCCTATAAAACGCTAAATGCTTTAAATGAAAGTACAGAGTAAAACTAAAGATGTTTTGCATGTAACGATGAATGTTTCCTTCTGTTTAAAAAGACATGAAATAATAAAATATAGACACGGGCATATAAATAATAAGAAAGAGAATATAATAATAAAGTGTACTTAAAATGATGAAAACAATTTTGAAATAATAATGATAAAAATAAAATGAAAGCACATACTAATAAATAAAATACAAGTAACAATATCAATGAAATGATACAAAATAAACAAGTGATAAAATAGCATAAAGTAACATAAAAATGCATAGGCGAATGAATAAGTAAATTAAACTTGACATACTAAAATGAAACAAAACAAAACAAACTAAGATAGCATAATAAGTAAATAAGTAAAAAAAAAAAAAGGGCGGGTTTGAAATTTGTTTTTGAAGAATTGTGTATTTTCTGAAATGCTTTGAAAATTGATTTAATAATTTTGTCATAAAATGATAGTTTCGTTTTGGCACGCATGTTAACACGTTTAGAAAAAGAAAGGCAGTGACCCCGCTTATTTTATTTATTATTTCAGAATTTTCTTTATCGGGTTAAGAATTTTTGGTGTCTACACTCTTATTTCTCATAGCTTCCAATCTATGTGGCGGTGCAGGTCACCCTTACCTCATGCCCGTAAGCATTTCCTTACATTACAAATAGTTCCATAACCATAAGTTATCAAAGAACATACGACACAGAGACACCTCATCAATCAGAAGTAAATACAGCCACCTCATTAATCAGAAGTAAACACTATACCAATATCTTTTTTTAACCAAGTTTCAAGGAGCTTCAGGGATCACCCAACCTTTACATGGCCAGTGCCAAAGTTGAATTATCTTTCCATCCCCTTTTGTGTCCAATTTTCCCTTAAGCTGGCCAAGACCAAATTCAACCTTTCACTGAGTTCACCACATTCACAGAGCATCAAACACACATTACCAAATTATTATATTATTTTACCATTCTAGTAGATAACCATGAAAATCCGTAATCACCATTCCTGAGTACCTGCAAGGTACTAACTATATACATTCATGCAGCATAAATCACAATGTATCAAGATATAAAAATAAAGTCACCTTACCAAGATATAAACATAAAGTCACCATTACCCATCACAACCAATCATAGATAGGCACCTAACGCAAGAGATAATAACTAATCGGATGTCGCTCCACTCCCCCCCCTTAAAATAAAGTTACGACCTCGGAACTAAAGAAATACCTCAAAACATCTCTAGACTTCACCTCCCAAGTAGCTTCCTTAACACCGAGATATCACACCATATTTCTCAGCTATGCATCTACAAGTTGGTCCATCTACTAGGTATCTTTCATAGGGTTAAATCTAGTAGTATTGGCCAGTCTTTAAACCACTACCCAAATCTAGTTTACCCATTATTCGATAAGGGTAAACCCACCATGAAGATAGAATCCCACTTCCAATAATTTATCTCAGGTGGTGCACTTCACCTTTCATTCTGTTGCATTCAAATGAGCCACAACATCAATTTCTTTTTGAAATGAGCACACGCTTAAGGTACAAACCACCTCCCTTATAACCAGAGACTCTTATCCTCATATATTACAAAGCTACCATTCCTTCTTTAATTTTCTCCTTGATTCTCTCAAGCTGCACATCACCTGTTGTTTTTCTCGTATCTCATAAAACAAGTCTAAAGACAAGTTAATGGCATGAAACTTGGCCCTTGCTCACTATGACCAGGTCAAAAAATCTCCGGTTTGAATCTTGTAAGTTCTGTGCATAACTCATCAAGGAGAACTTTTACCGAATTAAATGAATGCATCTTCTTCCCATATAAGACATCGACCACCACATTTGATTCTCTTCACATTAGTTGACTTCCAAATCATAGTATTTAATTAGTCCCAACCACCTTATTTTTCTCATGCTCAACTCTCTTTTTGAGTGAGTATATATTTCAAGTTTTCATGATCGGTAAAGTTCGAGCAAGTCACTCTATATGAGTAATGCCTCCAAATTTTCAAAAAGTGTAATAACTGCTAACTCTAGATCGTGGGAAGGATATCTTGTTTCATACTCGTTTAAGTATTGTGCGGCATAAACTATCATCTTTTTCTTTTGGATTAGGACACAACCAAACTATAGTTAGGAGTATCACTATAAATCTTAAAGCTCTCAAGCCTAGATGGCAAAGTTGACTCTAGTTCTCATGTCAGACTTTCTCTCAACCCTTGAAAAGATGCTGACAACCATTATTCTACTGAAACTTCATACCATTCTACATCAAGTGGGTCATCGATCTCCCAATAATCTTAGAGAAATCGTTAACAAACCTTCTATAGTAACCTACCAAACCCAAGAAATCTCTTACTGCAGTCACATTAGTTGGTCTTGGCTAACCTTCCATCACCTTAATAGTAGAGGGATCCACATCAGAGCCGGCTCAAGGGGAGTGACACTGGTGATTTAGTACATGGCCCCCATCTATTTGGGGCCCCAATTTTTTTAATTTCTTCTGTAAAAGTGTACAATATTTTTCTACTGGTAGAGCTAGCGATAGTTTCAATAAATGAGAATTAGTGACCTTTCATTTTTACAGTAACTTTTCATTTTCCTACTACTCTAAGCGACAGATTGTCATTCATTACTTATTCACACCTCTTCTCTGCACTGCAGTCTGCACACTTCTCTCACCCCATTTTGCACTTATCTGCATACTCCTATAACTTCTTTGCAGTCTGCACATCTCAGCTCTCATAATCTCACTCTTACTCCACAATCTCCCTCATCCACCGCAGGCACAGCAATCTTTCCAACTTTCCATTCCATCCACGGTAATTGACAGACACATTTATATTTTTTAAAAACAAATCACTCTTCTTCCCATTGCCCCATTGTCACTGCATTACAGACATCTACATAACAAATCGCCAAACCTACCTACGAATGGGAAGACTCAAGATTGAAGTGAAGTAATGAAATCACAAAAGATAGATTAGTGTGAAAAAAAATTAGGAATGGTGAGTATACTCTACGCTTTATTTTGTAGTTTTATTATTTTCTTTCTAATTTAATTTTAGTTTCACTAATTATAGAGTTTTAGTTACTATTCAAATATTACAAGTCTAAATCAACGCGCATGACTTAAAACATGGCCTTGATAGTCCTAGAACTTAGGTGAAATGGAAGAATAAGAAAATATTAATCGTCATATATATGTTTATTTGGAATCTGGACTGATGTTCCTATAATTTTCTGCACAACACAGGGCCACCAAAATGATCGAGACGGCCTGTATATCCCTTCATTTGGTATCACATGATCAAGGAAATAAATCTTTCTCAACCATAATTCACACTTGTTCAACTTAGCAAAAAGTTGATTATCATTCAATGCTTGTAATACCATCCTCAAATGCTCACCAGGTTCCTTCTCATCTTCTGAAGACAAAAAAATATTATCAATCAACATTACCACATTTTTATCTAGATATTCATTCTACACTCTATTCATGAAATACCCCAAACCTTAAAATGTGGATGAACTATCTAATTATAACATATTAAGGCTATAATATGCCTTAGAAACATTAGAAAAGAGTTTAAACAACAATGTACACAAAAACATACCTTAAGCGTTTAAACCGAAAACGCACCTTGGAGCACGAAAGTGTGCTTTAAGGAAAAATGTGTCTTAAGCATTTGTACATGGAACTAAAAGGCTAATAAGCCTAAATACCATTAAGAAGTAAGGGACCAACAATAAAATGGTCAAAGGAACCATTACGTATACACACAAATTAAGTATACAAGTCCACACAAAAACTGGTACTAAACTGACGAAAGTCAAGGAGAAACCACTAAACGACTTGGTTTAAATTGGAATGAGCAACATGATATTTAATGAAAAAAGTTTCAAAAGGTTGTAAATGTACTAAGAACACATTTAAACTAGCCAAAACAAATTGCAAAAATCAATGTGAACCCGGAAGCACATAAAATGTGTTTTAAGGCATTTTTGGCCTTGTAACATACCTATAACATGGTATAAGTCATTAGGAACGAGTTTAATACACAAATGTTACATAATATAAGAAGAAAACAAAAAAAAAGATAAAAAGAGGGATAGGGCTGCCGACTTGGGGGATGAGTCACCAAGGCTACATTTGCTTTAATTTTCTACTATTCCAACTACTAAGACTTATTTGAATTGCCAAATCACCTTGTCCCCTTAATGAATCATTAATGAGACTCTTACCTGTCAAATGAGAGCTTCCAAGGTCGTAGCCAATCCTTTCTTTGAAGAAACAACACAAAACAAAGCCAAAGTTCTTAGTTTTGAACCTTAAAGAACACCCTTCCTTGTAGGAATCATAACCTTCTCGTCCTAGCTCCAAATCACAAGATTGATAGCGCGTTGGAATCCTCTCTTCAAGAGCTTTACAACCATAGCTCATGAGCCCCCAGATTTGCAGGAAAAACCACTAAGAAGTGCCTTTGATTCTCGAGGTAAAACATTGCCTTCTTGAAAACTTCTTATTCTTTGGTTTTTGTTACAGCCGATTGGCATGGGATACTAACCCATCTTATTCTTCATCTTATTGTATAATTTTGGGGAAAATTCCTTTAGCAAATTGCTGGTGAAATTTCTAAGGAATTCAAGCTTAAATATTAAGCTAAAAGTTTAATATACAAGGTAAATCCTACAACTACCTATTTCTTGGTTCTAAATATTGATCTATATATGATCTAACATATTGTATACCTTGTTTATTATTACCGAATTTAGTAGGTGTTAGATTTAATTTTTAGCACCTAAAATGGTAATATTTTGTAAATCTAAAATTAGATTTACAACCCTTATGATATAAACTTTAATATAAGCTATCATAATATATAAGAAAAGTTCATATACTAAAATTTAGTGTGTGGCCGAAAATTAAGAGAACTTGGGTGAGATAGAAAAATTATATAACTAAGTTAAATTAAAGGAACTAGTATAATTAAGTGTAATATGTAAAATTTGTGAAGTTTTGGTCGCATATTATAATTGCTGAAAATATATATGAATTATTATGAAATTTATGAAGTTTAGATGATGGGAAAATAATTGTAGAATTAAGTTTACAATTTATATAGAGTTTATAAGTATTACTAGAATTTATAAGGTTTTTGGTATATTTAAAGTTAATAAAAGATAGTATATGTATACTACAACTTTAGGATAAACGAAAAGACCACAAGGGTAAAATGGTAATTTCCCGGGTCAAACTTGGTCAAACGTGGTCAAACTTGGTCAATGACAGTTTGTAAAATGTTTAGAGAAGCTAAAATAAAATTTGTAGCAAAAGATTAGATATTAAAAGGATATTACAATATTACCCCTAAAGTTAAGTTAAATTAACTTTAGGGGTAATATTGTAAATAATGGAAAGTTAGGGGGTTAGACCATAAAAGACTGGTCAAACTTGGGTATATTTTGGTAATTGACCAAAAGTATAAAGGAAATTAATTAAATAAGACTTTGGAAGAAATTAGAAATAAAAATAACAATTTTAGAACTTATTATAAGAAAAATAGAGATTAAGAGGAAACTATGGGTAAGTAATGTAAATAACACATTTTTATGTGTTTAGAAGGTTAAGGAAATTAAATAAAGAATTTAGAAACAAGTTGTAAAAGAAACAGAGTTAAGACGGGGTTAAACAAGACCCGTATATAACTTAAGGTATACGAGGGGTATACCTGTAATTTAATAAGTATAGGAGAAATCATTACTTAAGGTATTTTTAATGAAAATACAAGTTATATTGGGAAAAGAAATAAATACGTATGATATGGAGTATCATACGGGCGTATACGAAAAATTTTAGGATATATGAATAGTACTCGTATACGTGAATAGTATATGTATAAATGAATAGTAAATATGTATACAATGAATAGTAAATACGTATACATGAATAGTAAATACGTATACATGAATAGTAAATACGTATATATGAATAGTCAAATATGAGACGTATACGTAAATAGTAAAATACGTATATGTGAATAGTAAATAGGTATACGTGAATAGTAAAATACGTATACGTGAATAGTAAAATACAATGAATAGTGAAAAATATGAAAATTAAGTTATTTAACCACGCCGTCCTAATGAACTATAGGAGCGGAGTAGGTGACCGGAATAGTCGAGACGTCATCCAGGAGTGGACAAACGTCGGTAGGCTAAGGTATGGGATTCTTGTAGCTTGTTTGCTAACGAGGTCTACCTCGGTTCGTGTGCTATGTGTTATTGTGATACGACAACAAGATTAAGCATGAAACCGATTACTGTATTGTTATTGTGTCCATTGTACACTAACATTACTTGATTCAGAGCTTGTTCATTAACTTTGTTTAATAAACAATTGTAAGGTTATAAATACTCCAAGTTGTTAGTAGGTTAATACCGAGAGAGGTTTAACTAACCAATTGTAAAGAGACTTCAACTAACTGGAACTTGTGAGAGGAATGGGACTGACTCCGGTCATGCATGTTCAGGTTAGGAGGTCGGCATCTGTATCAGATCTGTCTTCCGCCTAGGGTCGACAAACTGACCCGACCATCTCGAGTGAACAGTTCGAGATGGGAGGCAACTTCAGGAGGCGCAGGAGGGTCAAGCCTACACCCCTCATAACTCAAGAATTATGTTTATTAAACCAATGGAGCTAATAACTCATTGGCTAGGGTTACTTTGACCCGGCAAAAATAAACAATTCAGTTAGAGAACAACCAATTCTAATAGGAGAATGGTTGACACTTATAAGGTATGGTCAAACACGAGAACTAAACAATTCTCAGGCCTCAGGATTTAGGAATCTAACTTACTCATTAATGGACGTCCACTACGACGTTCGATTTATTTGAGCTGTGAATGTTTCACATAATTGTATGTTGTTATTGTACTTCTTATTATTGTTGTATGAATAATCAACTGCATGTATACGAAAGTAGTCGTGTGTAGCCTGTTAGCTTGTGGGCTGCACGTTTTCTGTACCAGCAATTGCTGAGCCCCTTGGGGCCTGTGATTTAAACTTTGCAGGTAGGTGCCAGACGAGGACCCAGCCTGAGAGTAGGAGTGGGTAGAGCACTAAGGGTTTAATTTGTTTACGAGTGTGCCTGTACACTCGTTTATAAACTGTGGTAGTAAGTTGTAATAATAGGAGAGATACTTCGAACTCGGTATTGTTTTGTTTAAGACTTGTACGCACTTACGTTCGGTACACTGGGTCCGTCAGACCGTAGCTTGAGACTGGAATAGGCCTAGTTAGTCACGTGGGTGACTAACGGCGGTAACACCAACTTTTAGTACTTTCTTCCGCTGTGTTGTAATATTGTTGTCAGGTTGTTACGTGATGGTTCAGGTTTAGCAGTTGGGGTGTTACAAAAAGTGGTATCAGAGCGTAGTTACGCTCTGATGACTAGAGTTACCGAACTAGAGTAGGTACCGAGTTAGAGTAATAGTCATGGGTTTGGGTGTGAGATAGTAGTGTGATGAGTCAGATAACCACCAATAAGGGTGGAAGTATCTTACTATTAGAAAAAATGCTTAGACCAAAGCCTTTGTAATCACGAGCTTACTGTGCATTTATACTTATTCAGATGTCAGGAAGAAGAGGAGGACGAGGCCGAGGCCGTGGCGAAGAAGGAGATGAGGCTGCTGAGATCCCGGGTGGACAGACGATAGCTGAGATCGTTGCTGCCGCCCTGGGGCACATGGGCTCAGCCCGGTGGGACCGCCTGCTCCACCACCACAGCCCCGGGAGCCAAACTGGGTGAAGAGTCTCGCTGACCTTCGACCCCCACCGTTTAGAGGGGAGACAGACCCCACCAAACTTGAGGCGTACATCTCAGAGCTGGAGACCACCTTCGAGACACTTGATGTACCTGCAGAAGCCAAGGTGACTTGCTGCGTTCTACTGAAGGATGCGGCGAGCGATTGGTGGAAGCTAGTTAGGGCCGAATATGTGGCCAACCCAACTTCGGCTGGGAGCAGTACGGCCTTGCTGAGAGCCAAGTACTACCCCACCCATGTCCAGACTAAGAAGCGTTTAGAGTTGGACGCACTGAAGCAGACTGACAAGATGACGGTGGACGACTTCTACTCTCAGTTCACCGCTCTTATCCGTCTTCTAGCAGGATTGAGATATTCAGACCAGATTCTGGTCGACCGCTTCTATGGCAGGCTGAGTCACCGACTACGCTATGGCATGGGCCCGGCAAGCTACTACTACCTTGCAGGTAAAGAAAGTTGAGATTAGTTGAATGAATGAACTTATATGAGAATGAATGTGAGACTGATATTTTTAAGAGCATGAGTGCTATCATGCCGCTGCTAAAGTTGAAATCACCGTCCAGCTGAGGGACGAGGATCAGGCACTGAAGAGAAAAGTTGCTGGTAATAGCTCTGACAATCAGGGGTAGGGGGGACAGAAGAAAGGTAAGTACCAGCCCCCACCCCAGAAAGGCTCAAAAGGTAACCAACCTAAGGCTGCTGAAGAGCCACAAAAGCAAACCTATGGCATAGCAGCGAAGCCTCTGCGCTCGTCTGCACCAAAGGGTAACAAGTAACTCCTTAAATTAAGTTAGCAGTCAGATATCAACCTTGAACTTCAATTACTAATGTTGTAAGCAAACAGGTACTGAGACCGGCAAGGGGACCGGCGGGGGATATAAGCGCCGCTACAACCAAGACCATCCTGGAGTTGATTGTGAAGGCAATGAGGTGGAGTGTAATTTCTGTGGTGTGTTCGGACACCGAGCTTTCGAATGTTTCAGAAACCCCGAGAGTAAAGCTTATAGACCTGGGTGGAAGGCCAAGGGCAAGGGCGTGGCCGCTCCGAATCCTGGAACCGACGGTCCAAAGGCGACACAACCAGCTACTAACAGGGGACCCCGGGTTGTCCAGCGATCAGGGCCGCCTACACTACATATGGTGGACCGGGAAGACGAGGCTGAACCCTCATCAAGACCAGGTACCACTATAACCTATTAGGGAGCAAAACTGTATGCTTATCGCATTTCATGCATGAATCAGTGACTATATTTTGACGAGTTTCTAGTTAATTAGAACTCATGTAAGATAAATTATTACCACCTTAGGAAACTTCAACATTTGTTATCCAATACCTTCAACACCTAACCTAGAAGAGACCAACCTAAAGATTCACGAATTCCCAAGGGAGCAGTGTCAGGTCATCCGGCCAGGTATGATCTTATTAAAAGGATACCTGTCACCAAAGGCACAAATCGCCATCATCAGGAGATGTAGCCAGCTAGGAATGGGACCGGGAGGTTTCTATACACCGGAATACCCTGGAGGATCGAGAATGAAGCTAAGAATGATGTGCTTGGGTAAGAGCTGGAACCCTTACACCAACACTTACCAAAAGATGAGAGAATTGGATGGAACAACACCACCAGAGATACCTGAGGAGTATCATACGGTTAATACACAAGCCGTAGGGATCGCTCAACCACTTGAAGCTGATCCAATCCCAAACCTCGAGGCAGACCTCTGCATTATCAACTTCTACGAAAAGGAGGGGACTTGGACTACACCAAGATAAGGACGAGACAGCGGAGTCTCTTAACCGAGGGATACCCGTAGTGTCTTGGTCCATTGGAGACGCCGAATTCCTATATGGCGAGCAGAAGCGTGTAGACCTCGCCCAGAAAGTGGTACTTAAGTCAGGAGATATTCTAATCATGGGTGGAAAATCGAGAATGCTGTATCACGGTATCAAGAGGATTAAGTTGAATACGGCACCATCAACCGTAATCAATGCCACACACATGAGACCTGGACGCTTGAGCTTAACCTTTAGGAAGTACTAGCCATGTAATACACTGAAGTATTGTAATAGAAAAACTCATAATGTAAAAGGATGGTTTAAATAATATCAGTGCTGATTACTCGTTTTCGACTCGTATTATACCATCAGTACTTATGAATACATAGGTTGTGGATTCGGTTCGGAAGGTGCGATAAGCTTACTCACAGTGGCACAGGCCGATGAGAGCGGCACTATCCTCACGGGTACCTTTCCGATCAATGGCATTGATGCATCAGTACTATTCGACTCAGGGGCCTCGCATACCTTCGTCTCATCATCATTTGCAAGGAGGTTGGGGCTAGACGCTGACGAGCTGCCAGACTTCACGGTTACGCTCCCATCTAAGGAGAAGGTTCGATGCACTCGCTACTACCGAGCAGCCACTATCCGAATTAGAGGAGAAGACTTTCCTGTCACCTTGATTGAGTTCAGAGATTAAGGGTTTGATTTTATATTCGGGATGAACTGGTTGGAGAGGCACAAGGGTCGTATCCTCTGCGCCGAGCACCGACTACTACTCAGGAGTCCGTCTGGGGTTACTATATCATACCGCCAGAGACCTAGAGAGCCTTCAACCAAGATCATCACCGCTATGGCCATGTATCGAGAGCTGAGAAAGAAGAAAGAAGTGTACCTCTGCTATGTTCAGGACATAGAGAGAGATTCAGAGTTCGACCCCAAAGTACCAGTGGTGTCGGAGTTTCCCGACCTCTTTCCAAGGGAACTACCCGGCATGCCACCACCACGGGAGGTAGAGTTCACCATCGAGCTGCTACCAGGAAGGACCGATAGCCAAGGCGCCTTACCGCATGGCTCCAGCTGAGATGAATGAATTGAAAGAACAGCTGAGAGACCTGCCCGACAAAGGGTTTGTGCGGCCTAGTGTATCACCTTGGGGAGCGCCAGTACTCTTCGTGAAGAAGAAGGATGGCAGTCTCTGCCTCTGCATCGACTACAAGGAGTTGAATAATGTTACAATAAAGAACAAGTATCCGCTACCACGCATAGACGATTTATTTGATCAATTGAAAGGGGCATCTGTGTTCTCCAAGATTGATCTCAGATCAGGGTATCATCAGATTCCTGTTAGGGAGAGAGATATTGAGAAGACGGCATTCCAGACAAGATATGGCCACTACGAGTTTAGAGTGATGCCGTTTGGTTTGTCGAACGCACCGACGATATTTATGGATTTGATGAACCGTTTGTTCAGGGACAGTTGGACAAGTCAGTTGTGGTCTTCATCGATGATATACTCATATATTCAGGGTCGAGAAGTGAACATGAAAGTCACTTGAGACAAGTTTTAGATATACTAAGGGAGAACCAACTTTATGCTAAGTTCTCCAAGTGCGAGTTTTGGCTTGACCAGGTCTCTTTCCTAGGTCATGTCATCTCAGATGCTGGGATCTCAGTGGATCCAGCAAAGATTGACGTCGTGCGCACCTGGCCAAGGCCGAAGTCAGTTACCGACATCAGGAGTTTCCTCGGCTTGGCAGGTTATTACAGGAGATTTGTTAAGGACTTTTCTAAGGTCAGCAAGCCAATGACCAGTTTTATGAAGAAGGGTGCACCGTTTGTGTGGACAGATGACTGTGAGAGTTCATTTCAGAGCTTGAAGGACTCATTGACTTCTGCACCTGTTCTGACTATCCCAGACGGTACAGAGGGATTTGAGGTATATTGTGACGCATCAGGTAGGGGATTGGGTTGTGTACTCATGCAGCATGGCAAGGTAGTTGCCTATGCCTCTCGCCAGCTGAAGAAACATAAGGAAAACTACCCCACGCACGATCTTGAGTTGGGAGCTGTAGTCTTCGCCTTGAAGATATGGCGCCATTACTTATACGGAGTTAGTTTGACAGTCTACACCGACCAAAAGCTTGAAGTACATATTCACTCAGAAGGAGTTGAATATGAGACAGAGAAGATGGTTAGAGTTCCTGAAGGACTAGACATTGACCTCCAGTACAAAGAAGGGAAGGCCAATGTTGTAGCTGATGCTCTGAGTCGTCGAGCACACTTCATGCTATGATTGCTAGTTCAGCTTGATTGACGAGGTGCGAGAGGCTCAGCAAGCGATTCATATATGATGGAGATCAGCAGAAGCTGATAGAGGGTACATTCGAGAGCCAGAAATATGACTTCGAGTTACATGATGATGATCTGATCAGATTGAAGGCCGATTATGCATTCCTCGCAGCAGCACTGAGCTGAAGGAGCGCATTCTACGAGAGTCACACTGTTCTTCTGTTTCTATCCATCCGGGAGCTTCGAAAATGTATAAAGACATGAAGCGTTACTTCTGGTGGACTGGGATGAAGAGTGACGTTACTGAGTTTGTAGTGAGGTGCCTAACTTGCCAGAAGGTAAAGTTCGAGCACAGGCGACCTGGAGGCATGGTTCAATCAATGCCAGTTCCAGAGTGGAAGTTTCATGATATCTCCATGGATTTCGTGGTTGGACTCCCACCTACCAGGGGAGGTCTGAACATGATATGGGTTGTAGTTGATCGCCTGACCAAGGTAGCCCGATTCATACCGATGAAGGACACTTGGAAGGTAACGAAGCTTGCTGAACTATTCGATAAGGAGATCATGAGACACCACGGAGTACCTAAGACCATAGTATCTGACAGAGACACCAGATTCCTTTCGAGATACTGGAAAACTACACGGGAAGCGCTGGGTACAGAATTGAAGCTAAGTACCGTGTTCCACCCTCAGACAGATGGTCAGACTGAGCGTACGATTCAGACACTTGAGGACATGTTGCGAGCATGTGCCTTGGACTTCCAGAGCAGTTGGATCGATAAGTTGCATCTGATTGAGTTCTCGTACAACAATATCTATCAAGCTACGATCAAGATGGCACATTTCCAAGCATTGTACGGCAGACCATGTCGCACACCACTCTGTTGGGACGAATCAAGTGAAGCGGTCATTATAGGACCGGAGTACTTAGAGCAAGTTCAGGCTGAGGTTCAGCGAATCCGAGAGAATATGAAGGCAGCCCAGGATAGACAGAAGTCGTATGCTGATACGCGACGACGAGACTTAGAGTTTTCTATGAACGATCAGGTATTTTTGCGGGTTTCGCCAATGAAGGGAATATTTAGATTTAGACAGAAGGGCAAGTTGAGCCCAAAGATTGTAGGTCCATATACCATTACGGAGCGGGTGGGCCCAGTTGCTTACAGGTTAGACCTACATGGTGAGCTGGGTAAAGTGCATGATGTTTTCCATGTCTCACAGCTTAAGAAATATATGCACCACCCCTCCCATGTTTTGCAGGCCGAACAGCTAACCATAGAGCCAACCATGAGATCAGTAGAGACCCCTCAGCGGATTCTGGATACGAAGACTAGGGACACTCGCCACAAGTCAGTGAGACTGGTGAAGGTTCTCTGGTCCAACCAGGACGTCGAGGGGGCTACTTGGGAGTTAGAGGATAAGATGCGGGCGAAGTACCCTTCGCTCTTTTCAGACTAGTTTTCTTGTTAAGGGTACGGGGCGTACCCCTTTTAAGGGGGGTAGAGCCTCTTTGCTTTTAAGTTTATAAGCAAACAATCACATAGTGTTGATTGTTGTTTGTTGCTTACTTAGTTGTTTGTTGCGTACTTGGTGTTAAGTATGTATGTTTTTAAGTTTGTAAGCAAACAATCACATAGTGTTGATTGTTGTTTGTTGCTTACTTAGTGCTAAGTATGTATTATACTTTGTGACAGACCATATGAGTCTGAACCTTAATAAATGTGGCAGACATTATGAGTCAGAAAGCGTAGATACAGTTGTGCGATGTATGTGATTTTGTATGTGAAGTTACCTGTGTATTCTAAGAGATATTAGATGCATAGGAACTTTGGGGACAAAGTTCTTTTAAGGGGGTAGATTGAAATACCCCAAACCTTAAAATGTAGATGAACTATCTAATTATAATATATTAAGGCTATAATATGCCTTAGAAACATTATAAAAGAGTTTAAACAACAATGTACACAAAAACATACCTTAAGCGTTTAAACCGAAAACGCACCTTGGAGCACGAAAGTGCGCTTTAAGGAAAAATGTGCCTTAAGCATTTGTACATGGAACTAAAAGGCTAATAAGCCTAAATAACATTAATAAGTAAGGGACCAACAATAAAATGGTCATAGGAACCATTACGTATACACACAAATTAAGTATACAAGTCCACACAAAAACAGGTACTAAACTGACGAAAGTCAAAGAGAAACCACTAAACAACTTGGTTTAAATTGGAATGAGCAACATGCTATTTCATGAACAAAGTTTCTAAAGGTTGTAAATGTACTAAGAACACATTTAAACTAGCCAAAACAAATTGCAAAATCAATGTGAACCCGGAAGCACATAAAATGTGTTTTAAGGCATTTTTGGCCTTGTAACATACCTATAACATGGTATAAGTCATTAGGAACGAGTTTAATACACAAAATGTTACATAATATAAGAAGAAAACAAAAAAAATTAGATCAAAAGAGGGATAGGGCTGCCGACTAGGGGGATGAGTCACCAAGGCTACATTTGCTTTAATTTTCTACTATTCCAACTACTAAGACTTATTTGAATTGCCAAGTCACCTTGTCCCCTTAATGAATCATTAATGAGACTCTTACCTGTAAATGAGAGCTTCCAAGGTCGTAGCCAATCCTCTCTTTGAAGAAACAACACAAAACCAAGCCAAAGTTCTTAGTTTTGAACCTTAAAGAACACCCTTCCTTGTAGGAATCATAACTTTCTCGTACTAGCTCCAAATCACAAGATTGATAGCTCGTTGGAATCCTTTCTTCAAGAGCTTTACAACCATAGCTCAAGAGCCCCAAGATTCTCAGGAAAAATCACTAAGAAGTGCCTTTGATTCTCGAGGTAAAACATTGCCTTCTTGAAAACTTCTTATTCTTTGGTTTTTGTTACAGCCGATTGGCATAGGATACTAACCCATCTTATTGTATAATTTTTGGGACAATTCCTTTAGCAAATTGCTGGTGAAATTTCTAAGGAATTCAAGCTTAAATATTAAGCTAAAAGTTTAATATACAAGGTAAATCCTACAACTACCTATTTCTTGGTTCTAAATATTGATCTATATATGATCTAACATATTGTATACCTTGTTTATTATTACCGAATTTAGTAGGTGTTAGATTTAATTTTTAGCACCTAAAATGTTAATATTTTATAAATCTAAAATTAGATTTACAACCCTTATGATATAAACTTTAATATAAGCTATCATAATATATAAGAAAAGTTCATATACTAAAATTTAGTGTGTTGCCAAAAATTAAGAGAACTTAGGTGAGATAGAAAAATTATATTACTAAGTTAAATTAAAGGAACTAGTATAATTAAGTGTAACATGTAAAATTTGTGAAGTTTTGGTCACATATTATAATTGCCGAAAATATATATAAATTATTATGAAATTTATGAAGTTTAGATATGGGAAAATAATTGTAGAATTAAGTTTACAATTTATAAAGAGTTTATAAGTATTACTAGAATTTATAAGGTTTTTGGTATATTTAAAGTTAATAAAAGATAGTATATGTATACTACATCTTTAGGTAATTAAATCTAGTGATTTAGAGATGTTTAAAATGATTTTTGATGTTCAAAAATCTGTAGGAAAATTAGTTTCAAAAATTAGAAATTAATTAGAGTTAATTTGGTTAATAAATGAGTTAGGATAAAGGAAAAGACCACAAGGATAAAATGGTAATTTCCCTGGTCAAACTTGGTCAAACATGGTCAAACTTGGTCAATGACAGTTTGTAAAATGTTTAGAGAAGCTAAAATAAAATTTGTAGCAAAAGATTAGATATTAAAAGGATAAAGGAATAAAAAGTTAAGTTAAATTAACTTTAGGGGTAATATTGTAAATAATGGAAAGTTAGGGGGTTTGACCATAAAAGACTGGTCAAACTTGGGTATATTTTGGTAATTGACCGAAAGTATAAAGGAAATTAATTAAATAAGACATTGGAAGAAATTAGAAATAAAAATAACAAGTTTAGAACTTATTATAAGAAAAATAGAGATTAAGAGGAAACTATGGGTAAGTAATGTAAATAACACATTTTTATGTGTTTAGAAGGTTAAGGAAATTAAATAAATAAATTAGAAACAAGTTGTAAAAGAAACAGAGTTAAGACGGGGTTAAACAAGACCCGTATATAACTTAAGGTATACGAGGGGTATACCCGTAATTTAATAAGTATAGGAGAAATCATTACTTAAGGTATTTTTAATGAAAATACAAGTTATATTGGGAAAAGAAATAAATACGTATGATACGGAGTATCATACGGGCGTATACGAAAAATTTTAGGATACATGAATAGTACTCGTATACGTGAATAGTATACGTATAAATAAATAGTAAATACGTATACATGAATAGTAAATACGTATACATGAATAGTAACTACGTATTCATGAATAGTAACTACGTATATATGAATAGTCAAATACGAGACGTATACGTGAATAGTAAAATACGTATATATGAATAGTAAATACATATACGTGAATAGTAAAATACGGTGAATAGTAAAATATGGTGAATAGTAAAAAATACGAAAATTAAGTTATTTAACCACGCCGTCCTAATGAACTATAGGAGCGGAGTAGGTGACCGGAATAGTCGAGACGTCATCCAGGAGTGGACAAACGTCGATAGGCTAAGGTATGGGATTCTTGTAGCTTGTTTGCTAACGAGGTCTACCTCGGTTCGTATGCTATGTGTTATTGTGATACGACTAACCAAGATTAAGCATGAAACCGATCTACTGTATTGTTATTTTGTGTCCATTGTACACTAACATTACTTGATTCAGAGTTTGTTCATTAACTTTGTTTAATAAACAATTGTACCAGGTTATAAATACTCCAAGTTGTTAGTAGGTTAATACCGAGAGAGGTTTAACTAACCAATTGTCAATGAGACTTCAACTAACTGGAACTTGTGAGAAAAGGAATCCGAGACTGACTCCGGTCATGCATGTTCAGGTTAGGAGGTCGGCATCTGTATCAGATCTGCCTTCCGCCTAGGGTCGACAAACTGACCCGACCATCTCGAGTGAACAGTTCGAGATGGAGGCAACTTCAGGAGGCGCAGGAGGGTCAAGCCTACACCCCTCATAACTTAAGAATTAATGTTTATTAAACCAATGGAGCTAATAACTCATTGGCTAGGGTTACTTTGACCCGACAAAAATAAACAATTCAGTTAGAGAACAACCAATTCTAATAGGAGAATGGTTGACACTTATAAGGTATGGTCAAACACGAGAACTAAACAATTCTCAGGTCTCAGGATTTAGGAATCTAACTTACTCATTAATGGACGTCCACTACGACGTTCGATTTATTTGAGCTGTGAATGTTTCACATAATTGTATGGTTGTTATTGTACTTCTTATTATTGTTGTATGAATAATCAAATGCATGTATACGACAAGTAGTTGTGTGTTGCCCTGTTAGCTTGTGGGCTGCACGTTTTCTGTACCAGCAATATGCTGAGCCCCTTGGGGCCTGTGATTTAAACTTTGCAGGTAGGTGCCAGACGAGGACCCAGCCTGAGAGTAGGAGTGGGTAGAGCACTAAGGGTTTAATTTGTTTACGAAGTGTGCCTGTACACTCGTTTTATAAACTGTGGTAGTAAGTTGTAATAATAGGAGAGATACTTCGAACTCGGTATTGTATTTTGTTGTAAGACTATGTACGCACTCACGTTCGGTACACTTGGGTCCGTCAGACCGTAGTTTGAGACTGGAATAGGCCTAGTTAGTCACGTGGGTGACTGACGGCGGTAACACCAACTTTTAGTACTTTCTTCCTCTGTGTTGTAATATTGTTGCAGGTTTATTACGTGATGGTTCAGGTTTAGCAGTTGGGGTGTTACAATTCATCAAGTCCATGAATCACATCCGAGCTTTAGCCAAACCAAAATGTATAACGACAAAATCATAATGCTCATACCTCATCCCAAAAACTGTTTATGATATGTCTTTCTCTGTAGTGCTTAGTAGATGATAACAAAATCTCTAGTCAATCTTAGAGTACACATTAGCCCCTCTTAACTAATAAAGCATATCATCAATCCAGGGCAGTGGGTACTTGTTATTTACCGTGTCTTTGTTCAGCTCTCTACAGTCAATGCGTAACTTAGACCGCCAACTGTTTTTTCCTTCCACCAACCGTTGCTCTCCATAAGGACACATTAGGAAATATTTTGCCTTATCCAATAGTTACTCCAGCTTAATTTTCAATTCCTTTATTTCAGTAGGTGCCATTCCATACGGTGCTTTAGCAAGTCATCCAGCTCCTGGTTGTAGATTAATGTGAAGCTCACTCTCTATGTTTGGCGGCATTCCTAGAATCTCATTACATAACACATCTAGATACTCATCTACCACAGGAATCTCACAAAGGAATCTCTTCATTTATCAAATCATCCACATAGCACAAATAACAGGGTATTACCTCTTTAGTTACACTGTCACATTCAAGGCTGAACATTCTTGATTCAGTTTTTTCACCTGCAAACTTGAAGATATTTTCTAGCCCTTTTTTAACCAATTTCTCTTCTCAACACATGATGTTTCCCATATACTTGTGTGACTAATCCATTCCATGAATAACATCAAAGTCCCTTGAATCAAGTTTGGTCAAATCAGCAAGGAATCTAACTCCTTTAATCTTCACACATGCCCCTTACGCATCTCACCACAGTACCTAATTTTCCACAGGGAATAGAAATAGTCACATCTAGGCCTTCACTCGTTACCATTAAGTTCTTCTAAAGAAAGGATGATGCAACAAATAACAATGATGCATTAGAACACAAAAGGACATAAGCATAATTCTTATCAATCAAGAAAGTACTTGATCTCACTCCACCCTTGGCACTAGCCTTATCTAGGCTCATCACATTGATCTCTCCTACTACTTTTAACTTTTCTTCATTACAACCCACATTGGGCTCAGTCCTGGGTCTACTTGGAATAGCTGAAGAATGTTTAATCTGATTTGTAACACCCCCGGGTAACCCAACGAGATCACGAAAAGACGAAACAGCGGATTCACAACTTCTACTCGGGTGTCACAGACGCCAACCACCCACGTGGTTGACACTACAACAACATCAATACCAAGCTGCGGTCCGATTGACTGGAATTAAAACACAATCAAATCCAAGTACAATAGAAATTACAGACCAAGTACCGAGAATTCTACAACATAAGTTTTTAGTTCAACAACATAATCCGAAAGTACACTAGGGTTTAACAATACAAGGTCTTAACCCATACATTAACAATATACTACTAAAAGTCTTGCCCGTACGGAATACCCCTATGGTAGTCACCCGTGCCTACACTCCGTCTGTCTCCCGTTTCATACCTGTAAAAAATAAAGGACTCAGCAAAACTATGTTGAGTATGAACGTGTGAAGCCCGCATGTTACCGGGCCACACGACTACTTGGTCGAATATGATTAAGTCCAATTGCATGCTATAGTAAAGCAATAACACCCAACATGCAACATTAACATAGCAACATCTAATATACCACATAAACATAGCAACAACCATCATGCAATGTCAACATAGCAACATCCAACATATTAGTCATAGAGTTAATAACAAGCACTACAAGCATTGTAAAACAAGTCGAGCTTATGAGAGAATTTGAATAGTGATGATCCTCACAGTGGGATCATTCAACGTGGAGTGTTTTCATTACTTTTTCCTTTGTTTTCATCATGTGTACTTCTCTTTCTCCTTCTTGCACCAGGTCTAGGGACGTGGGTTAGTTCCCATGACCATATTGTATGGGTGCTTATCTCTTCTTACTTCTTTATGGATTAATTGAGAGTTCTCTTATTACCGCACGTTAGAGGACGTCTCCTCCTTAGTTTATACCTCCATTCCCGGCGTCGTACGTCGAGAAAGAGGGGTCGTCTTTAGACCCCAGGTTATGCTCTCCAATTTGCTGATCCTCCAATCCCGACGTCAGGTCGAGAAATAGGGGTCATCTCTAGACCCCAGGTCATGCTCTCAAGTTGCCAATCTTCCAATCCCGGCGTCGTTCGTCGAGAAAGAGGGGTCGTCTTTAGACCCCAAGATGTGCTCCACAATGGTCGGTCGAAGGATCTGATGCAGATACCAACTCCCGAATATATATTCAATACCGCGCGGCCCGAGATGTTGTCTTCCTAGGTTATCTTCATGTTCCTCCAGTGGATATTTACTCTTTATCCTTGTTAATGAATAGACACCATGGTGGGTGTCATGGTACGTCCTCCATGGTTAGGGAGGAGTTCCCTTTAATAGTATTTCTTTGTTTTCATAGTTCTCAGTGTTTCATCTCAAATTCCATAAACGCGAAGGGACTAAACTACTGTGTGCACGCAAATAACATACAACAATTATATAGCAATCATACAACACAATCAGTAAGCAATCCAGTTTCATGCTTTAATCTTATAGTCTTTTCACACAGAGCACACAACACACAAGCTGTGTAACACGGCAACATACGAACCACACATGTCCATACCTTATTTGAGAGCACGGGTCGTCTTACACTCGAAGTCCCGGCCGGAGTTCGCTATGGTCCTAGGGTTGATTAAAACAATGTGTCAGTTCATTATTTTATGTGATGACACTCTATAATGTATGTTATCCCCTAGGTATGTTGTTAGATGCTTAGCTTATATAAATTCCTAGAACTTCACATGCACCCATTGTAGGCTTATCTTACTCCTAGGACACTCACAACTTGTTTTATATGTTAACTAAGTCTTTTGTTCCTTAGGTAATGTTTAAAAGTGTTTTAAGCGCTGGTTAAGTAACAAGTTTATATAACATGTATATAACATGTCTAATGTGTATCCCCTCCTTAGATAAATAGGTGAGTAATATTTTAACCCTTGTATAATGGTATTATAGATCCTAGAATACCCCTAGAACCCATTTATACAGAAATCCAAAAGTTTCAAAAATCTGAAACGCGAGCCCTTTGTAATACCTTAACTAACTTCGTTTTTAATGTAGTAATTGATGTACAACTTTCCCACATGCTTTGGTATCTAGTTAAGCCCATTAGCTATTATTTGAGTTCATTATTAAGTTAGAATCACCCTTATAACACCTTAGTAACATAGTTATACAGAAACCATGCTACAGAAACCGAAACACAAAATCTGTTACATTTAACTCCATGTCTAAGTCTCATAACTGATTTATTTTTGCTTCCCAACTTATAGTCACTTAGGTTTGTGTGTTACTCAGGTAGTAAACTCAAAGTTAATCCAGAATACACCGATAACAGCTTGGAAGTTCATTTGACAGAGAACCGATACAAAAAGGAAAATCAGAAACACTAAAAATGAAAACCCATGAGACCAATGTCCTCTCCTTGATTCTTTTCTATGTAAGTGTTATTTCTTTCCTTCAAATCACTCCCCTATGTACCCCTTAATTAGTTAAGTGTTTCCCTTCTGTTTTAAACCTCGAAACTGTCACCAATAACATTCACCTAGTCTTTTATACAGAAACAGAAGTAATTCCTCAGAAACAAGACATCAAAACTGAAGTGCTGGGTTTTCTGCTAGATTTTCTTTTATTCCCTTCCTTTCTGTTTTTCATCAGTTGTTTGGTTCCCAAACTCTCACGTGGTTCTGTCAACTTAACTCACCTCTCTAATAACATTCCTAACTCATACCCAAGACACTATAACCCTCCTAATATCCCAGTAAATCTGTTACAGAAACAGAAGCACCTCCAGAACCAAACAAAAAGAAATAAACAGAAAACAGAAACTGATATGTCCTTCCATATTTTTCCCAGCTTAACTATAACTTGGTTTATGTGTTAACAGATCCTCCTTTGACTCAAGACTAATCCTAATCCACATGGACAGTTTCTCGGGACACCCTTGTACAGACTCAACACAACTGAACTGAAACAGAAAAATAAGATCTGTAACTTTAAACTGAAAGACTGATATTCCTCTTCGTTTTTCTGTTTCTGTTCCTAATCTGTTTCTTGTTCCTTTTCTAGGTATCTGTATTTGGTTAGTGTTAATAAGTCTTTAAACTCGTGAACAGACAAGACTAACCAAGAAGATGTAGTTAGCCACTGAAACTGTAATAGAAACCCAAAATTAACTTTTAAACCAGAAACCTGAACTGATCTTTCTTTTCTCTTCTATTTTCTTTTCCTTATTGTTCCTTGATTATGTTTTTTTTACCTCTACCCAATTAACCTCAGTTACGTAGTTATATGTGTTATTATAGTTCTAGTTCTAAGACAACCCAAAATAATGTGGCAAGCTCACAGAAGCTACCACTGAGGTAAAACTTCAGAAACTGAAATTTGAGCTGATGCATTCCTTTTCCTGTCATGGTTTTCTTCTTCTGTTTTATTTCTGTTTTCTTTCCTAAGCTTACTTACAACTCCTCCCAACTTTGTACTACCTAGTTAATGTTTTGTCAACCCCTATAATCCCAAGAACAACCCAGAGTAACCTTGTCAATACTCTGTACGAGTTTATAGTGAAACCAGAACTGGAAACAGGAGCTGCAAACCTGAAATCACAGAACCGATCATTTTCCTTTCTGTCACCTCTTAACCTGGTTCTTTATTTGTTTCTTTCCTTTCCAAGTTCCCTAGTTGCTTAATTAGAATCTTAGTACGGGTTATACTCTCAGAGCTAACCGAACAAAACCCAAGACACATGATTTAACCACTAACTGCACAGAAACAAAAGGTATTTATATACAAACTGTTACATGGTTTTATTGTTCTGTTAAGATGTTGTTGTTTCTGTCTTCTTTTTCTTTTCTCTCAGAGCCCTTTAAGTGCTTATCTAGTTAGTGTAATGTGATGTTATTCTAGAAGAAGCCCACTACATCTCTGACTGTACTCGGAGAAACAAATATACAGAAGCACAACATTTTCAGAATTGAAACAAAACTGTCACATCTCCTTCTGTTTTCCTCTCTACTAGTACCAGGTTAGTTTTCTGTTTTCCTTTGAACTACTCTCACATTTGGATAACTCAGTATATGTGTTTGTAGTGTTGTAAGTATCATTATCCAATACCACCCCAGGACAGTAAGAGGACTGAGAGTCATGTTACAGAAATGCAATATCGACAGATGGGTTTTACTTTGTTTTTCTTTCTGATCAGGACATGGGTTTAGGAGTAACTCACCAGTTGAGTTGCTTGGCTGATTCTTGGGTGTAGTATGGAACTTCCAACCCTTGCTTATTCGACAATAACTGAGGGCATTTACCCAGGGGTTAGGCTTGGCAAAAAAAATAAGAAAAAAATATCAGAGAAGGGAATGACAAGAATAAAAGGACCAGTCTGTTTCAGAACCTCACCTTCCTGTTATGTTTCAAGAATGAGTTTTTGAGACTCCACTCAGGGGCTTTTGAACACAGCCTATGGGGACTGTATGAGGAAAACAAGCGTGAAGAGAACCAAAGTGTTGAGTGGCAATCTTTCAGACCGCATAAATACCACCGAAGTAACAGATAGGTAGGAGGCATTTCTGTAGCATTACCTGAGCTGGTTTTCGAAGGAAAAAAAATGCAGCAGATGACAGTAGCTACTTGCTCCTTTAGGTTTTGCTCTCTGGTTACACTTCTAACCTTGCATGAACAATCGAGCAAGAAGATTAGGTAGCAGTGGGTTCTCGGACAAGGGAAAACAGAAGGGAAATGAGACTCAGTAGAGCTTACCTTGTGCATCAAGATTAGAGAGAATTGAAGATTGTTCCTGCCCATGCAGAACAATGCAAGGCAGGAGGAAGAAAGATGGGCTATGGGTTATATGAAACAGATAGCACGTGGCACGGGGGACAATGTGCAGGAGCTGTGAGAGTTTGAATCACACGGTCTATGTGTGGGAGTTTGTAAACAGCTCTGGTGTATAAAATTTTGAAACAGGGCAGGTTTTGTCTTCTGACTGGAAAAAGAATGATGCCCATGGTCAGTTGTAATGGTCTTCCCGATTAACAATGCTACTGGGACCGTTGGGTATGGAGATAGATGTTAGCTAATGGAGTTTTGGTCTCAGGTTGTGAAGAACTGTCATGGAGGAAATGTCTGTCGCCATATTTTTTTTGTTCTTGGTTTAGGCGCACAACAGAGGGAGTGAGAGGCATGAGATTTAGCAACTGCCACTGTGTGTTCGAGAGAGAATTTGGGGACATTGAATGCACAAGTTACTAGGGGGGGGGGTATGGGCTCTTGAATTAAACAACGTCTATTGCCTCTGGATTTGATTCCACTGGTCTCTCTATATATATTCTTGTTCGAATCGGTTATTCACCGAGGTAGAAGAAGATCATTGCGCAGTGTTGTGTTTTTTTTTGTAGTACCCGATTAGTTCTAATACTAGTTTTAACTTGTGTGAGTAAGTTGCTGAATTTGAGCCAGCTCACCCGGTTAAGCACTCGGGGAAAGTACGGGAGGTCTCGGGTTCGAAACTCAACGGGAGCATCTTGCTCCTTTTGCTTTCCTTTTTTTTTGGTTATACATGTTTATTTATGCACGTAAGACCATATAATATATGGCGTTATATTTATTTATTTATATTACAAAGTTAGGCGACGTTATCATTTTCATTACAACGTTACGATATAGTAACGTTGCATACGTGTATTTTCGTACTCGTACATATATATATGCACTAGCTTTAATTATTCGTACGTTATTTTATGTCCATATTATAAAACGCGTTATGATTTTATGCGGTTAATATTTAGGGGTATTTCAGCTTACCCCCCTTAAAAGAGACTTCGTCCCGAAGTCTTACTTCCTTAACTTATATTTTTTTTTCCACTTCTAGCAAATCTTCGGGATCCAGTCCCGCATTCATTCACGATACACAAAGGATTAAGTTCATAATCAAAATTCTCAGTGCTTCTGAGCAACATGCCACATCAGTGGCTTCACACGAATTCCCATGGTAAACCAAGATGCTAGCAATGTATATAACATGCTAAAGTGCAAGCCAAGGCACACAATATTCATTCATACTGAGCATATAATATGCTAAGGTGCAAATCATGGCACACAACATTCATTCATACAGAGCATACATGTACGTACATAACAGTTCCACACACAAGTCTACCAACCATCAACTTGTGGTTGTAGAATTACAATACAGTGACACAAGCAAAAACGTCCAAAACGAAACATGCTTACCCCCCTTAAAAGAGGGGTACGCCCTCGTACCCTATACTAAACCGAAGTATCGGTGAAAAGATGGGGGTACATATCTCTCATCTTATTTTCGAGCTCCCATGTGGCTTCCTCTATATCCTGATTTGACCATAACACCTTCACTAGTCTAATTGACTTGTTCCGGGTCTCTCGAGTCTTAGTGTCTAGAATTCTTTGAGGTGTCTCCACTGATCTCAATGTGGGCTCTAGGACTAGCCTCTCGGGCTGTAGTACATGTGAGGGATCGGGCATGTATTTCTTTAGCTGGGAGACGTGGAATATATCATGAACTCTTCCCAACTCTGAGGGTAGATCAAGTCGATAAGCACCTGGGCCCACACGCTCCCGCTAATACTGTAGGGGCCTACGAATTTCGGGCTCAACTTTCCCTTTTGCCCAAATCTGAAAATTCCTTTCATCGGCGACACTTTCAAGAACGTCTGGTCGCCAACTGTGAACTCCAGGTCTCGACGTCTGTTATCTGCATACGCTTTCTGTCTATCCTGTGCGGCCTTTATGTTCTTTCTGATCTGCTGTACCTCTGCCTGAACCTGCTGCAAATAGTCTGGGCCTATGATAAAAGCTTCACTGGACTCGTCCCAGCACAACGGTGTACGGCAGGGTCTACCATATAATGCCTGAAAAGGTGGCATCTTGATTGAGGTGTGGTAACTGTTATTATATGCAAACTCGATGAGGTGCAACTTATCCAACCAACTACCCTGGAAGTCCAAGGCACATGCTCTCAGCATGTCCTCTAGGGTTTGGATGGTTCTCTCTGTCTGGCCATCGGTCTGCGGGTGGAAAGCAGTGCTAAGCTTCAGCTCGGTGCATATCGCTTCTCGTGAAGCCCTCCAATATCTCGAAAGGAATCTCGTGTCCCTATCCGACACTATTGTCTTTGGCACTCCATGGTGCCTTAAAATCTCCTTATCAAAAAGCTCGGCTAATTTCAACACCTTCCATGTGTCCTTCATAGGAATGAATCGTGCTACCTTAGTAAGGCGATCAACAATTACCCATATCATATTCAATCCTCCTCGGGTCGGTGGCAGTCCAACTACAAAATCCATCGATAGATCATGGAATTTCCACTCTGGGATAGGCATTGGCTGCACTGTGCCTCTAGGTTTTCGGTGTTCAAATTTTATTTTCTGACAGGTGAGGCATCTGATAACGAAGTTCAAAACGTCGTTCTTCATGCCAACCCACCAAAAGTATCGCTTCATGTCTTTGTACATTTTTGAAGCTCCAGGGTGAATAGAAGTAGTAGAAGAATGAGACTCTCTCATGATGCGCTCCTTGAGCTCAGCACTCTCATGGGGAATACATAATCTGCCATTCACACGTATCAGGCCATCCTCATGAAGCTGGTAGTCATATTTCTTCTTATCTAATGTGCCATCGACTAACTTCCGTCTAATATCAGCCATTACTCTGTCGTTCTGCTAAGCATTACGGACTTCTTTGATTAGGCTGGTGCCTGCTATAAGTGTATGCAATGTGTGAGCTCTACGGCTAAGTGCATCGGCAACTACATTGGCTTTGCCCTCCTTATACTGAAGATTGATGTCATAATCCTTTAGGAACTCCATCCATCTGCGCTGTCTCATATTCAATTCTTTTTGGGTGAACACATACTTTAAGCTTTTGTGATCGGAGTAGATGGTGATCTGTGAACCGTAAAGGTAATGACGCCAAATTTTGAGTGCAAACACAACTGCTCCAAGCTCAAGGTCATGTGTGGGGTAGTGTTCTTCGTGCTTCTTCAACTGACGGGAGGCGTAGGCGACAACTTTCCCGTGCTGCATAAGGACACATCCCATACCCATACCGGATGCATCACAGTAGACTTCGTATCCATCGGTACCTTCAGGAATCGTGAGGATGGGGGCTGAGGTCAATGCATTCTTCAACTTTTGAAATGCTGCCTCACAGTCTGCTGTCCAAGTGAAAGGGGTATCTTTCTTGATGAGGTTTGTCATAGGTTTTGCTATGCGGGAGAAGTCCTTAACAAACCGTCGGTAGTAGCCTGCTATACCAAGGAAACTTCGTATATCTGTCACAGACTTCGGTCTCGGCCATGTACGTACTGCCTCCACTTTAGCCGGATCTACTGCTATCCCGGCAACATAAATAATATGCCCAAGAAATGCTGCCTGATCCAACCAGAATTCACACTTAGAGAATTTGGCGTACAACTGGTTGGTTCTGAGAGTCTCGAGTACCTGCCTGAGATGGTGCTGATGCTCTTCCTTGGTTCTCGAATATACTAGTATGTCATCAATAAATACCACGACTGTCTTGTCCAACTGATCTCTGAAAACTTGGTGCATCAAGTCCATAAACCTCACCGGGGCATTAGTCAGTCCAAACGGCATAACGGTGAATTCATAGTGGCCGTATCGGGTCCTGAATGCGGTCTTTTCGATGTCGCTCTCCTTCACCGGGATCTGATGGTATCCTGATCTGAGGTCGATCTTCGAAAATACTGTCGCTCCTCTGAGCTGGTCAAATAGATCATCTATGCGTGGCAAAGGGTAGCGGTTCTTCACTGTCACTGCATTCAGCTCACGATAATCAATGCATAACCGAAGACTGCCGTCTTTCTTCTTGACAAATAATACGGGTGCGCCCCAAGGGGATACACTCGGGCGTATGAATCCCTTATCCAACAACTCCTTCAATTGCTCCTTCAACTCCACCATCTCTGTCGGGGCCATTCTGTACGGGGATGTGGAGGGCGGGTCTAGCTACTATGGATGTCCGGTAAGCACCGGGAAGTCCCGACTAACGCACCTCTCACTCTATCTCTTAACCCATAACCCATAACTCAATCTCAACCTCAATATTCTCCTAAGTTCGGTATTTCTTGTCTTCAGAGCGTAACTACGCTCTGATACCACTTTTGTAACACCCCAACTCAATCCAAATGTGGTCTCGCAACTTAACAACATATATATATACATGTCACAGCGGAATTCTTTACACTCCAGGACCTTGCCACGGTCTGACAACAGAATATACCGAACATTAGTACATAACAACCTTAACCAAATACATATTCTTCTTACAATCCTCTCACAACCTATACATCTTACTAACTCAATTGCCATACGAGTGTACATGCACAACTCGTAGGTCACACTTAATCCTTAACACTTGTATCCTCTTCTTACTCTTGCGACGGCCGCCTCCTGATGTTCACCTATGTAGTAAAAACAGCCCCCAAAGGGGGTCAGCACGAATGCTGGTACGATCCTCTCATGGCCCCCAAGCTAACGTGGCTACGACGACTAATTGTCGATAGCATGGAGGTTGATTAGATGTACAACGTAATAGTAAATGCTGTAAACAACAATCAAAGTTCACACACAATGAACGACTTAAATGCGTTCCCTTAATTCGAGAGTTAGTTATTTAACTCCTCAAGTAATGTTCCCTCTTAATCTTAGTCCATCCTTATCTCACCTCAATCTTAATCTTATCTTAATCTTAGAAACAACCACCCTTTAATAAGGAGTGGATGTAGTTTATCTTAGTCTTAGTAATACAAACCATCCTTTAAAGAGGAATGGTTGCAACTTATCTTATCCTTACCTTAATCTTAATCTCAACTTAATCTCAGTATACAAACCGTTCCTGGAGGGGAATGGTTGTAGCTTAGTTCGAACCTGGGATTTAGGTGATCCCACCGCACCATGTTAATGCCACCTACTCTGGATGGGAGTCCAGCGTAGCTGAGCCGGCAACCGGCCCTAGGCTACAAGTCCGAAGACAAGTCCTTAATCGGGAGTCGAATCTGCTATAGATACCGACCCCCTTTCCTTAGCATGCATGACCGGAGATCGGTCCCGGGTTTCCTCACTCAAGTTCCAGTTAGAAGTAATCTCAAGACCTTGTTTGTTGGTTAACCTCTTTCGGTTCATATCGTCCCATATTAGGGAGCGTTCCTTAGTCTCACTCAATTCCTTACTAAACGTTAGTTAGTAAGTTCCCACGATATGTTGTGTTAGTTTTCAAACATCACACAACATTACAATAATCATAATATTCCGGTTGCATGCTTTATCTTGTTTAGTGAGCACACAAAACAAATAGCACACAAGCCGAGGGACACCTCGTTAGCAAGCAGGTCACAAGAAGAACTGTACCGTTCACCGTTGGTTGTTCGGTTGCTTACTCTCTTCTGGAGTCCAAATCCCCAAGTCCTAAAACATTCATTCAGTTTTAGGTTGTTAATCACTAAACTTAATTCAACTTACTTAACTTACTTACCTTACTTAACCCTTAATGATCCCAACCTAACACTTCTTAAGTCTTACAACTTAATCTTACAAACTTAATCTTAAGTGAATCACTTCCCTCACCACTTATACTTATTCATCCACTTAATTATCATTGTTACCCACCAAACATGTCCTTAATAACCTTATAACATCAATACCTAATTATCCTCATCATTTCCCATCCTTAAACAAGGTTTTTGGCCAAAACAGTGGCATGTCCGAACTTGTGTCCGGACTTCCCAAGTTTGGACGCAAGTCGAGACTCAAAACTAAAAACAGACGCATGTCCGAACATGTGTCCGGACTTCGGAAGTTCGGACATGGGTCGAGGAAAATCCTAAGTAGAAGCAGGCACGTCCGAACTTGTGTCCGGACTTCCCAAGGTCGGACACAAGTCGAGACTCTGAAATTTGGCATGCAACAGGGCCTATCCGAACGTCCATGTCCGGACAGATGTTCGGACAAGGCAAAACACTCATTTTCTAAGCCTTCAAACACTTAACCAATATTCACCAAACTTCTCCTAAACCCTCATAATGTCTTCTAACATCACTTAGGCACTTAAATTCACCTTAGAACTTCCACCAAACTCTCCAAAACAACTTCCAAAGATCTTCTCAAACATTTACTAAATTCTTACAAACACTCCTAACACTTGTCATATGATTCCTTACATTTCCAACTTGTACATTTTATCTAAACTTCGACTAACCAAAGTGTTTCCTTCCCAATCAATATAACTCCTCCTTAACATCATTACATTCCATCTTTGCTTCGTTAAACCTTCAAAGGTCATCTTACATGTTCATGCACAATTTCTCTTCTTTTCATTTGTTACTCATCACTCCTAAACTCTTGAGCTTACTTATACATTGCTTCCCATTACCTTAACACCTTGACATGGTTCTTCATTTACCCTGACCATGTAACACCCTCCTTAGACATTTCCACCTCTTCTATGCATCTTATTCACCACCCTCATGATCATACTCTCTTTTACATTCCTAGTCATTTTCCTTAACATTTGACAACATTCTCCCACACCTCTCTCTTCCATCACCTAAGTCCACTCATTAACATCTAAACTAAACCTCATTAGTCCACTACTAGCATCATCACACTTACACAAGCTTCCAGACTCCTCATTGTTTTATTCTCTAGTTCATACCTAAATCACCTTAAAGCATTATACACCTTTCCATTCAAATCTTTGCTCAAGCCTTAGCATTCCTCATCACATTATTTCGGTGTGTTTAATACACTCACCAATCCTCTAATTTCTCCTAGACATCTCTAGGTCATTCTAAACCTCAAGAACTCCTTAGTTAACTCATCTCCACTCAAATTCCTCATAATGACTCCTAGTAAATCCTAGGTCATATTAATTCACCACTACCACTTAAACACTTTGTTTTCTACTCAAATTTCGCCATAGCTTCTCTAGCATCTTATCATGCCCAAACACATTATTTTTCCTCATTCTTCCATCTCACACACATCAAGTTCTTTCTCACCATATCTCATCGCCCAAACCAACTCATCACATCAAACTCAATATATCGCAATAATCTTAAATTGCATAGCACCAAGGCTCTTAAATGACATGGCTCTTAGGCCCTTAAATGACTTAAACTTAAACACTGAATTTCCCACATATAAAAGCTCTCAACCTGTAAATACACCCATCAATATCATAGTAGTTATAACACTCTTAAAACTCATCTTAAACTTATATTACTAACTCATTCCCATTGGCTCCTTAGTCACAAGTTCATAAGCTTGTTTAAACTCTTTGTCTTAGGTTATATAACCCAATACACAATGTAAGCTCTAAGCCACATTGGTACCCACCTAAACTCATCCCTTAAAACTTAAACCACCATTAGGTAAGCATTTTACCTTGTTTTCTCAAGCTTATCTTAACTTCCTCCTTAGACCTTCTTCTTGCATGAATCTCGGCCACCACTTAAATTCCCCTTGCCAATGTTCTAATCAATATTCAATGACTCATATGAGTACTAAACAATACACTAACCTCAAGGAATAAAAACCTAGGTTAGAAATGTGTTCTAAGGCATAAAAGTGGATGATTACCTTGAAGTCTCAAGATAGACTTTGGCATTGAATTAAATAGGACCTCCACTAGTCCTTGGTGAATAAATCAAGCTAGAACAAGGCATAAAAACATAGCCCCATGAGAAGAAATTTTTGGCCATATAAGGAAGATGATGGAAACTTGGTTTTTCTCACATTTTCTTTACCTTAAGAGAATGGAGAAGCTAATGAGCTCTTCAAACTTGATTTTCCTCCATCAATGGAGTTTTCTCCTGGCTCCAAACTTGAGCTTTGAAGGATTTGAAAATATAGAAAGCTAGAGCTTGAGCTAACTAAGAATAATATGTGTTTAGTTTTTGATTTGGAGCTAAAATGAGCAAGTTATGGACATTTGAAGATGAAGCAAGAATGGAGCTGCTTGAAACGGTTTGAGAGGATGAAGAAGGTGAAGAAAACCGTGGGATAAGAAGAGAAATGAAGAAGAGAGGAGAGAGGTAGGTTAATATAAGGTAGTTTACTTTTATAAAGCAAATAGTACTATTCTCTCTTTTACTCTTCTTTTTTCTTTATTTGCTTAGTCATGTGGTGACTCCCCACATCAAAAACTGGCCCCCTCTTGTAATTAGAGATATTTATGGTCTTGGTTGACCATCTCATTGACTTATGTTGACTTAAGCTTAATTTGGGCACTATTTGGCACTATTCACAAATTAGTGCACATATTTCTGAAATTTTTGATTTCCCATTGATTTAAGCTTCCTAATGTGATACTAATTAGTACACATGTTAATTAAAGAGTAATGATGGACATCTAGCCACTCAAAACTCAATTCTAAGACAATTTCTCAAAAATGTGCTTTAAGACTTCTTAAAGCACATTTTGTGTTTTAACTTGTTTTCAAGCTTGGTTTTCTTTGGTAATTGGTTTAAAATGACCATTAGAATATTACTACGGTCTTATCATGATATTTGGGTACTCACCCAAGTCTCTCCAAGCTTAGAGCACATTTTTGCCCTAATTGCCCTTAAGGTACTTTTTGTGTTTTCCTTGGTTTAAATTGTCTACCAATCTTTCTAAGGCATATTTTAGCCTTACTACATCATAATTTGATGTTTACTTAGCATACTTAGGTTTGGGGTATTTCAATCTACCCCCCTTAAAAGAACTTTGTCCCCAAAGTTCCCATGCATCTTATCTTATTAGGATACATATCTTACCTCATTCCTCAGATCATACTTATGTATACTTAAACTCATTGGATCATTAGATCCGCCATATTCTTATACTCAAATATCACACAACATGCTTAAGCATGTATAGCACTCAAAATTCCCTTTGTTCCTTTTGATGATTAAAACAATCACATAATTTTCATCGTATTCTCCCATGTCACCGGTCCGTAGACAAAGGCACATTCGTCCACGCCACCATGGGCCAGAATACAAAACACTCTGCTCTCCCCATGTCACCGGTCCGAAGACAAAGGCTCGTGCGTCCTCGACTTCATGGGCGAGACTCAGTAAAAAGGTAATCCTTTTTATGAGGTCACGTGAGGAATAATTCCTCTAATTAAAATACAAGCAACTCCAATCTCATTTTATCCTAAGGCCTCTATCCATAATGTGATTTAGTTGTGACCACTGGTAGGGAGTTTCAGGAATCATCCAACCCCGATGTGATCAGCATCAGTGTAGAACTATCCTTCCACCCCAATTTGTGTTCGGTTTCCCTTGATCCCTAGAAAATCAAGTTCCACCTCCCACGTCATTTTCAAACATCCAAATAATTCACTCATGTCCAATTTTCTATCTTTTTAGTTCTTCTAATCATAATCAATACATCTCCAAAGTGTGGACTCAGTCCATCAAGCATTCCCAATTCATCTCTTAGTAATTACCTCAAGACTTAAATTCCCACTAAGTTCTATATCAGTCTCATACCATTTCTCACCATCTTATATATCATAGCATTACTATCTTCTCCCTTATACTCATGTCAAATTGTATCTCATAATGTTATCTTATTCTTATCTCACACCTAGTCTCATATCGACTCATACCTCATATATTCCTTATTTCTTAAGTCTCCTTAATCCTTTTTCCTTAATTCTCTTAACTTGTACTCACACCGGAGTTAACAAGACAGGTACTTAATATGTATGACATTCACATCTTCTGTGTGCAATAACCATGATTTATCTCAAAATGTTTATGCAAAACATATTCTCATATTCTTTTGTGTGCTATGCACACCGTAGTTTATGTACTAAGTACTCAAACGTACGATAAGCGGTTTTCGCTACCGATCCCCGCACTTGAAGCGGACCTTTGTATTGTCAACTTCTATGAGAAAGAAGGACGACTTGGGTTACACCAAGACAAGGACGAGACCGCGGAATCTCTTGAACAAGGGGTGCACGTAGTGTCTTGGTCCATTGGTGATGACGCCGTATTCCTGTATAGCGAGCAGAAGCGTGTGGACCTCGCACAGAAACTGGTATTGAGATCAGGAGATGTCCTAATCATGGGTGGAAACTCTAGGGTGTTGTATCATGGGATCAACAAGATCAAGCTGAATACGGCACCACCGGCAATAATCAATGCCACACACATGAAACCAGGACGCCTGAACCTTACCTTTAGAAAGTATTAAATTCATAGTATCATGTAATCTATTAGTAACGTGTATTAGAGACACGGTATGTATGATGGTTGGTTTATCAATAAAGAGTAGTGTTGATTTAATTCCACTTGTGTCCACCATCAATACTTATCCAATTGTGAATCCAATAGGTTGTGGACTCGGTACCGAAGGTATCCTGAGTATCCTCACCGAAGCACAAGCCGGCAAGAGCGGCACCATTCTAACGGGAACCTTCCCAGTGAACGGCATTGATGCCAATGTGTTATTCGACTCCGGCGCCTCTCACACCTTCGTATCACCATCTTTGTGAAGAGGTTGAAGCTCGATGCGGATGAGCTGCAAAACTTCATGGTTACTCTCCCATCGAAGGAGCGAGTAAAGTGCACCAAATATTATCAATCAGCCACAATCCAAATCAAAAACGAAGCATTTCCCATTTCCTTCATCGAATTCAATGGATTGGGATTCGACTTAATCATCGGAATGAATTGGTTGGAGCGGCACAAGGGTAGAATCCTCTACGCCGAGCACCGTTTGCTGCTCAAGAGTCCTTCTGGGGTTACCGTATCTTACCGCCAGAGACCGAGGGAGCCTTTGACCAAACTTATATCTGCTATGGCTATGTACCGGGAGCTCAGAAAGGGCCATGAAGTATATCTGTGTTATGTGCAAGACCTGGAGAGAGATCCAGAGTTCAGTGATGATGTACCGATAGTATCCGAATTCCCTGATGTATTCCCTAAGGAGCTACCCGGCATGCCACCACCGAGAGCAGTGGAATTTGAAATTGATCTTTTGCCAGGTACCGGTCCCATTGCTAGGGCACCGTACCGTATGGCACCTACGGAAATGACTGAATTGAAAGAGCAGTTACGTGACTTACTCGATAAAGGGTTTATACGCCCGAGCGTATCACCCTGGGGAGCACCGGTCCTCTTTGTGAAGAAGAAGGACGGTAGCCTCCGACTTTGCATTGACTACCGCGAGTTGAATGCGGTTACAGTCAAAAATAAATGCCCATTGCCACGCATCGACGACCTATTTGATCAGCTGAAAGGAGCATCAGTCTTCTCCAAGATTGACCTCCGTTCTGGGTATCATCAAATTGCTATCAAAGAGCAAGACATTGAGAAAACGGCATTCCGTACGAGATATGGCCACTACGAATTCACGGTGATGCCATTCGGTTTGTCAAATGCACCAGCTAAATTCATGGACCTCATGAATCGTCTATTCAGTGAGCAGTTGGACACTTCAGTGGTTGTCTTCATCAACGACATACTTGTATACTCACAATCAGCAGAGGAACATGAAAGTCATTTGAGGAAAGTGCTTGAGACACTGCGCGAGAACCAGATGTATGCGAAGTTCTCCAAAAGTGAGTTCTGGCTAGATCAGGTATCATTCCTTGGTCATGTCATCTCGAGCGCAGGTATCTCAGTGGACCCTTCTAAGATAGAAGCTGTACGATCATGGCCTAGACCCAAGACTGTTACCGACATTAGGAGCTTTCTTGGTCTAGCCGGTTACTACCGGAGATTTGTAAAGGACTTCTCGAAAGTCGCTAAGCCCATGACTACACTGATGAAGAAAGATGCACCATTTGTATGGACAGACGAGTGCGAGTTATCATTTCAGAAACTAAAAGACTCATTGACCTCCGCGCCCATCCTTACTCTCCCAGAGGGCATAGGGGGATTTGAGGTATATTGTGATGCATCAGGCAAAGGTATGGGATGCGTACTCATGCAGCATGGCAGGGTGGTAGCTTATGCCTCCCGCCAGCTGAAAAAGCATGAGGAGAATTACCCGACTCACGACTTAGAGTTAGGAGCCATTGTCTTCGCCTTGAAGATATGACGACACTATCTCTATGGGGTAAGCATCACCATCTACTCCGACCACAAGAGCTTACAGTATGTATTCACTCAGAAAGAACTGAATCTGAGACAGAGAAGGTGGATGGAGTTTCTCTCTGACTACGACATCGACCTACAGTATAAGGAAGGGAAGGCAAACATTGTAGCCGACGCCCTGAGCCGTCGAGCACACTCGCTCCATTCGCTACTCGCTTCTTCTAGCTTGGTTGACGAGGTGCGAGACGCTCAGTTGAGCGACCCTTACCTAACCGAAATCAGATAAAAGATTGAGAATGGTACATTTGAGAAGAAAAAGTATGACTTCAAGCTACATGAAGATGGTTTGATTCAGTTGAATGGCAGGCTATGCGTCCCCCGAAGCAATGCTGAGCTAAGGGATCGCATCCTGCGAGAGTCACACAGTTCCACATTGTCAGTCCATCCAGGAGCCTTCAAGATGTACAAAGACATGAAGAGGTACTTCTGGTGGTCTGGGATGAAGTCGGATGTGACCGAATTTGTATTGAGATGCTTAACATGCCAGAAAGTAAAATTTGAACATCGTAGACCGGGCGGAATGGTACAATCTATGCCAGTTCCGGAGTGGAAATTTCATGATATCTCCATGGATTTTGTTGTAGGACTCCCACCTGCCAGGGGAGGACACAACATGATTGGGTTGTAGTCGATCGCCTTACTAAGGTTGCCAGATTCATATCGATGAAGGATTCCTGGAAGGTAGTAAAGCTAGCTGAGCTATTCGACAAGGAGATTATCAGACATCACGGAGTCCCGAAAACAATAGTATCTGACCGCGACACCAGATTTCTTTCAAGATACTGGAGAGCTACAAGGGAAGCGTTGGGTACAGAATTGAAGTTGAGTACCGCCTTCCATCCTCAGACCGACGGTCAGACAGAAAGGACCATCCAGACACTGGAGGACATGCTTCGGGCATGTGCCTTGGACTTTCAGGGGAGTTGGTTAGATAAGCTTCATCTTATCGAATTTTCTTACAATAATAGCTATCATGCCTCGATTAAGATGTCGCCTTTCCAAGCCCTATACGGTAGACCTTGCCGTACACCCTTGTGTTGGGATGAGTCGAGTGAAGCGGTCATCATAGGACCGGAGTACCTTAAGCAAGTGCAAGCCAAAGTTCAGCAGATTCGAGATAATATGAAGGCAGCCCAAGATAGACAGAAATCCTATGCGGATGTGCGACGATGCGACCTTGAGTTCGCCGTGGGCGACCAAGTGTTCTTGCGCGTTTCACCTATGAAGGGTGTCTTCAGATTTGGCCAGAAGGGCAAGCTTAGCCCAAAGTTTGTAGGGCCGTACACTATTACCGAAAGAGTTGGATCCGTAGCCTACAGGTTAGCATTACCTGAGGACTTGGGGCGTGTCCATGATGTATTTCATGTGTCACAACTCAAGAAGTATATCGCTGATCCTTCTCACGTCTTAGAGCCGAGAGACTATCCATCGAGCCGACTATGCGATATGTTGAAACCCCAGTGAGAATCCTGGATAGGAAGACCAGAGACACTCGCCATAAGTCTATACGAATGGTGAAGGTCATATGGTCAAACCATGATGTCGAAGAAGCGACATGGGAGTTGGAAGATGCCATGAAGGCTAAGTACCCACAGCTGTTCATTGACTAGAGAGTCTAGCATTTAGCAATACGGGTACGGGTCGTACCCCTTTTAAGGGGGGTAGATCCCTTTTGCTTTTGCATTGCTTCGGGGTAAGCATTGCATAGTGTGTAGGTATTGTAATAGACTTTTGTATGGCACATATAGTGCAAGTTAATTTGGTATGCGTATGTATGCATGTGTAATGTGTAGTGTATGGACTTGTATGTATAATGTGTAGTGTATCTGTGTAATGCGAATGTGGAATGGTATGAATTGGAAATGTTGGATTGTGTATGTGAGTTGTGTATGATGCTTGAAGTGTGTATGTTTGCAATGTGAAAGAAGTAAACACCTCATAGGTGGTAGTAAGACACATTATGGCAATTGGTTTGCATAATGAGTAGAATTATAAAACTATTAACCTTGAGCAACTTTGAGGGCAAAGTTTCTTAAGGGGGGTAGATTGAAATACCCCGTAATTAAAAATAGGGATTAATTAGGCTAATGAGTAATTTAGAGGCTTAATTAAGTATAAATAATCATGAGGGAACAAACCCCGAAGAAAACGGGTCCTTAAAACGGATTAAAATCACTAACGAACCTTAAAGCGCGTTTTTCGAGGTAACCGGGAAAACGTGTCTTTAAGCGGGTCAAATAGACTCGTAACAATTTTGGTCAACTAAATAATCATTAATAAATATTAGTGAGGCTTTAGAACCAATAAAATCAATAAAACGAGAGATTAGTAAAAACTATCAAAAACGGAAGTTGTGGGGTAGAAACATAAATAACCAAAACTTATGTGTCCACTTTTAAAATAAAAAGTGAAAGTTGTGTGTGTGTGGGCTGTACTAGCCGATGGGTTCCCCTCTCTCTCACACACTCTATTAATCTTCCTTATTTACAAAACAACAAAATAATAAAACAACCCCACACTCACCTTTATTCTCTCTCTCCTATCTCTACTCTCTTCCCTCACGTGAATCCCCCTCCCCACTCTCTCTTTTCTTCCTTTCTTCTTCCCATGCGATTTCCATGGTGAAGTAAGAGAACCCACACAAAACCTCTCTTCTCTCCTCTTGTAACCCTCTTGAACCTTCTCCAAAAATTATAAAAACTAATCCTCTCATCAAGAGCTACACTTCTATCTTTCCAAAAATCGAAAAGGAGAACTTTCGTTTTCATGGGTATGTCCCATTTGGAGCTTCAAGACTACCATTAGAACCACCTTCTTCTCCTTGTCATCTTAAGGTAAAAATATTCTCAAAACTCCATCTTTTTCTAACCCTTAAGGGCAAAACGAAATTTGAAGTTAAACCCTTGTTTGGTTCTTTGTGCTATAGCCAATTTTGGCTTCCTTGGAGAGTGAGAAGTCTTGTTCTTGAGCTATCCCAAACAGCTCTTGCACCCTTGGAAGGTAATGAATTTTCTAAACCCTAAAACCCACATTAAAAGCTTAAATAATGTTAGGGTTAATTTTTAGTATTGAAATGGGTATATGAATGGATTATAGTGTTAGAGAGTTGGATTTACAAAACCGGTGGAAGAGGAAAGAAAGAGAGAAGGAAGAATCAAGAAGAAGAGAAAACAAGGTAATTAAGCTCACCTTTGTGTAGCCTTGTGTATATATGTATGTAACAGATTTTAGAAGTTTGAATTTAGTAATGAAAATGGTATTGTGTAGTAGAGAAATGTATAAGAGAATGTAAGTGTTTTAAACCCTTCAAAGACATTTTAAAAACTGTTACAAACTAGATTGAGGAGTAATGTTGAGTGCAGGAATTTTAGTAGTGTTTTAATGTTTAGTAATTGTGTATGAGAGCTTGTATATCGGGGATTGTTGAAAACAGGTGAAGAGATGATAATGTGTGAATAAACCATGTGGTGAGAGTGTAAAATATAGGGGAGACTATGGCAAAATTTACATAGGATTAGAACACTTAGTGTATTAGAAACTAGGTGAATGATATAGGTTGTAACAGATTTTGATTGAGTTAGATAGAGGGTAAGTTAGGAGAGTTAGTTAATGTAATTGTAATGCATGGGTGGTGCTAGAAATGACATTAGGAGAGGGAACTAAAGATGGGGAGTGTTAGAGTAAAAATCTGTAGCATAACGTAGTAAGGGAAGAAACAATGTAAGTGTTGAGAGGAAACTTGGAAAATTATGTGTGTGAATTAGTATAAAGAAGTGTAAAGAGTTGATGAATGAACTAAGGTGTATTAGGAGGTTTATTTAGTGGTAAACATGTGGGATTAAGTGTAGGAACAATGGGGAAGTAATGGGTAAGAAGAAGGACTGAAAACAGAATTTAAAACTGAAGTACTGGGCCGGACCGAACTTGCGACCGGACTTGCAAGTTCGGTCGAGCCCAGAATTACAAAGACGGGAAACCTTCTGGAATGGACCGAACTTGCGACCGGACTTGCAAGTTCGGTCGAGCCAGAAAAATTCCCCGTCTGTAACCTACTGGAATGGACCGAACTTGCGACTGGACTTGCAAGTTCGGTCGACCCAGAAAATCTCACGGTTGAAACCTTCTGGAATGGACCGAACTTGCGACCGGACATGCAAGTTCGGTCGAGCCAGAAAAATTCCCCGATGAAACCTTCTGGAATGGACCGAACTTGCGACCGGACTGCAAGTTCGGTCGGGCCAGAAAAATTTCCGGAATGATGGCTACTGGAACGGACCGGACTTGCGACCGGACTTGCAAGGTCGGTCCGGTCTTACAAAAAAAAAATTTAAATTAAATAATAATTATATATATATATATATATGTATACCCATATATACATATATATATGTACATGTATGTAAGTAAGCTAATATTAAGTAAGAAAATAAAACTTAAGGTAATGAAAAATAAGTAAGTAATGTGTAAGTGTAAGAAGTATAAGGACATAGTAAGTATGGATTAGTAAACGTAGGAGCAATCGAGTTAAGTTAATGATAGTTGTATTAATCATTCAATTGTATATGTACATAATAGGATTTGGTTTGTGACACCGGAAGAACGTTTGGAAACACGTACAATGGTGAAAGGTATGAATTCCTCATGCCCCGTATGCTATCTTGGTAACTCTGATTTGTGTGTTATGTGCTAATTGATCACCAAATAAGATAAATGCACGAATCAGAGTTACTATGCATACTTGTGAATATGTAGTGTTGTATGTTGTGAATATTTTCTTAAATCTCAGTTTGTATAATTCATGAAATGTATGGATGAATATGAATGCATGTATGTATGTTGTATTGTACTGTGACCGATTGTGATTGTGCTTGGACTTCTAACTTATTCCTAACAAGCTAACCAATCTAACTTAAATTGGTAATTAAATTGGAATGAGTAGAAGTCCGATATAGTTTCGGCCACGCGTGAGGATGAGGAGACACAAGAGGTTGGATCCGATTCCTGACTCTTAAACTGGTCTGCGGCCCAAATCCCTTAAGTAAGTAGCATCCCGGATTGGTGAGTCAAGTAAATCCCGGAGGTGGGACGGAGTAGTCCCCAGGGCCGGAGGTCGTACCGACTTAACTTGAGTATAAGCAAGTAAGTAAGAATGAATAAGTAAAGTAAATGGAAGTAAGTATGTGAAGTAAGAACAAGTAACATGTAATGAGTAAAAGAGTAATAAGCATTCCGATTAACCCGGATGCGTAACTTGGCTAACATCGTGAAGGTAAGTATTGTATGCACTATTGTATTGATGCCTTGAATTGTGTAATGTATTGTAAATGCATGTATGTTGTTTGTAAAGCATGTATGTATGAAAATAATGAACCGCATGTTTAGTGGACGTCAAATAGTCGGCGTGCCCTAGCTAGCACGCGGTATATGACGGAGTTCATGCGCAGCTTTTGCTGAGCCCCTAGGGGCACTGTTTTTACTACACGCAGGTACAAGAGAAGGATGAAGGTCATGAAGAGATGTAGCTAGTTCTTTGATTTCTTTTTGGATTGTAAACAATGATTAATGAATGGTGTACTAAGTAGTACACGGCTGTAGTTTTTTGATTAGCCGGTGTACCATGGGATACACCTTTTTGAATAGTGGAAGTATTGGATTGGGGGTATAAATGAGTAGCTTTAGAAACTCATTCTTTTGGAAGTTGAATTTGGATGTAATTGAATATACTTAAATACTCGGTGATCCATTGATGTAAGTATTCGGTATGTGGTATTTTGGTAAGTAATTTAGTAGCTCGGTATATTATGTTCATCAGACCGTTACTGTAAGTAAGGTAAGTCTAGCTAGCCGTATGGGCAGTTAGCGGCGTTGTATCACCCGCCGTAGTAATGGTAGTATTTTCGCTGCGAACTGATAGGATTAACAGGACGATTAGACGGTAAGCGTAGGATTAACGGTAGGGGTGTTACACTAGTTCTAAGACAACCCAAAATAATGTGGCAAGCTCACAGAAGCTACTACTGAGGTAAAACTTCAGAAACTAAAATTTGAGCTGATGCATTCCTTTTCCTGTCATGGTTTTCTTCTTCTGTTTTATTTCTGTTTTCTTTCCTAAGCTTACTTACAACTCCTCCCAACTTTGTACTACCTAGTTAATGTTTTGTCAACCCCTATAATCCCAAGAACAACCCAGAGTAACCTTGTCCATACTCTGTACCAGTTTATAGGGAAACCAGAACTGGAAACAGGAGCTGCAAACCTGAAATCACAGAACCGGTCATTTTCCTTTCGGTCACCTCTTAACCTGGTTCTTCATTTGTTTCTTTCCTTTCCAAGTTCCCTAGTTGCTTAATTAGAATCTTAGTACGGGTTATACTCTCAGAGCTAACCGAACAAAACCCAAGACACATGATTTAACCACTAACTGCACAGAAACAGGAGGTATTTATATACAGATTGTTACATGGTTTTATTGTTCTGTTAAGATGTTGTTGTTTCTGTCTTCTTTTTCTTTTCTCTCATAGCCCTTTAGTTGCTTATCTAGTTAGTGTAATGTGATGTTATTCTAGAAGAAGCCCACTACATCTCTGACTGTACTCGGAGAAACAAATATACAGAAGCACAACATTTTCAGAATTGAAACAAAACTGTCACATCTCCTTCTGTTTTCCTCTCTACTAGTACCAGGTTAGTTTTCTGTTTTCCTTTGAACTACTCTCACATTTGGATAACTCAGTATATGTGTTTGTAGTGTTGTAAGTATCATTATCCAATACCACCCCAGGACAATAAGAGGACTGAAGTCATGTTACAGAAATGCAATATCGACAGATGGGTTTTACTTTGTTTTTCTTTCTGATCAGGACATGGGTTTAGGAGTAACTCACCAGTTGAGTTGCTTGGCTGATTCTTGGGTGTAGTATGGAACTTCCAACCCTTACTTATTCGATAATAACTGAGGGCATTTACCCAGGGGTTAGGCTTGGAAAAAAAAAAAGAAAAAAAATATCAGAGAAGGGAATGACAAGAATAAAAGGATCAGTCTGTTTCAGAACCTCACCTTCCTGTTATGTTTCAAGAATGAGTTTTTGAGACTCCACTCAGGGGCTTTTGAACACAGCCTATGGGGATTGTATGAGGAATACAAGCGTGAAGAGAACCAAAGTGTTGAGTGGCAATCTTTCAGACCGCATAAATACCACCGAAGTAACAGATAGGTAGGAGGCATTTCTGTAGCATTACCTGAGCTGGTTTTCGAAGGAAAAAAATGCAGCAGATGACAGTAGCTACTTGCTCCTTTAGGTTTTGCTCTCTGGTTACACTTCTAACCTTGCATGAACAATCGAGCAAGAAGATTAGGTAGCAGTGGGTTCTCGGACAAGGGAAAACAGAAGGGAAATGAGACTCAATAGAGCTTACCTTGTGCATCAAGATTAGAGAGAATTGAAGATTGTTCCTGCCCATGCAGAACAATGCAAGGCAGGAGGAAGAAAGATGGGCTATGGGTTATATGAAACAGATAGCACGTGGCACGGGGGACAATGTGCAGGAGCTGTGAGAGTTTGAATCACACGGTCTATGCGTGGGAGTTTGTAAATAGCTCTGGTGTATAAAATTTTGAAACAGGGCAGGTTTTGTCTTCTGACTGGAAAAAGAATGATGCCCATGGTCAGTTGTAATGGTCTTCCCGATTAACAATGCTACTGGGACCGTTGGGTATGGAGATAGATGTTAGCTAATGGAGTTTTGGTCTCAGGTTGTGAAGAACTGTCACGGAGGAAATGTTTGTCCCCATATTTTTTTTGTTCTTGGTTTAGGCGCACAACAGAGGGAGTGAGAGGCATGAGATTTAGCAACTGCCACTGTGTGTTCGAGAGAGAATTTGGGGACATTGAATGCGCAAGTTACTAGGGGGGTATGGGCTCTTGAATTAAACAACGTCTATTGCCTCTGGATTTGATTCCACTTGTCTCTCTATATATATTCTTGTTCGAATCGGTAATTCACCGAGGTAGAAGAAGATCATTGCGCAGTAGTTGTTGTTTTTTTTGTAGTACCCGATTAGTTCTAATACTAGTTTTAACTTGTGTGAGTAAGTTGCTGAATTTGAGCGCAGCTCACCCGGTTAAGCACTTTGGGAAAGTACGGGAGGTCTCGGGTTCGAAACTCAACGGGAGCATCTTACTCCTTTTGCTTTCCTTTTTTTTGGTTATACATGTTTATTTATGCACGTAAGACCATATAATATATGGCGTTATATTTATTTATTTATCTATTACAAAGTTAGGCGACATTATCATTTTCATTACAATGTTACGATATAGTAACGTTACATACGTGTATTTTCGTACTCGTACATATATATATGCACTAGCTTTAATTATTCGTACGTTATTTTATGTCCATATTATAAAACGCGTTATGATTTTATGCGGTTAATATTTAGGGGTATTTCATGATTTCTTTGATCTACAATTGTTGAGGCAGCCCAACAAGCATTTTCTTTCATACCTTCCACCTACATCTCCATTCCCCCCATTTATGTCACCCTTCCATTTCCAACTGTAGGGAGGTAATAGGTTCTGAAAACATGTAAAGGCCTTTGCACCAACTTTCCTTAAAAGAAGCATTTAACCCATATGCCTTGACAAGTGTGAAATACCACTAAATTAATCTAAATTAATTTTGGGGATTTCTTTTATTAAATCCTAAATAATACAATTAAAACTAAATTATTATATGGTATTATGAATTTAATAATAAGATTTATGAGTCAATAAATCTTGGAAAATTTTTGAGACACTCCAATTATATTATAAAGATTTAAGAAATATTTGGAGCATTGATTTAAATCATAAAAGTCAATATAAAATCAAAGAAGCCTTAGAGCTCCTTAAGCCTTGCTAGGGTTGACTTTTTGAGAATGGTCAAACCAGCCCATGAAACCTATACCAATAAAAATATTATGGAAAACCAAGAAGATGGATAATAAGAACGTTAAAAACGGATCATCCTAGCAAAAGTTACGATATAATGAAGTTTATAGCAAAAATTTAGAAGGTTACTAACGTGGCTAGGGTTTGCTGACTCAGCCACGCGTGCCTTTGGAGTAGCGCCACGTCAGATGGCCGGAATTCACCAGAAATTTGGCTAAGTATTCTCAGCCTCCTCCTGATCGTTGCCCTATCTTGTGACTTCATTCTCTTCTACTACAAACCCTATTTCTAACCATTACTCATACATAACCTAATTCCTTCTACATCCGCCGCAAAGTTGATCTGAAGTAGCCTCCCCGAAAGTCTGCATCCCAGATTTTCCAGAAAACTGATCTGGTAAGGTAACTTTGTCTAATCATATCTCCTTCATATGTCAATGAACATTCGAGTTCTTTAGCTCGTTTTGTAGATCTCTAATCCCTCTCCAACTTTCCTTTTTACACCCAAGGCTGATTCTCAATCGTGTGGAAGATATAAGCGTCTAAAGTTACCAACTCGATCACGTCGGGTTTTGCCCTGAATTTTTCCAGAAAAGAAATGGTAAACTCAGATCTTTATGGATCTATAACTTTCTCCCTAGTTCTTCGTTTTCAATGATTCTTCCACCCATGTTTAGAGTTACATGTCTAGTTTGTATTGTGATAGATTTTGTGGATCAAATCTCTCTCAGTTCGTGCGAGTTGACCCGTGAAGTTGCCTACCTGAACAACACATAAAATACCAATTTTTCCAGAAAACGAATTTGATTTACCTTGCCGGCGCATCTCCGGTATGATTCCGACCAAATTCCACCATCTATGTTACTCATTTTTGCATTCCCAAACATACCCACCTATCAATTTAACCTATTACGCACTATAATGAGAGAATTTGTCGAAATCGAATTAGACATGATATGAACCCTAACTTTGAAATTTTCCCAAATTTGATCTTCCAGTACACTGCATTATAGGTCGTGAAATTGGTACCATTAGATTTGTTTTTTAATTTCAAATCCAATGAAACAAGAATCACCGAATTTCATCCTGTGGATTGAGAGAATTAATCGAATCTCACTCGTAATGTTTTAGGGGTTTTCTGATGAACTCGAGCATTATGGGCCGTTCGACCGTAGTTAAGGAGAATGGACGGCCGAGACTAAGACGTGGGAGTTAATGGTATTATAAATCAGAATAAATTATAGAATAAAACTCTAACTTGTCGAATTTATTTAATGGCCTTCCCTAATGTATTTTGACACAAAATTTAACCATGGATTCCTTATAAAATATAGTTTATTTTCATGTAAAATAATATGGGTTTTGAGGTTTTAAATGTAAGTTATAATTTTTGTAATTTCTGAGTACTATGGAATTATTTAGATAATTTAAAAAATATATTTTTATGAAATTAAAATTTTATAATATGTCTAAAATATCATAGTTAGTATATATTAAATTTGGGAATTTTTAGACAAGAGTAAATGGGTCTAAAAATTGTGTTTATGAATTTTTCATAAGTTATCATATAATATATGATTTTTAATGTAACGAAAATTAAAGTATAACTTGTTAATAAACTTTATAGGTTGAAAATAATATAAGAAGACCAAACTAACATGTAATACAGAATTTTAATAAATATTTTTGGGTATAAACTTTTAAGTGAGATAAAATATATATATATATTTATATATAAAAGAAAAAAAATAGTAACTTAGGTTAAATCAAGGAATTAAATTAATCTACATTTATATTAATTATATAATATGGAAGTTAATATACTTAATTGAAACTAAGGAAATTACTTTATTTCCATATATTAGATGTGGATATGTGTAAAAGTTAATAGAGGTAATTAAATACAATAAAACTACATAAAGAATGTTTTAAATAAATCCTAATATATATATATATAGATAACAAAAAAAATAATAAATAAAATACCTTATAGAAAATAGAATATGAAGGAATTAATAAGTTAAATTAAACCTATACATAATACTAATAAAAGAATATTATATGGGATGGTATTAAATTATGGTTATGAAATTTAGCTTAAAGAGTTACCTTTGAATTTCTAAGTTTATATAAACCATATTAAAATACATATATAATATTATTTGTTAATGACTAGAATGTATGTAAATCGATAAATGGATTAGGTAATTAATAAGTTTAGACTTAGGAATATTTGTAATTTGATTGCATAACTTGTGACACCGATAGATCTTATTATATAATGAAATACTTTTACATCTAAATGTGAAGTGGATTAATAAGTCTGGATTTAATCATTTCATAACATTTATAGTATTGAATAATAACTTAATGTTTTACGATATAATTAGGAAATTAATCTAAAATAATAATCTTTAAGTTTCTTAGAACTAGATAAGCCATATAAAATACATTTAACATTAATTACCAATATTCATAATGTGAGTTTATAAATAAGTGTTGTAATTGATAGCCAGAACTTATAAAATGGTTTGAAAATATAAATTAGATACTTAATACCTTTGAACCTTTATTTTTCAGAGTAGACGATCTTATTAGTTAATTAACAATCTCACGTATGATTGAGAATTTAATTCTTAGGTAAATTTTACCTTATGTAAGATGTAATGTCTATCCTAAAACATAATAAAGGAAATTGATTTGTTGAGTTATTCCTTTGAAACCTTAGGTTTTGCAAACAATCTAGAATGTATTTAAGACATAAGTTTATTAAAATTTAGTACAAAAAGGAGTATACATAGTTTATAGAGAGAATGTGTGTAAAAATAAAACCGTTAGGGGACTAAATGAAATACCCCAAACCTAAATATGTTATTTAAATGATAAACTATGGTATATTAAGGCTGAAAAGTGCCTTAGAAATGTAATTAAGCAATTTAAACCATATTAAACACAATAAAGTACCATTAAGGCAAAAAACATGCTCTAAACTTGGGATAAACTTGGTTAGGACCCAAAGAGCCTACCAAGACTTTATCAACATGATAATGGAAATTTTAAACCAATTACTAAAGTAAACCAAGCTCAAAAACAAGTTTAAACACAAATTGTGCTTTAAGGAGTCTTAAAGCACGTTTTTGAATAATTGTCTTGGAAATGGGTTTTGAGTGTCTAAATGCCCATGATTACACCTTAATCAACATGTGTACTACTTAGTATCACATTAGGAAGTCTAAATCAATGGGAAATAAAAATTTCACAAATATGTGCACTAATTATGAATATTGCTCAAATAGTGCTTGTTTTGGCTTTAAGTCAACATTAGTTAATTAAATGGTCAAACTAGCTACTTAATACCTTATTTAGGTAAGGGGGCCGGTCTCTTAAGGTGGTGAGTCATCACCCTTTCCAGCCAACTAAAAGAAAGAAGAAGAAATAAAGTAAAGTCACTATTTGCTTTATATGTTAAAATATCTCACAATTTCACTCTCTCACCTCACTTTCTTCATTTCCTTTCTTTCCCACCGTCTTCCTCCTTGTTCTCCCAACACCAAATCACTCATTCTACAGCACCTCTCTTCTCCATCTTCATTTCCTTGCCAAATCCAATTCCATGCTCCAAATCAAATTCTAAGAGCATATTTGTGCTAGTTAGACCAAGCCCTTCATTTCCCTCTTTTCAAAAATTCAAGAAATCAAGTTTGAATCTATGGTGAATCTCCATTTAAGGGGAAAAAGCTCAGCTTCTTACACCTTGTTGTTCTCTTTTGCTTCAAGGTAAGAAAAACCAAAGAAAAAAAAAATCAAATTTCCTCTCATTTTGAACATGGCCGAAAATCACCATTAGTGATGCCTTGTCTTGTTCATTTTAGTAGCTTGATTCAATCTCCAAAGGAGCTAGAAGGAGGTCTTACCTTGTATCCATGTCAAAGTCCATTCCAAATTCCAAAGGTAAACATCAATTCTAAGTACAATAAGTACTCCTTGTGACCTTGGGTTTGTTTCATGAGTTTAAGTATAACACTTAATACTCACTACCCTTATTTGTATAATTGATTAGAAGATTGTCATGTAAACAAAAGTTCTTGCCGATTTTCAATCAAGAAAGACAAGTGAAGGAGAGGAAATCTTGAAGAGGAAAAAGGTAAACGACCTATCCTAATGTAGTTTAGTACCTTAGGAAGTTTAGCTTGCATTGTTTATAAACAATCTAAAGAGCCAAAGGAAAATGAGTTAGAAAAATAACCACGAGGTGGATTTTAAGGGCATATGAGATTGTTGTGTGTATCTGCAGGTTGAAAGCATTATATATGTGGGAAATTCATTATTTAAAGTTCATTTCATTTAAGGGCCTAAGAGCCATGTCATTTAAGGGCCTAAGTGCCAAGCAATTTAAGTTTAATGCACTATATTGTGATGTAGTGTAGTTTAAGTGTAGTTTGTGTGCAAAGAACATTCATTGAGGTTTTAAATGTCTTTGGTTGTTTAAGGATGGAAAGAAAACTAAGTGTTTGGGTGTATGTATGTTCTAGAGAAGCTATGTCAAAGTTTGGTTGAGAAACTAAGAGTTTAAGTGTTCTAAATGAAATATTGTGACCTAGGTTGTGCTAGGAGAAAGTGAGTTAATGTTTTTGAGTGCTAGGATGACCTAGGAGTTGTGTTGGAGGATTTAGAGATCAAATGGGTGTTTTAGACAGACCAAAGTCTTGGTATGAGAAGTATTAACACTTGTGCCAAGTTGGTAGTAAAGGAGATGTTATGTATTGTAAAGACTAAGGAGATGAACTAGAGATGGAGATATTGAGGATTATGAGTAAAGAGATAAAGATGCAAAATGATGCTTAAGAGTGATTAAAATGGTTGAGAGGAAACACTTTGGTTGGTTGTGGTGTTAGGCAAAGTTTACATGTGGGAAGTGTAAGAAGCTAAGTTCAAGTGTTAAGGAATTTAGTAAGAATTTGAGTAAGTGTGTAAGGAATTTGGAAGTGAGTTAATCAAGGAGTTGGTGAATGATTAAGAGAGTTTAAAGAGTGCTTAAAGGTGTTTAAACATGTTAGAAACATGTGGAATGGTTAGGAAAGGTTTGGGTGATAATTAAGGTAAGTTTGGAGCTCAAAGGGAGTAGTTAAAATAGGTTTTGGGCTCGACCTCCCTTAGGACCGACCTTGGCAAGGTCGGTCGGGCTAGAATTTTCAACCGGTGATGTCTTCTGACTTGGACCGACCTTAGGACCAACCTTGGCAAGGAAGGTTGGGTAAAATTTTCAAACGGGAAAGTGTTCTGGTTCTGACCGACCTTGGGACCTCCTTTGCAAGGTCGGTCGGCTCTTAAAAAATAGAAAAGAAAATGTGGCTTAAGTAGTAAACCCTAATGGGTGTAATAAGGATGTTTAGGACATGTATAGTGAATTATAATGACCATTAAGAGGGTGAACAAGTGTAAGTTTAAGTGTGAAAGTACACCAAATGTAATGTGAGGTTATTAGTTAACCGGAAAGTAAGAACGGTAATTAACCGTTCGATTGAATGAATTATAGGAATGAGAACTAGTCGAAATGGCAGCCGGGACTAAGAGGGTGTCACATTAGGCTAGCCAACCTCAAGGTGACAGGTATGGTTTTCTTGCAACCTGTGTTCTACCGGATTACACCGGCTTGTGTGCCAACCTGTTTTTCTGTGTGTTTGCCACCTTGTAAGATATAGCATGAAATGAGTTTACAGTAATTCAATATGTGGCATATTTAGTTCCGATGTCGTTTAACCTCGGAAATGTTAAACCTTAGCTAACCGATTCTAGAGTCACATAAGAGACGGTATTCAAATTTAACAACCCGACCTACAGGAACGTTCTAACTACGGTTATCCGTGTGTTAGGTGTGTGTTGTTGTTGTGTGTAAGAGTGTTTACCTCCCTTGTGTGTTTAACCAAGTTGTAACACCATATGGTGTCGTGATGTGATAGGTTCCATAAGGGAACCTCTAACTAATATATATTATGGGGGGGTGAGGAATCCGGGAGTCCCGGTCGCGCGTGTATGTACGGGAGTTGATATCTATATTTGGTTAAACTCTCTCCCATGTGTGGTTGTTTTCCTTCTTGGAATTCAATCTCCCACAAGCCTAATAAATGGCTTTCCTACCTGACTTTTGTTCGGGCTAGGGGGTGTAACACCCCTACCATTAATACAGTGCTTACCGCCCAATTTCCTTACATATCAGATACACGCAGCGGATATATGCTTACATACAATGGGTGATACAATGCCGTTAGTCACCCACGTGACTAACAAGGCTACTACTTCTACATACAGCATCGGTCTGATGGACCGGAATCCCGAGTACTACAAGTCTACAATACATTCTCCGTTTACCAAATACTACTACAATCTTCATTCAATACAATACTCCAAGTACAATACAGTATAATCTACATACCGAGTTTACTAGGTTCCTTATACAAGTATAATACCTCTTCCAGTTCATACATACTCACTAAGAGACTACCTACTACCCATTCCTCACTACTACATTACTTTCTAAATACAAGGGGTGTGCTAGTTAATACACCTCTACATTCTGCTACTACTATCCAATGTAGTCACCGGTCTCGTGCCTTGACCACATTCGCTTCGGGTACCTGCACACTAAAAAATGTCCCCCAAAGGGGTCGCTTTCGCCGAGCATGATAACCGCATACCCCGCGTACTAGTGAGGGTACGCCGACCACTTGGTCGAATACATGCGGTTCGTTTTCATACAAACATACATGCATACGTGCTCTTATACACAATACAAGAATACTTACGCAAGCATGCATACATACACTTCGTTGCATACAGGGAATGCAATATAACCATCCAATACATACTTACCTTCTTTCGAATACACATACTCAGTACATACACAAGTACAGTTCTTGTTAGCTTCATTGGTCCACCCGGGTTAATCGGGTGGAGATTACTCTTTTACTCATTATTCCATACATACACATACATACTCATACTCATACTTACTTACGGATCCATACTCACTTACTCTTACTCTTACTCAAGTTAAGTCGTCGGGACCTCCGGCCCTGGGGACTACACCGTCCCACCTCCGGGATTTACTTGACTCACCAATCCGGGATGCTACCCATTTAAGGGATTTGGGCCGCGGACCAGTTTAAGAGTCAGGAATTGCAGCCAACCTCTTGTGACTCCGCATCCTCACGCGTGGCCGAAGCTATATCGGACTTGTACTCATTCCAAATTACTCACTTAAGTTAGGAGTTAGATAGTTAGGAATTAGCACAAGTCAACATCCAAGCCACAATACTACAATACCCATATACACATACATACGAATACATTACAATATACAAGTACACTACAAAATACAATACGCATCATCATCATTCATATGTTTCATGAATTATACAAACTATTGTTCAAGACAAATATCGAGAACCATGTAAACAAGCACAAGTAAGTGCAATATAATCTGATTCATGCATTTATCTTATTAGGTGGTCAAATAAGCACACAAATCGGGGTAACCAGATTAGGATACAGGGCATGAAGAAATCATACCTTTCACCGTTGTACTTGTATCCCAACGTTCCTCCGGTGTTCACAAATCAATTCCTATTATACATGCAGTTGAATGATTAAATCTAACTACCATTACTTAACTCATACTTACTATGTCCTTATACTTCTTACACTTACACTTTACTTACTTACTTTTCATTACTTAGGTTTTACTTTCTTACTTAACTTTGGCATGCTTTCATACATGTACATATATATATGTAGGTACATACATATATGTATATATGCATATTATTAATTTAAATAATATTTTTTTTTACCGGACCGGACTTGCGACCGACCTTGCAAGTCCGGTCCATTCCAGTAGCTCAGAGTACCGAAATTCTTCTGGCCGACCGAACTTGCAAGTCCGGTCGCAAGTTCGGTCGATTCCAGTAGCTATTCTCGGGAAATTTTTCTGGCCGACCGAACTTGCAAGTCCGGTCGCAAGTTCGGTCGATTCCAGTAGGTTACAGACGGGGAAAATTTCTGGTCCGACCGAACTTGCAAGTCCGGTCGCAAGTTCGGTCGATTCCAGTAGCTCACCCGTCTTTGTAAGTCTGGGCTCGACCGAACTTGCAAGTCCGGTCGCAAGTTCGGTCCGGCCCAGTATTTGCATTTTACTTTCTGTTTTCAGTCCTCTCTTTTACCCAATACTTCCCCATTGTTCCTACACTTAATCCCACACGTTTTAACACTAATTTAACCTTCTAATACACCTTAGTTCATCCACCAAACTCCTTACTAAGTCCATCAATCAATCTTACACAACTTCCTCACTTCTTTTCCCAACCAATGTAACAGTTTTTTTTTTGTTTTACCTATGCTACAGATTTTTGTTGCAACTCCTACCACTCAATACTTCCTCTATCAATGTCACTCCTAGCATCCCAAATACGTCTCCAAACAACTACAACATCTATACCCGAGTCCAACACTCTTTTTACCAATTCTTACACACTAATTTTTCCCAACTTCTCCATACATTCTTATATCCTTTTGCTACAGATTTTCACACTTCTTGTTTCTCTTACTACCACTACCTCTCCATCACTACTAACATACCTACTAACTCCAATACACACTTTGGTTCTCCCATTCACCAAGTCATCCATAAATGTACATTTCCCACCAAAAATTTGCCATAGCTTACCTACTTTTCCTTACTTCTCCACATACACATTTTCACCAAAATCATTCCTATTCTAGCCACACCCATACAAGGGTCCTACCAGCAATTAAACAAATATAAATCCATCCCAATACACCAATACTCCATCAAACATCAATACTAATACTCATACACAACCATTTGGCTCCGAGGCCTACAATTCACATACTAATGCACAAATACTCAAACTTACTCACAATTACTCAATTCCCAATACTACAATACCAATACAATAGTTTAGGTTCTTTTATTTGTTTACCCATTCCATTACTCTAATGCATAAAATTAACATTAAGAGGGAGCTCTTACCTTGAGCTTATATTTCTTCATTCCTTTTCCAATTCTCTTCTTTCTTTCTTGCCCAAATCGGCCATATGGGGAATGGAGTTACCAAACTCCATTCCCACCACCCAAAGCACATAAAACAAGTGCAATTAAACTACTAATCCTTAAATTACTGCTAATTCATTTAAAGTGTTAAAACACAATTTCTAGGGTTTACCTTTTGAAGCTTTTAAGAAGGGTTTTAGCTCTTGGTTCAAGAAGGTGAATCCACCACCATTGCAAGGTTGATATTATGCTCAAAACAGAGAGAGAAAAAACAAGGTATTACATATGGGTAAAAATCGGTTATGAGAGGAGATGGTGGAAACATGAGTTTTTCATGTAGATTTTTACCTTGTTGGAAAGAGGAGACTCCAAGCTCCACAATGGTGTGCTTTTCTCTTCAAATGGGGAAAACCCATGGAGATGAAACTCATCCTTTTCGAATTTTGAAAAGAGGGAAATGTAGAGGAGGATGAGGGGATTACAAATATGTACTTATTTTTGTGATTGAAGCTCAAATGGAGATGAAGCAAGGAGAAGAAGATGAAGCTTCCATGGTTGTAGAGGGGGAGCTCAAATCGCAGCCAGAGGAAGGAGAAAGAGAGGGAGTACGGTGGGGAAGAAGGAAATGGGAGAGAGAGAAGAAAAGTGAGAGGTGAGAGAGTATGTAAGGTACTTTTACCTTTTTCACTTTATTTGCTTTTTGCTCTCTTACTTAATTAGCTAGTTACATGTGTGTGTGAGGGGGTTATCTAACTTATTAAAAATCGGTCCCACTCAGTATTACCAGTTGGAGCGTTTTTCGTCTTTTACGGAAAACGCTCGTTATTTCACCCGGTTTAGATACCGTTCACTAACCGGGCCCGTTTTCCGGAATTTCCTCGTTTAATTATTTTTGTTGACTATTAAGCTCCCTTAAATGCTTATTAATTATTATTTAATGATTTATAATTTTTACGGGTCCGTTTGACCCCTTAGAGTCACGTTTTCGGGTTTTCTCGAAAAACGCGCTCTAAAGCTCTATTAGTGTTTTAATTCATTATTTGGATCCGTTTCCTTCGGGAGTTGTTCCCATATTATTTAGGTCTTATTAAACCTTTGGAATCCATATAATACGCTAACCGAGGTCTCATACCTCCTATGGTTATTTAACGCTTATTTAGCGTTTTTCGCCTTTTAAGCATTTCTTTATTTCTTTTGGATTTATTTTTCCTTACCAATATTACTTAAACATTATTAGGCACTTAAATACCTATGAGATTAATTTTAATCCCTATATTTAATTTCGGGGTATTTCAATCTACCCCCTTAGGAACTTTGTCCTCAAAGTTGTTCGAGGTTACAGGTTTACAATGCTTACTTATTCTTACGTGTCTAATACCAAAGCCATACCTTCTTCCTTCTTACAATTCCCAAATCCGTTACTCAGTGTCTCTACATACCATACCATACCAATGTACTATAGTTATTCCAATCCTCATTATTACCGACCATCCGGTTCTTCATTACCAAATTTATACATACATACAATGCAAGGCTATCCCTAAAGCGATGCAATACACATTCCAATCCCGCAGGCGCTCAGGTCACCTAGACACGAGACTCCTCTATGTCCCGCCGCCCTTGGAATAATACAACCTAATATACTACTATCTTCTCCCGTACCAGCTTCCAACAAATACTTTAGTCTCTAGTCTAAGGATAATCCTTCCCCACGGCTACATAGAAACCCTTCTAAAACATACAACTCCAGATTCCAAATGTTCATCATCTACTATGTGTGATTTTTGTGACCACTTAAGGGGAGCTTCAAGAATCATTCGACCCTGATGTGATCAGCATCAGTGTTGAACTATCTTTCCACCCCAATTTGTGTTCGGTTTCCCTTGATCTGATCAGGATCAAGTTCGACTTCCCATATCAGTTTCAAACAAGCAAATAATTTAGTTGTTTTCATTTTCTATCTTTTTATTCTTTCTAGTCGTGATTACAAATCCATACATCTCCAAAGGATGGAATCAGTCCATCGATCGTCCTCACTCTACTTCCCAAATGGTTTACTCCATGGTTCAATCCTAATGCTCATTTCATCAACCTTCACTACTTCCATCCATTACTCACCATCATCTCCTATATTCTAACTAAGGAATACTACACTTATAAGATTTAGTTGACTTCAATTGTTTCAACTATTTACTTACGATTCCACTACTCATAAGCTTCATTCATCTACTATCCTCATTCATTTCGTACTACTTCTTCAAAGGTTACAATACTTGTGGAGCTCCGTCCACTACTCATTACTTTTCTTTTACTAATACTCTTACACTGGTGTTACAAGATAGGTACATTCCTCCTATGGTATTTGCATGTTTAATGCCTAGTTACCATAATTACAATATGAATGAGTACTTATGTTTGTTTAACATAGTACCAATCATCAATTTGATTCTCATTTGTGCTATGCACATTACGGTTTAAGTGTTTTATTCATAAAACTTACATTAAGCGGTTTTTGCTCTACCCCCCTTAAAAGGGATTACGCCCACGTAATCTACCATATGTTATTATTATTAAACATTGGTTTAGTCAGTTTGGGCAAACCGAAGCGTTTAGCTTACTACTATATACTATAGAATATGCTCTGGTCAAAGGGTCTTAACCATACCAACGGTTTAGTCTTTGCACCAAGAGTTCCTATATGAGTTTATTTAACTCATCGTTAATTCGGTTCTAGCCTATCAGGATTAAAGGCATTAATAGCCATTTTGCTATACTTACTAGCTGGGGCCCACTAGCTTCTGCTGCGCGACCCTGATAACTCGGGTTATTTACCCTTCGTGCTATCCTTAATGTACTATGCATCACCTTTTATCCGTCTATTATGGGCATAAGGTTTATTAAACAAATGCGGCATTCTTTTACCGTGTTTGAACTCAAGGAGTTGTAGGTTTATAACCAGCTCTCTGGTAATCTACTGCACATGCTATTCGTGCTTCCACGATTATTCGTTAAGTTCCTCCGACTTTTTGTCGGGCGAGGTTAAGTCACTACTTAGTTGTAGTACTTCCTCTGTTGTCAGTAGCTTCTGAATTATACCAGTTCTCCTGGTTCAGTACAAGTGTTCTTTACTTCTATGACCTTGCATTGATATGCGTCGGTCCTAGTGACTTCCCTGTATCTCCTTTCACCTTATATTCCAATGGAATTCACATCTTGTGATTACTAGTGTGTTGTACACTCTTCGTGCTCCTTTGGCCTTAGGCCGCACGGTTGTTGCTAAGCTCGCTTAACTGGTTTATGCCATGTTTGTTGGTGAAAAGAAAGGTTTGCTACGATTTACATTCTCCATAACCCTAGCCATCCCATTAGATCATTAGCTGCACAAGTGCAATACCAAAACACTCAGTCATACAGAGTGCAGAGGCGTAAACGCTTGACAGTAAGTCCCTTATGTGATAGGAAAGAATATTTATGCCTGTCATCTCGTACTTATACTCCGTGTCATTATCTGCTACTTCCTCATCTCGGTCGCTTGTTGCGCACCGTATTCTTACTCATTATACAACGTTGTTTTTACGGTTCCTGTTACTGTGGTAGCTCCTCTTTACTTATTGCCATAGACATTGGCACCATTTCCTTATGGTGTAAATATACTAGGTGGTTCCTAGTTCATATGCATAACGGTTGTTGTAGCATACCGCAATGTTACCATCTCCCCATTGTGGGGATGTTTTTATTTCAATTCGGGTTTCCTGTGTAGGTTAGCTTACCTCACATTAGTTCCTCATTCATGATATAATTTGCCAAATAACCTGGTTGACCAAGGATGAGGTAACTTATCGGGTTATAAGCTCTCTTGAGCGTTGGTCATTCTTGGTGTGCAATGTGCACTCTCCTTGATTGTTTTTGGCAATTACTGTCTTCCCGTGCTGAGCGTTGATTATAGGCTAGCTGTGTGTAGTTCTACTCGTATGTGCATCACCGGGACATCCCAAGAAGCTTCAAGGGTTTTCTGGTCCCGTTCTCCAATTGGAGAGTATTTTATCATTGGTAGATGAAGGTTCTTGTTGAGAGGTTAGTTACCACTCATAGGTCTCATGGAAAGGTTTACCATGTTGGTGTTTACACAATGGTTCACCACATGCGTGGGTGCATATGGAGTATACTTACTCCTTTAAGTCGTGATAGTTTGGATATCTCATTTCCTTATTCCATCGCCCCTTGGCAATATCTACATGCGTAGGCTTATTGTTATAATAGATGGGAACCTTTCTAAGGGTTCACATCTTCACCACTTTGGTGGTCTTTGGTTATTGAGAGGTAGTTTCCTCGAGTTTCCTGTAGGGTCCAAGTGTGGACTAGGCCAATGTTGGCACTATTATGATTTCTATGCCTCTGTGTTACCATTGCTACAGAAGGCATGCAGGTAATTAAAAGTTTGTCAACTGTATACTAGACTGGTACTCTAGTACAGTGACACTGAGGTGGCCATTACTCCGAGCCACTCAGGATGTTGGGTTTAAACTGATGGTCCCGTTGTTGATTTCTTGTCGTATGAGATAATATCTCTTGCAAGTCTTGCTCTCAAATGGTGTGGGTTATGCAGCCATTAGGGTTTACATAACATAACTGGTTGATGGCTTTTAAGCCGTATTGCTGCGAGCTATGCTCTTTGCAAGCTGCATATGTCTGTTTCTACTCCTTGTATACCGTCACAGGTTAGAGGTGTTGCAGGGCTCCATGGTAAGTCGTGACATCACGCTTCCGTTCATAGGAGACCCTTTAGGCAATCTGGTGTTAGTTCGGGCCTTCAGGTAATTTAGGGTATTTCCTGTTAAGTGAAATCCCTTCGGTGTCCTAACCGAATGTTCGTTTTAGATCTAGTGCTCATATCATTATACTTGTTCAACTGTTGTTAACGCAGACACCCTTCAAGGATCGCTCCTGGGTGTTGGTAGTTATGCCGTTACATCCGGCTAACGTTTATAACATGTGTTGTCCTCCATACCGTCTTATGGTATTGCATTAAGCTATCTCCTTTCGGGTTATGACGTCTCTCGTTCTTGGGTAGACTGTTTACGCTTGCTCCTAGTATTCTTGACTAGGTTTATATTCCTCTCCAATGATGGGTTGTGCTCCGTAGTAGTCTTGTGATTGCTCTTGGGAATTCCGCCCCGTTTGTTGAGCATTGTTAGGTTCACGTTAGGCATTCGCCTTCATGTGTTTAGGCTGGGCATTCCATCCAGCTGTCAGGTAATTGCTTGGATTATTTGAGACATACCCAATGTCTATACTTATTAGTCTGTGCTTTTGCACTTCCTAGTTCTTATTCCTCATCTTCAGGTGGATTCTCTGAGTCCCTTGATACTTGATCGTCTGAGGTGTCCAGCTGTTCTGTTTGAACTCACTCACGGTCCGTAGAACGGAGTTGACTACTTCCCGTGAGTCGCACACTACATGTATACATACGTGGGGTACCATATTGATACGTTACCACTTACCCAACTATATGTCGGGCCCGCAAGCTCCTTCGGAGTGCGGTTGTCCCACATCCTGTAGCGGGTATACTCGTAGTGTTCGTCACACGCCTAGGTGAAGTATTCTGTTGTCAACTCCTCTTGTATCATCCCATGATACTCACCGTAATGCTGTTGGTCTGGTTTTAAAATCCGAGGTTTTTAAAAGAGGGTTGTGGTTTTGGAAAGAAAATTTTGGGTTTTAAAACAATGGTTCGGTGTTAAAAGAAATCTCCCATGGCATAGCCACATTTGAGGTCTTGACCAAGTCTAGCCTCTCGCTGACTGGTATGTTCTAAATACAATGGTCGGGCTGTTAGGCCTTTCCAAGGTTCCATATGTCTGGTTGTTAGGATGTGTGATCCTGTGATTGTTTCGTTACAGTCACCGTACATTACTATGTACTTGTGACGTGTTAGTGTCCCTTTACATATCTCTGTCTTTACTGCACTTGCCGTGGCAAGTGCATGGTACTGGTGGTTTTTGGGTAATCTTATACCAATCTTGGTAGGGTTTCCATTTGTGTTTGTTAGTCTTGTTGGTGCGTCCCTCGATCTTATTGATCTATAATTGATATACTCGCTCCTTTAGGTAGCTTCTTGGTGGTCTAGACATGGCTGTCGTAGATCTGGGTACTCCTCCACTCCTTGGAGGTTCCCGTTCTATTTGGTTTAGTGTCGCTCCTTGTGGCTCGTTCCCACACATTTGTGGTGGTTACTGAGCCTTCCTTGTTTGGGCACTACGCTTGTAGTCCTATTGGTTTATATCTCATGGTTGTTCTTGTAGTTGTCTGAGCTATATTGGCTAGGTGTTGCAACCTTAATGGTGTCGTAGTTTTGGAGTTAACCGCTTCCGACTATGTCCTTAGTTAGCTAGCATACCGTTGGTGGTATTATTCAAGTATTACTATCCCGTAGACTTGTGTCTCGGGTTCCGTTACTGCTCCCTTTTTCGTTCCCTTGCACGGTTAGTGCTTCTTCCTGCTTTTGGTTGACTAGCTAGGTTTCGCGACTGCTAAGCACGTCGCCCCATGCTGTTGTAAGTTGTAGCCTCCTTGTGGTTGGAGTGCTTATTCCACCGCTATTAAGTGCGGGTATTGTTGTTCAACCGGGATCCATCTCCGGGTCTTCCATTTCTTCGTACCTACTATATGTCAGGTTCTTGTTTACTTGTATGATTACTTCCCAACTGCCAGATCGGGTTTTCCCGAGTGTGAGAGGATTTTCCTTCCCTCTGGCGTTCTTTCCCAAGTTATACAATGGGTTTGCGGAGGGCAGGTCTGGTATAGTAGGTATCCGGTACACACCGGTAGTTCCTAACTAGCATATCTCTAATGCTAACACTCAGCCCTTAGCCCTAAGCTTCTAATTCTTAACTCGGTATTCCTAAACTCGGTATTTCCAGTCATCATAGCGATACTTCGCTCTGATACCACTTTTTGTAACACCCCTACCATTAATATAGTGCTTACCGCCCAATTTCCTTACATATCAGATACACGCAGCGGATATATGCTTACATACAATGGGGATACAATGCCGTTAGTCACCCACGTGACTAACAAGGCTACTACTTCTACATACAGCATCGGTCTGATGGACCGGAATCCCGAGTACTACAAGTCTACAATACATTCTCCGTTTACCAAATACTACTACAATCTTCATTCAATACAATACTCCAAGTACAATACAGTATAATCTACATACCGAGTTTACTAGGTTCCTTATACAAGTATAATACCTCTTCCAGTTCATACATACTCACTAAGAGACTACCTACTACCCATTCCTCACTACTACATTACTTTCTAAATACAAGGGGTGTGCTAGTTAATACACCTCTACATTCTGCTACTACTATCCAATGTAGTCACCGGTCTCGTGCCTTGACCACATTCGCTTCGGGTACCTGCACACTAAAAAATGTCCCCCGAAGGGGTCAGCTTTCGCCGAGCATGATAACCGCATACCCCGCGTACTAGTGAGGGTACGCCGACCACTTGGTCGAATACATGCGGTTCGTTTTCATACAAACATACATGCATACGTGCTCTTATACACAATACAAGAATACTTACGCAAGCATACATACATACACTTCGTTGCATACAGGGAATGCAATATAACCATCCAATACATACTTACCTTCTTCCGAATACACATACTCAGTACATACACAAGTACAGTTCTTGTTAGCTTCATTGGTCCACCCGGGTTAATCGGGTGGAGATTACTCTTTTACTCATTATTCCATACATACACATACATACTCATACTCATACTTACTTACGGATCCATACTCACTTACTCTTACTCTTACTCAAGTTAAGTCGTCGGGACCTCCGGCCCTGGGGACTACACCGTCCCACCTCCGGGATTTACTTGACTCACCAATCCGGGATGCTACCCATTTAAGGGATTTGGGCCGTGGACCAGTTTAAGAGTCAGGAATTGCAGCCAACCTCTTGTGACTCCGCATCCTCACGCGTGGCCGAAGCTATATCGGACTTGTACTCATTCCAAATTACTCACTTAAGTTAGGAGTTAGATAGTTAGGAATTAGCACAAGTCAACATCCAAGCCACAATACTACAATACCCATATACACATACATACGAATACATTACAATATACAAGTACACTACAAAATACAATACGCATCATCATCATTCATTGTTTCATGAATTATACAAACTATTGTTCAAGACAAATATCGAGAACCATGTAAACAAGCACAAGTAAGTGCAATATAATCCGATTCATGCATTTATCTTATTAGGTGGTCAAATAAGCACACAAATCGGGGTAACCAGATTAGGATACAGGGCATGAAGAAATCATACCTTTCACCGTTGTACTTGTATCCCAACGTTCCTTCGGTGTTCACAAATCAATTCCTATTATATACATGCAGTTGAATGATTAAATCTAACTACCATTACTTAACTCATACTTACTATGTCCTTATACTTCTTACACTTACACTTTACTTACTTACTTTTCATTACTTAGGTTTTACTTTCTTACTTAACTTTGGCATGCTTTCATACATGTACATATATATGTAGGTACATACATATATGTATATATGCATATTATTTAATTTAAATAATATTTTTTTTTGACCGGACCGGACTTGCGACCGACCTTGCAAGTCCGGTCCATTCCAGTAGCTCAGAGTACCGAAATTCTTCTGGCCGACCGAACTTGCAAGTCCGGTCGCAAGTTCGGTCGATTCCAGTAGCTATTCTCGGGAAATTTTTCTGGCCGACCGAACTTGCAAGTCCGGTCGCAAGTTAGGTCGATTCCAGTAGGTTACAGACGGGGAAAATTTCTGGTCCGACCGAACTTGCAAGTCCGGTCGCAAGTTCGGTCGATTCCAGTAGCTCACCCGTCTTTGTAAGTCTGGGCTCGACCGAACTTGCAAGTCCGGTCGCAAGTTCGGTCTGGCCCAGTATTTGCATTTTACTTTCTGTTTTCAGTCCTCTCTTTTACCCAATACTTCCCCATTGTTCCTACACTTAATCCCACACGTTTTAACACTAATTTAACCTTCTAATACACCTTAGTTCATCCACCAAACTCCTTACTAAGTCCATCAATCAATCTTACACAACTTCCTTTCCCAACCAATGTAACAGTTTTTTTTGTTTTACCTATGCTACAGATTTTTGTTGCAACTCCTACCACTCAATACTTCCTCTATCAATGTCACTCCTAGCATCCCAAATACGTCTCCAAACAACTACAACATCTATACCCGAGTCCAACACTCTTTTTACCAATTCTTACACACTAATTTTCCCAACTTCTCCATACATTCTTATATCCTTTTGCTACAGATTTTCACACTTCTTGTTTCTCTTACTACCACTACCTCTCCATCACTACTAACTACCTACTAACTCCAATACACACTTTGGTTCTCCCATTCAACCATCCATAAATGTACATTTCCCACCAAAAATTTGCCATAGCTCACCTACTTTTCCTTACTTCTCCACATACACATTTTCACCAAAATCATTCCTATTCTAGCCACACCCATACAAGGGTCCTACCAGCAATTAAACAAATATAAATCCATCCAATACACCAATACTCCATCAAACATCAATACTAATACTCATACACAACCATTTGGCTCCGAGGCCTACAATTCACATACTAATGCACAAATACTCAAACTTACTCACAATTACTCAATTCCCAATACTACAATACCAATACAATAGTTTAGGTTCTTTTATTTGTTTACCCATTCCATTACTCTAATGCATAAAATTAACATTAAGAGGGAGCTCTTACCTTGAGCTTATATTTCTTCATTCCTTTTCCAATTCTCCTCTTCTTTCTTTCTTGCCCAAATCGGCCATATGGGGAATGGAGTTACCAAACTCCATTCCCACCACCCAAAGCACATAAAACAAGTGCAATTAAACTACTAATCCTTAAATTAGTGCTATTCATTTAAAGTGTTAAAACACAATTTCTAGGGTTTACCTTTTGAAGCTTTTAAGAGGGGTTTTAGCTCTTGGTTCAAGAAGGTGAATCCACCACCATTGTAAGGTTGATATTATGCTCAAAAGAGAGAGAGAGAAAAACAAGGTATTACATATGGGTAAAAATCAGTTATGAGAGGGGATGGTGGAAACATGAGTTTTTCATGTAGATTTTTACCTTGTTGGAAAGAGGAGACTCCAAGCTCTACAATGGTGTGCTTTTCTCTTCAAATGGGGAAAACCCATGGAGATGAAACTCATCCTTTTCGAATTTTGAAAAGAGGGAAATGTAGAGGAGGATGAGGGGATTACAAATATGTACTTATTTTGTGATTGAAGCTCAAATGGAGATGGAGCAAGGAGAAGAAGATGAAGCTTCCATGGTTGTAGAGGGGGAGCTCAAATCGCAGCCAGAGGAAGGAGAAAGAGAGGGAGTACGGTGGGGAAGAAGGAAATGGGAGAGAGAGAAGAAAAGTGAGAGGTGAGAGAGTATGTAAGGTACTTTTACCTTTTTCACTTTATTTGCTTTTTGCTCTCTTACTTAATTAGCTAGTTACATGTGTGTGTGAGGGGGTTATCTAACTTATTAAAAATCGGTCCCACTCAGTATTACCAGTTGGAGCGTTTTTCGTCTTTTACGGAAAACGCTCGTTATTTCACCCGGTTTAGATACCGTTCACTAACCGGGCCCGTTTTCCGGAATTTCCTCGTTTAATTATTTTTGTTGACTATTAAGCTCCCTTAAATGCTATTAATTATTTTAATGATTTATAATTTTTACGGGTCCGTTTGACCCCTTAGAGTCACGTTTTCGGGTTTTCTCGAAAAACGCGCTCTAAAGCTCTATTAGTGTTTTAATTCATTATTTGGATCCGTTTCCTTCGGGAGTTGTTCCCATATATTATTTAGGTCTTACTAAACCTTTGGAATCCATATAATACGCTAACCGAGGTCTCATACCTCCTATGGTTATTTAACGCTTATTTAGCGTTTTTCACCTTTTAAGCATTTCTTTATTTCTTTTGGATTTATTTTTCCTTACCAATATTACTTAAACATTATTAGGCACTTAAATACCTATGAGATTAATTTTAATCCCTATATTTAATTTCGGGGTATTTCAGGGGGATTATGGTAAGGTTTGGTTGGGAGTTGATGTCTATATTCGCTTTAACTCCCTCTCTGTTATTGGTTGTCTTTCCTTCTTGGATTTCAATCACCCACTAGCCTAGTTAAAGGCTTTCCTACCTGACTTTTGTTCGGGCTAGGGGGATTGGTGTATGGTGTGATCGGTTCTATATTAAGACCGACACTTCTAGATAAAGTTATGGTGTGATGGTGTGATCGGTTCTATATTAAGACCGACACATCTAAGTAAAGTTATTGTGTAACGAGCTTAACACGAGACTGAAATCATTCTCTAGGCTTACCAAGTTTGACTTACTAATGCTTGGTTCGTTTCTCTCAAGGGATTCGTTCCTATTATGTTATGTGTGTGTTGTTGCTATGCAATGAGTATTGCTATGCTTATAGGTGTTGTATGTATGTTAATGTGTTATGTGTTTATGGTTCTACATGCATGATTTAAATATAATCAACTGCATGCTTAGACGGCAATTAGTTGTGCACGGCCCGGTAGTATGCGGGCTGCACGATTACCATACCACCCTTTTTCCTTTCAGGTACAATGAAGCTGGAAGCCGTTCGAGAGTAGGACGGGGTGGTTGTTTGTATATGGGTAGTTATTTAATTGCTTATGAATTGTAGGAGTAGTAAGACCGAAACTGTTATCGGCATTAGTTTGTAAATACTCGGTACAGTGGGAATGTAATGTATATTGGTTTTTAGAAATGGAACGGGGTTGTATTGTGTAAGTGCTCGGGAATCCGGTCCATCAGACCGATACAATGTATAAGAGTTAGCCTTGTTAACCACGTGGGTGGCTAACGGCGTGTAACACCAATGGAGTATGTAATATGTTGAGGTGTGTTTTCAGCTGCTAATTGTTGTTAAGTACGATGTTGTAGTTGGGGTGTTACATTAAATGTGAGTAAGGATACATAAACGGTTATCTTAAAACACCTCATTATATAGATAATAATTAAGCAAATAATATATCTTGTGAATACTAAATGTAAGAGTTCGATAAGTCTAAGTTAATTATAATATAGTTATTTCAAGATGAGAAGTAACTTAACATCTTATGTCAAGATTATGAGATGGTTGTAATAAAAAGTCACTCTAAACTAAGGATATGATAATTGAGTTTAGTGGCTCAATTAAGTTATAATAAATGTATCTACAACACTATGATTCCAATATACAAGATGTAGATCTTAATTAAGTTATGGGGAAAACTTAATCATAATGAATTATCAAGTAATATTGATAAAATACATAATCATTACGTTGTGAAATAATAGTATAGTATTCTAAGATACACCTATCATAGGTCATAATATGATGTTTATTCTAAATTAAGAATAAAAGTATTGAGCTTAAGAATTTTTATTGAAATTCTAAGATTGATTGAATAATATAAAATGCATTTATGATATAAGGGTCTCAAAAGTCTTGAATTGAGAATTATGGTTAAGTATGAGTAAAGTGGATAAGAGTGGAACAATTAACAAGTGTTACTAAAATACATTCATTGGTCTTACAACCTTGAGCTATACAACATTCTAAGATAAGTCAAAGGTTATACATAACATTTAAGTGGGGGCTTAAAAGACAATTGAGACTTAGAAATAAGAGTGAGGAATTTATTTAAGTTTAACTTAGGCTACAAGTTATTGATGATAGACTACCTTTAATATTCCTTAGAGTATTATTGAATATTTGCAAGTCGACTAGAACTGCTACAGCATTAACCAGGTACGATTTCTCGTACTCAGATACTTTTGCTAACGAATTTTATGGAATGTTTTGGAAAACGCTAACTGAGCTTGAATGGATTTCAAAAGGAAACTACTTGTGTGACTAACTTGGCCTGATGCGACTAACTGGGCCTGTAATATACAACTTACAAGATTATTGGTTCCTCCTATCAGGTTGTTTCATTAGATATTAATTGTCGAGGGTTTATGCCTCTGCACTCTGTAGAACTGAGTGTTTTGGTATTGCACTTGTGTAGTTAATAATCTAGTGGGAATATGGGAAAAAGGCAATCTTGATAAATTCTTCCTTTGACTGTGGATATCATTTCATTGAGCCGAGTCTTTTATTGTGACGTGTGTGCGTCTTCATCGGTAACAGTGAAGGGCTGTATGTCCCTTGTCCAAAAGGACATTGTAAACAGTGAGGGGCTGTATATCCCCTGTCCTAAAAGGACGTACTTGGCGGTGGGGGCCATCTCTCCCAGTTGGTTTTATTCCACTCTTGAGTTGTTAGTTCTTGGATCTCTCTTTTCATTCCTAGTCCTTGTGACTACTTGGGTCTTTTTACTCCTGACTGGAATTGAATCTAATATAAGAAATGGGTGTTCTCTAACTCATGGTGTGACTTCTTTTTAAATGACTAACTTTACTTTAATGTTATTTATCCCTATCTTTGTCTTGTTCTCTTTTCTTTATAACTTGTTTAGTTTGAAGTGCCTTGTTACTCTGTTTTGTTTTAAGAGTTTCAATCCAAGTTACTGTTTTGTTTTAAAGGATTATGTTTTAATTTCTGTTATGAGAGTCATACCAGTTCCATTCCAGGGAACTGACTCACCCCTCCCGGGGTGGGCTGCTTGGTTTCATCTTGCAGGTACGAATTGTTATACAGGTGGCCACGAAGAATATGAGTGATTGGGATGGGAGTTAGGATTTGCGGAGAGTTGTTGTATTTTTCTATTATTGTAGTTATGTTATGTTTTCTCAAGTTCAGGCTGTAACATTTGTAAGTATTAATTGGTGAGGTTTTGTACCGGGTGTTTGGAACCCGATGATCTGTAATCGCCATTAGAGATTTTATTCCGCAGTATTTATTTTAAATAGGGGCGTTACAAAGTGACTCATGTATGGTCTTTATCACACTTCTTTGATATGTAACTCTTCATTGACCTACCAAATATACCATGCCCACTCTACATGGTCCAGATTCCCACTTACTCTTGATCTCCCTCCATATTGTGGAGCGATTTTTCTTCATTGTTAGAATGGCCTTGCTCACTATCTTTCTTCTCAAATCGTCTCGGCTCCTTTCCACTACTTGGATGTCTTCCAAACTACAAGCCTTCTCATATGCCTCTTGCACACTTCTTTTCAGGTTCATACAAAAGAACTCCCTAAGTCTCAAGTTGAGGCCCTTTATAAACATCCTTGTTAGATTTCCTCACTTAATGATAAGTCTACGACAAATCTAGCCAGCTTTAGATATTTACTGTGATATTCTGGGATGCTCACTCTTCTTTCCTTGATTTTCCTGAACTCATCCTACATTCTCACCCTTATAAATCAGGGTAGAACTTTTTCTTCTATGTAGAAGGCAACCCCAAAACATCATTGTACTAGTAGGACATTAAGTTGTTTCAAAATCCTCTTCCATCTTTGTTATCTAACCGGTCATCTTCACTAGATCTTCAAATCTTTCCTACAAACTAGATCAAAGGTTCGCAATCTTCTTGAAGACATTTTCTCCTTGCCTAGTCTCCCTTTCTTCCCGAGCTTTATAGTCTTTTTTCATCATGTAGGATTATCTGAGCTTACCGAGCTTGAGCAAGTTGGGTCATAGCTTTGGTGATATTGTTCATAACCATCATTCACAACTGAATTCATTAACAAACAATCTAGATTGGTTAGATACAGTTCACTACTAAAGCAAACCTTTCTCCTTATCCACTCTTGATCTCTTAATGAAACACAATAATCCATGACTTCGAAACAATAATGTAGATGTATAATGAGGTATGAATTAGATTATATGGTGTATAGGTCCTTCGGAATCATCCTAGAGTCATTAGGAACACACAACCCAAATTTAGAGGACAAATTAAGCTTAAAACATCATTTTTGTACCTTTTTCCTGTTTTCTTTAGGAATTCATACCCGTGATTCCCCATCACACTTCCAACATTCTCGAGACCCTATATTTCTCCAAGATTCAACTCAAGCTTCACCCATTTATCAAATACCAAAAATTCAAGTTAACACTCTATTTTCAGCTGAATAGGGATTTTTGCGTTCTAAAAAGATCTTTAGAAAAACAGCACAACCAGGTACTACTAAACGGTTTAACCAACCATGATATCACATACTTTCCATATATAACCATTAAACCAACCATTTCAGTCCCAACACCCCAGTCATACACAAGATCATACATGAATTCATACGTAAAAATCGTAAACACCTTAAGGAGTACAACATCCTTACCTTGGTCATTCATGTAACACCCCAACCACCACCGTACACTTAATCATCAAACCGCAGCGGAAATCTCAACTCATCACATTACTTAATTCAATGATGTTACACGCCGTTAACCACCCACGTGGCTAACAAGGCTAATACATGTACATTGTATCGGTCTGATGGACTAGATTCCGAGCAACTACACAATACAAACCTTATTCCATTTCCAACATTTATTATATACATACGTTCCCACTGTACCGAGTATTATAAACTGGTGCCGACAACAATATCGGTCTTACTACACCTACTGTATAAATATACTTAAATGATTACCCATGTACGACTACTACCCGTCCTACTCTCGAACGGCTTCCAGCACTTCGTACCTGAAATAGGAAAAGAAGAGAAAGGGTGGCCCCCAAGGGGCTCAGCACCTTTGCTGGTATGGTAATCCCGCAGCCCACATGCTACCGGGCCACGCACGACTAATTGTCGTCTTAGCATGCAGTTGATCATGTTTAAATCATGCATACAAACCATTAACATATCACACATAATATTTCGCCTCAATGGGCTCAACCAATAACCAACACATCCACACTTAACCAACCATCCAATGATTCCTTTAACCCTAGAGTGGCTCTCCTCCAAAACGGAGCTACTTCCTTAACAGACGACATGTACCCATTAATCGGGTTATCCTTAAACGCCTCTTGTCACAACCTGGGATTCATTTACATGATCCACACATTCCATATCCTACCACATACTCATTCCGCACATAACAAACATAACAACACTTTCCTTGTTTCGACGTACAGATGATGACATCGCATCCATTTAAACATCCAATATATATATACCCTAGCATAGCACCATAACATTACATAACACCATGAAATCGGTTCTCACAAGGAACCTTCCACCATAGTTAGTATACCATGTGAGCCTAGGGGTTTTTGCCAATCCCATGTTAAGCTCGTTACCAACCTCGTTACCGTCCGGTTATATAGAACGGTTAACTTATACCCAAGGTGAGTCGGATATAGTAATCCCAAGCACACCGAAATAACATACGTATGCCCCTGTGGCCCGACGTGAGTCAGTAACTAGCTTTGGATAAGCTAAGGGAAGGTAGAAACCAAATTGGAATACCACCTATACATACACCAAGAGAGCCGAACCGGATAAGATAACGACTCCCGTCCATCACACGCGTGGCCGGAACAACCGGACTCCTCACCCCCCATTAGTACATACACACTTATAAATAAGTAGTTAGGGATCCATTATGGAGCCTACCACATCCACACACCATACGGTATCATAACCGAGTTAAGCACACAAGGGAGGTTCACACACTTGCATACAACAACAATATCCAACTAACTCACACATAGCCGTGGTTAGCACGTTCCCAAGGTTTGGGCCGTCAACTCCGAATACCGATCACTCATGTGTTCCTAGTTTTGGTTAGCTAAGGTTTAACACATACTTGAGGTTAAATGGTATCGGAGACCAAATTCGCCACATAAATGAATTACTATAAACTCATTACATGTTTTAATCTTACAAGGTGGCAAACACTCAAGAAAACATATTGGCATACAAGCCGGTGTAATCCGGTAGGACGCAGGTTGCAAGAAAACCATACCTGTCACCGGAGTCCACTTTACCACGTCCACTTATGTTCCTCGAGCAATTCTCGAACAACTGTTGACATGACATGTTCTTTTATTAACATTGGGGTAACATGTTTGTTTTAAAGTCTAATGCTTATAACTTTCCCCGTTAACTTGGTTAAATAACTTTACATTTTAACTTGTTTTACTTTCACATTTTATTACAACCTTTCACCCACTTAATCACCATTAAAACTCACTTATCATGTCCTTAACAACCTTATAACATCATTACCTACCAATCCCTATCATCACATAACATTTCATAACCTGAAACCATGTTTTTGGTCCGACCGACCCACCGTCCGACCCACAGCTGGGTCGGTCCATTACAGAACCCTTTTACTTCCTTATAATCATGCCCGTCCGACCCACGTCCGACTCACTCGACTGGGTCGGACCATGTGCGAACATTTTCTTCCTTTGAAACTTGACCGACCGACCCATGTCCGACCCACCCTTTTGGGTCGGACCATTACCGAACACATTCCTAACATCTTACAGAGGCTCGACCGACCCAAAACTGGGTCGGACCCCTGGGTCGGTCGCCTTCTAAACTTACCCAAACTTTACCAATTCTTCACCAAACTTCTCCTAAGGCCTCTTAATGTTTCCTAACAACATTTGGTAACCTTATATCCACATACAACATCCACTAAACTCATCTTCTAACTCCTTAAACCTTTACTTATTTCCTTGTAAAAATTCCTTAACACTTTCAACATTTGTACTAGGTTCCTAAATGGGTTTCTCACCTATTATAACTACTATCCCAAAACACTTTCTTCTCATCTTAACATCATCTCTTAAGCATTATTTTCTTACTAACTAAATCTCCTTTTTACATCATACCTAAACATCACTTGTTCCTTGAACACCAACCTTACCTAAACCTTAAACAACTCCTCCAAGACTTTAATACATTCACAAACACACATTGAATTCCTAGAACTTCCAAGATAACACCTAAATCCTTGCATCACTCTAAATCACCTTAACACATGTTTTCTTCTCAAGTAAACATTTATTCACCTATAACACTTCCTAGTTCACCAAAACCACTTAAAACACTTAGAACTTCTCACACATTTTTCCAAATTTGGCCATAGCTTCTCCTGTATATACTCACATCCAAACACTTAGGTTTTTACCTTATTTCATTCAAAACACCTAAAATCCATCAAACGCATTTTTATACACAAACTTCACACATTAAGCACTACATCACAATATAGTGCATAACTTAAATTGCTTAGCACTTAGGCCCTTAAATAACATGGCTCTTAGGCCCTTAAATTGCATAACCTTAAACACTGAATTTCCCACATAAATAATGCCTTTGACCTGCAAATACATACACCAAAACATATGTTCTTTTACTAGTCTCCTTGAGAACATTTTACTAGGTCACTCACCATTGGCTCCTTAGGTATTTTATCAAGCAAATCAAGCTCATTTTCCTAAGGCATTTAAACCACATTGAGATAGTTTGTTTACCTCTTTTTCCTCACAAACTTCTTTCTTGTTTCCTTGTAAAACCGGTGGGGTATTTGGTTGTTTGTCAACTTCTAAACATTATACAAACAACATAATGAGTATTCAAGCTTTAAGCTCCATCTCATTGTAAACCCTAGGTTTACATTATTTCAAAGCATTAATGTAGTTGTTTTACCTTAATCTTTGGAGGGTGTTTGAATATCTATGAAGAGAGGACTCCACCTAGTCCTTGAAAGATTCAAATGGAGCTAGAACAAGGCAACACAAGGAGCTCCATTAATGAATATTTTCGGTCACACACAAAACATGGAGGAAACTTGATTTTTCTTAGAGATTCCTTACCTAGGAGCAAAGGAGATCAATAATATGTGGAAAGACAAGCTCAAGCTCCATCAATGGTGGAACTCCATGGCACCGAAATGGTGATCTTCAAATTTTGAGAAGATAGAAATGAAGAGCTTGATGAGGGGAAGAGAATGGTGGTGTTTGTTTTTGATTTGGTTAAGTGAGCTAGGTTTTACATGTGGTCAAAGGTGGACTTCCATGGTGGTGGTGCTGTTTTAACGTGAGAACAGAGAAGAAGAGAAGTGTGGAGCCGTGTGAACAAGGGAGGAAATGAGAGAATGAGATAGAATTTGCTTTTAAGAGATATTTGTAACTTATAAAGCAAATAGTACTTTACTTAAAGTTTTACTTTACTTATTTGATTTCTTTTACAACTTGGTGACTCACTACTACAAAAACCGGCCACCATTATGCCTAGGAGGGTATACTAGTCTTTGTTGACCAATTTAATTACTTATAACATTATATGTTACAAACTAGCTTATAAAAGTTACTATTCACAAACTAAGGCACATAGAAGTGAAATTTTTGATTTCCCACTAATATGGCCACCCAAATGTGATACTATATAGTACACATGTTAATTAAAGAGTAATGATGGACATTTAGCCATTCAAAACTCATTTACAAGACAATTTTTCAAAAACGTGCTTTAAGACTCCTTAAAGCACATTTTGTGTTTTAACTTGTTTTCAAGCTTGGTTTCTTTAGTAATTGATTTAATATGTTCATTAACATATAAATAAGGTATAGGTATGACCATTAGGTCTTATACACATTCATCCCAAGCTTAGAGCACATTTTTGCTCATATTGACTTTAAGGTATTTATTTGTGTTTTGTTTGGTTTCATTGTCTTCCAAAGCTTCCTAAGGACTTATTTAGCCTTATTAAATCATAATTGAATATTATTTAGTCTTGGTAGGCTCTTTGGGTCCTAACCAAGTTCACTCATAGCTTAGAGCATGTTTTTGCTCAAACTGTGTCTTAGTGCTTTATTGCACTTTACTATGTTTTAAATTGTCCACTGATGTTTCTAAGGCACTTTTTAGCCTTTATATAACATAGTTTGATATTTAAACTACATATCAAGGTTTGGGGTATTTCAATCTACCCCCCTTAAAAGAACTTCGTCCTCGAAGTTCACATTTCCTTGCATCATTGGACTAGAATACGGGAATTACTTATAGCCACAAAACTTCCATTACCAACCATCTTTCACATCCAACCTCGGACTTAATGGTCCGGGCAACATATCCACCTTATACATAAAATATCATATTCACATGGTAACCTCGGACTCAATGGTCCGGGTACCTTCACCACACTTGCACCCATACAATATCCCTCAGACTCTTAGGTCTGGGTGACATAACCACATTTAGACTCATAGGTCTATGTAACGCAACACATTTAGACTCATAGGTCTTGATAGCACACACTTTAGGAGATCAAAGTCAAATAACCCTTATCACCCATACCAAACAACATGTCATAGCATGTATATCAAACAGAAATACCTTTTCCATCTCTCCATGGGCTCAAGTCCCATGTTGAGTACATATACACTGTGATCCCGCAGAACCCGGTCGCGATGGACACTTTCTGGTCCCCGTTCCTTTGGGAGATCAAAACATTCACTTAATTTTCAACATATGTACTTCTCATGTCACCGGTCCGAAGACAAAGGCTCATACGTCCTCAGCTCGTGAGCAAGTACTACAAAAATATTCTTTACTAGGTTAAGTATAAGAAAATCTTTTATTCAAAATATTAATCGATTGTTTGAAAACACCAATTGAAAATCCTTTTGAAAGCACCACACAACTCCAAGTCCGATTTATGCTCTTTGTATCTTTCTTAATATAGTTATTTATGACCACTTACGGGGAGCTTCAAGAGTCATCCAACCCTGATGTGATCAGCATCAGTGTTGAACTATCTTTCCACCCCAATTTGTGTTCGGCTTCCCTTGATCTCATGATAATCAAGTTTCACCTCCCACTTCTTTTTCAACCAACAACTAATTCAAGCATATCCCATTTTCTATCTTTAAATCCTTCTAGTCATAATCATTATATCTCCAAGGGATAGAACTCCGTCTATCAATCATCACCCAAATCCAACTTAATTCAAGTTACCTAGGGAATTTAATTCTCACTAGGTTCTATGTCGGTCTCATAACCCTTCATAAATCACAACATTGTATATATATACATATATCTTTTATCAAAATACAATACATGGTTTACATTTATGCACCGTCGGGGTTTTAGTTCCCCGGGAGTTTCTTTACTCCCTTCCATTGTACTCTCACACACCACTGTTAACAAGATAAACACACTTCCCACAATGGTATTCACATCTTCTGTGCGCAATTACCACAATTTAACCACAAATAAATGCGTATGTTTATATAACACACGCGCCAACCATCCTAACAATTTATTTTTGTGCCATGCACAACATAATTCACGTACACTTGTACGGTAAAACACACTAAGTGGTTTTGCGCTCTACCCCCCTTAAAAGGGATTACGCCCACGTAATCAATCACTAACCTTGGCTTAAAATGTTCTGCCGTCGTGAAGTGTTTTAACCTCCACGCGGTCTATTACACAATGAATTCTGATTAGAGGATCTTAACCATATTAGCGGTTTAGTTCCTAAACCAAGAATTCGCATTGGAGTTGTAACTCATAACCGGTTTCGGTCCTGGCCTGTAAGGCTTCTAGGCATTGATGACTAGCCATCCATTCGTATTCACAACGTATACCCGGTACCTGACGCATGGGCTCACTGGCCTCTGTTGCGCAACCCTGATAATTATAGAGCTGGTTTGCCCCATTCGTTACTGTTAATGTATTGAACATCTCCAATGTATTACCCTTATCTAGGTAACAATGGTTTCTCAACCGACGCATGGTATCTCTTACCCTGAGCGAATTCGGTGAGTTTCACGATTTTCCATCCACTTCTCCAATAGCTTACCGCGTAAACTACTATGTAATTCACAATGATTGACTTACTTCTACCGACTTACTGTCGGTTGAGATTGAGCTACTACCTAATGTGTAGTGCTCTCTCAGTTATTTCCCACACCTGGGGTATATCTCATACCGACCTTTGGTATTTAGTGTTACTGTAGTTATTTACTGTTAATCATGTCTCCACCTTTGGTTTTTTGTACATGTATTCTTTCATTCCTGCGGCCTTGCATTACCTATGCATCGGCCATTATAACATTATTCCTCCACAATTACCATGCTTCTGATTCCTAGCTATCCCACTTGATCATTACTGCGCAAGTGCAATACCAAAACACTCAGTCATACAGAGTGCAGAGGCGTAAACTCTTGACAGTAAATCTCTCATGCGATTGCGATAGGAATTTACACTGTGTTTTCCCGAAATTCTCACCACATAATACTTGTCACCGGCTTACTGCTTGGTTCGTTTGCTATCACTTACTGTTGTACCCCCACTGGGGTTAACTCATAACTCTGCTCACTCACCATTTTATCATCTAACCATACTCATACAACGGTCGCTTATTGCGCACCGTGTCCTTACTCATTATATAACATCAACTTATACCGCATCCGCTATTATATTAGCTTCCGCCATTACCCTGGGTTTATCTGGCCACTTATTTGGCTGATTTTTGAATATACTACTATTTTTCCCTTGAGCGTTGTTCGCTACACATTTAGCTTCACACACCTATGGTGATTGCTATCGACTTATCACACTTCCTGGCTACACAACTGGTACAAACATTTCCTTTCGTATTATTCTTATTCAAATCATCCTGGGGTAACAACAACGTGGTCCATCCTCCACATATTTCTTGAACTTGATTCACATAACTACCGCTCCTGCGGTCTCACAATATCGAGAGGTATTCCCACTCTTAATGCAGTGGTTCGTTTACCACTGTATTCACTTATACCACATAAACTTCTATAATCAATCGAATTTATATAACATATCTTGCTTATGGCTTATAAGCCTTGTTTGCCTTGAGCTGGGCTCATTGTAGGCTGTCCACACACATGTACTTCTCTGTACAATATTACATGTTTAGAGGTTGTAGTGGGCTCCATGACAAGGTCGTTGCATTCCGTTTCCTTTCATGGAATGCCCCTTTAGGTTTGTCAGTCCGTCTCCTGGCAATTTATGTCTAAACTGGGTGTTAGTTTCAACCCTTGTGTTTCTGTCATGCATTTCATTCAACAATTTTTTTGATGCGAACACCCCTCAAGGATTGCTCCTGGGTGTTGTTATGTTATGCCGTTACATTTGGCTCACACTTATTGGTACATTCCGTTAGCTACGCCTTTCGCGTTCTTTACTGGTTATTATCTTCTTCTGTGAAGATTAACATTTCCTGGTAGTGTAGGTACTTATTCTGGGAATTTATCCGTTCATTGCACATTAATGTGTCCACATTAGGCATCTGCTTGCCATGTACAGGCTGGGTCACCATTCCAGCTATAATGTTTATCCCTAAGGATCCTTAAGACATATGTGGTGTCTTTACATAACAGTTTGTGCCCATCGCACTTCCTAACTCTTAAACATTTCCTTGAGAGGAATTCACTAATCCTTTTAGTCTCGTTAACTTAACTGAGTTCCTTAGCTTCAACTATTCCTTGTAATCCTTAGCTCTTGCTTGATTTATACTGCTGACCGTAGACGGAGTCGACTACTTCCCGTGTTTCAGACTCTTCTCGTATACATATATGGGGTATCATACTGATACATTACTACTTACCCAACTAACCTATAAGTAGGTCTGTCAGGCCCACATGCTCCTATCGGAGTGCGGTCGTCCCACAACACAGTTAGTACACTTGTAGTGTCCGTCACACGCCTAGGTGAAGTATCCTGTTGTCAACTCCCTTATATTGTCCCGTGACAATATTCATTCCTTGCTTCCCGAACTTAATCGAGGGAAGGTTTATCCACTGTTGTATCCTTGTCAATTGCCCCTGGTTTCACTGGTTTGGTTTAAAAGAAGGTTGGAAAGAAGTGTTGGTTTGGAAGAAAATCTGGTTTTGAAAAGAAAGGGTTTGAATAAATTTGGGTTTGAAAGAAAATTTCCATGGTTTCACAACATCTTCTTACCTTAGGCAAGTCTAGCTTCTTGCTGACTGGTGTGTTTCCAATTACAGAGGTTAGGCTGTTAAGCCCTTCCATGGTTATAATGTTCACACTTAACTTCGTGGTACTTTACTAAGTACTCTGTAGTGGTTATAAATTTTCCCGAATAGCCCTGTTATAGCAGCACTTGCTATGGCAAGTGCGCCATGCTAACTGGCTATCGGTTTAACACATACCAGTTGTGGTATTATTTTTACCCATACTATCATCAGTGGCCTTGTTGGCCCTCACTGATCTTACTGTCTTGATACTAATTTCTCTAGGTGACTTCTCACTGTCTTCACATAATAATCATTAACTAGGGTGTTTCCCATTCTGGGAGACCCCTTTTTCTTAGTATTGTATTCTCTTGTAGCCCATTCCACGTATTTGGGCACTACGTTGTAGTCCCCTTGCCGGTTGGTACACCGTGGGTGTGTTATTTATTAACTGTGGTCCCGTAGACACTCGTCTCGGTTTTCACTAATCCACTTCTTGCCTGTTGCACGGTAGGTGCGTTGCAAGCTGGTCATTCTCGACTGCTCTGCATGTCGACCCAGGTTGCCGGAAATTCTATTCTCTTATACACAAGATCCTTCATTCATTGCTATGAAATGCGGTTAACACTGTTTAGATGGAAACCGTCTCCGGAATTCCCAGTTTTCGGGATCTACCGTATGACAGGTTCTCCGTACTCTAAAGGTATTTAATAGCAGCCAGATCGGGTATTCCCGAGTAAGAGTGGACTTCCATCTCTCTGGCATTCTTTCCCAAGTTATAAAACAGGGATTGTGGAGGGCGGGAGGGATACTGTAGGTTCCCAGTATTCACTGGTAGTTCCTATCTAGCGTATCTCTCACGCTATCACTCAACCCTTAACCCAAAGTACTTAAATCCTAACTCGGTATTTCCTAAGCTCGGTAATTCAGTCATCAGAGCGATACTTCGCTCTGATACCACTTTTTGTAACACCCCAACCACCACCGTACACTTAATCATCAAACCGCAGCGGAATCTCAACTCATCACATTACTTAATTCAATGGTGTTACACGCCGTTAACCACCCACGTGGCTAACAAGGCTAATACATGTACATTGTATCGGTCTGATGGACTAGATTCCGAGCAACTACACAATACAAACCTTATTCCATTTCCAACATTATATACATACGTTCCCACTGTACCGAGTATTATAAACTGGTGCCGACAACAATATCGGTCTTACTACACCTACTGTATAAATATACTTAAATGATTACCCATGTACGACTACTACCCGTCCTACTCTCGAACGGCTTCCAGCACTTCGTACCTGAAATAGGAAAAGAAGAGAAAGGGTGGCCCCCAAGGGGCTCAGCACCTTTGCTGGTATGGTAATCCCGCAGCCCACATGCTACCGGGCCACGCACGACTAATTGTCGTCTTAGCATGCAGTTGATCATGTTTAAATCATGCATACAAACCATTAACATATCACACATAATATTTCGCCTCAATGGGCTCAACCAATAACCAACACATCCACACTTAACCAACCATCCAATGATTCCTTTAACCCTAGAGTGGCTCTCCTCCAAAACGGAGCTACTTCCTTAACAGACGACATGTACCCATTAATCGGGTTATCCTTAAACGCCTCTTGTCACAACCTGGGATTCATTTACATGATCCACACATTCCATATCCTACCACATACTCATTCCGCACATAACAAACATAACAACACTTTCCTTGTTTCGACGTACAGATGATGACATCGCATCCATTTAAACATCCAATATATATATACCCTAGCATAGCACCATAACATTACATAACACCATGAAATCGGTTCTCACAAGGAACCTTCCACCATAGTTAGTATACCATGTGAGCCTAGGGGTTTTTGCCAATCCCATGTTAAGCTCGTTACCAACCTCGTTACCGTCCGGTTATATAGAACGGTTAACTTATACCCAAGGTGAGTCGGATATAGTAATCCCAAGCACACCGAAATAACATACGTATGCCCCTGTGGCCCGACGTGAGTCAGTAACTAGCTTTGGATAAGCTAAGGGAAGGTAGAAACCAAATTGGAATACCACCTATACATACACCAAGAGAGCCGAACCGGATAAGATAACGACTCCCGTCCATCACACGCGTGGCCGGAACAACCGGACTCCTCACCCCCCATTAGTACATACACACTTATAAATAAGTAGTTAGGGATCCATTATGGAGCCTACCACATCCACACACCATACGGTATCATAACCGAGTTAAGCACACAAGGGAGGTTCACACACTTGCATACAACAACAATATCCAACTAACTCACACATAGCCGTGGTTAGCACGTTCCTAAGGTTTGGGCCGTCAACTCCGAATACCGATCACTCATGGTTCCTAGTTTTGGTTAGCTAAGGTTTAACACATACTTGAGGTTAAATGGTATCGGAGACCAAATTCGCCACATAAATGAATTACTATAAACTCATTACATGTTTTAATCTTACAAGGTGGCAAACACTCAAGAAAACATATTGGCATACAAGCCGGTGTAATCCGGTAGGACGCAGGTTGCAAGAAAACCATACCTGTCACCGGAGTCCACTTTACCACGTCCACTTATGTTCCTCGAGCAATTCTCGAACAACTGTTGACATGACATGTTCTTTTATTAACATTGGGGTAACATGTTTGTTTTAAAGTCTAATGCTTATAACTTTCCCCGTTAACTTGGTTAAATAACTTTACATTTTAACTTGTTTTACTTTCACATTTTATTACAACCTTTCACCCACTTAATCACCATTAAAACTCACTTATCATGTCCTTAACAACCTTATAACATCATTACCTACCAATCCCTATCATCACATAACATTTCATAACCTGAAACCATGTTTTTGGTCCGACCGACCCACCGTCCGACCCACAGCTGGGTCGGTCCATTACAGAACCCTTTTACTTCCTTATAATCATGCCCGTCCGACCCACGTCCGACTCACTCGACTGGGTCGGACCATGTGCGAACATTTTCTTCCTTTGAAACTTGACCGACCGACCCATGTCCGACCCACCCTTTTGGGTCGGACCATTACCGAACACATTCCTAACATCTTACAGAGGCTCGACCGACCCAAAACTGGGTCGGACCCCTGGGTCGGTCGCCTTCTAAACTTACCCAAACTTTACCAATTCTTCACCAAACTTCTCCTAAGGCCTCTTAATGTTTCCTAACAACATTTGGTAACCTTATATCCACATACAACATCCACTAAACTCATCTTCTAACTCCTTAAACCTTTACTTATTTCCTTGAAAAATTCCTTAAAACTTTCAACATTTGTACTAGGTTCCTAAATGGTGTTTCTCACCTATTAGAACTACTATCCCAAAACACTTTCTTCTCATCTTAACATCATCTCTTAAGCATTATTTTCTTACTAACTAAATCTCCTTTTTACATCATACCTAAACATCACTTGTTCCTTGAACACAACCTTACCTAAACCTTAAACAACTCCTCCAAGACTTTAATACATTCACAAAACACATTGAATTCCTAGAACTTCCAAGATAACACCTAAATCCTTGCATCACTCTAAATCACCTTAACACATGTTTTCTTCTCAAGTAAACATTTATTCACCTTAACACTTCCTAGTTCACCAAAACCACTTAAAACACTTAGAACTTCTCACACATTTTTCCAAATTTGGCCATAGCTTCTCCTGTATATACTCACATCCAAACACTTAGGTTTTTACCTTATTTCATTCAAAACACCTAAAATCCATCAAACGCATTTTTATACACAAACTTCACACATTAAGCACTACATCACAATATAGTGCATAACTTAAATTGCTTAGCACTTAGGCCCTTAAATAACATGGCTCTTAGGCCCTTAAATTGCATAACCTTAAACACTGAATTTCCCACATAAATAATGCCTTTGACCTGCAAATACATACACCAAAACATATGTTCTTTTACTAGTCTCCTTGAGAACATTTTACTAGGTCACTCACCATTGGCTCCTTAGGTATTTTATCAAGCAAATCAAGCTCATTTTCCTAAGGCATTTAAACCACATTGAGATAGTTTGTTTACCTCTTTCCTCACAAACTTCTTTCTTGTTTCCTTGTAAAACCGGTGGGGTATTTGGTTGTTTGTCAACTTCTAAACATTATACAAACAACATAATGAGTATTCAAGCTTTAAGCTCCATCTCATTGTAAACCCTAGGTTTACATTATTTCAAAGCATTAATGTAGTTGTTTTACCTTAATCTTTGGAGGGTGTTTGAATATCTATGAAGAGAGGACTCCACCTAGTCCTTGAAAGATTCAAATGGAGCTAGAACAAGGCAACACAAGGAGCTCCATTAATGAATATTTTCGGTCACACAAAAACATGGAGGAAACTTGATTTTTCTTAGAGATTCCTTACCTAGGAGCAAAGGAGATCAATAATATGTGGAAAGACAAGCTCAAGCTCCATCAATGGTGGAACTCCATGGCACCGAAATGGTGATCTTCAAATTTTGAAGATAGAAATGAAGAGCTTGATGAGGGAAGAGAATGGTGGTGTTTGTTTTTGATTTGGTTAAGTGAGCTAGGTTTTACATGTGGTCAAAGGTGGACTTCCATGGTGGTGGTGCTGTTTTAACGTGAGAACAGAGAAGAAGAGAAGTGTGGAGCCGTGTGAACAAGGGAGGAAATGAGAGAATGAGATAGAATTTGCTTTTAAGAGATATTTGTAACTTATAAAGCAAATAGTACTTTACTTAAAGTTTTACTTTACTTATTTGATTTCTTTTACAACTTGGTGACTCACTACTACAAAACCGGCCACCATTATGCCTAGGAGGGTATACTAGTCTTTGTTGACCAATTTAATTACTTATAACATTATATGTTACAAACTAGCTTATAAAAGTTACTATTCACAAACTAAGGCACATAGAAGTGAAATTTTGATTTCCCACTAATATGGCCACCCAAATGTGATACTAATAGTACACATGTTAATTAAAGAGTAATGATGGACATTTAGCCATTCAAAACTCATTTACAAGACAATTTTTCAAAAACGTGCTTTAAGACTCCTTAAAGCACATTTTGTGTTTTAACTTGTTTTCAAGCTTGGTTTTCTTTAGTAATTGATTTAATATGTTCATTAACATATAAATAAGGTATAGGTATGACCATTAGGTCTTATACACATTCATCCCAAGCTTAGAGCACATTTTTGCTCATATTGACTTTAAGGTATTTATTTGTGTTTTGTTTGGTTTCATTGTCTTCCAAAGCTTCCTAAGGACTTATTTAGCCTTATTAAATCATAATTGAATATTATTTAGTCTTGGTAGGCTCTTTGGGTCCTAACCAAGTTCACTCATAGCTTAGAGCATGTTTTTGCTCAAACTGTGTCTTAGTGCTTTATTGCACTTTACTATGTTTTAAATTGTCCACTGATGTTTCTAAGGCACTTTTAGCCTTTATATAACATAGTTTGATATTTAAACTACATATCAAGGTTTGGGGTATTTCAATCTACCCCCCTTAAAAGAACTTCGTCCTCGAAGTTCACATTTCCTTGCATCATTGGACTAGAATACGGGAATTACTTATAGCCACAAAACTTCCATTACCAACCATTTCACATCCAACCTCGGACTTAATGGTCCGGGCAACATATCCACCTTATACATAAAATATCATATTCACATGGTAACCTCGGACTCAATGGTCCGGGTACCTTCACCACACTTGCACCCATACATATCCCTCAGACTCTTAGGTCTGGGTGACAAACCACATTTAGACTCATAGGTCTATGTAACGCAACACATTTAGACTCATAGGTCTTGATAGCACACACTTTAGGAGATCAAAGTCAAATAACCCTTATCACCCATACCAAACAACATGTCATAGCATGTATATCAAACAGAAATACCTTTTCCATCTCTCCATGGGCTCAAGTCCCATGTTGAGTACATATACACTGTGATCCCGCAGAACCCGGTCGCGATGGACACTTTCTGGTCCCCGTTCCTTTGGGAGATCAAAACATTCACTTAATTTTCAACATATGTACTTCTCATGTCACCGGTCCGAAGACAAAGGCTCATACGTCCTCAGCTCGTGAGCAAGTACTACAAAAATATTCTTTACTAGGTTAAGTATAAGAAAATCTTTTATTCAAAATATTAATCGATTGTTTGAAAACACCAATTGAAGATCCTTTTGAAAGCACCACCCAACTCCAAGTCCAATTTATGCTCTTGTATCTTTCTTAATATAGTTATTTATGACCACTTACGGGGAGCTTCAAGAGTCATCCAACCCTGATGTGATCAGCATCAGTGTTGAACTATCTTTCCACCCCAATTTGTGTTCGGCTTCCTTGATCTCATGATAATCAAGTTTCACCTCCCACTTCTTTTTCAACCAACAACTAATTCAAGCATATCCCATTTTCTATCTTTAAATCCTTCTAGTCATAATCATTATATCTCCAAGGGATAGAACTCCGTCTATCAATCATCACCCAAATCCAACTTAATTCAAGTTACCTAGGGAATTTAATTCTCACTAGGTTCTATGTCGGTCTCATAACCCTTCATAAATCACAACATTGTATATATACATATATCTTTTATCAAAATACATACATGGTTTACATTTATGCACCGTCGGGGTTTTAGTTCCCCGGGAGTTTCTTTACTCCCTTCCATTGTACTCTCACACACCACTGTTAACAAGATAACACACTTCCCACAATGGTATTCACATCTTCTGTGCGCAATTACCACAATTTAACCACAAATAAATGCGTATGTTTATATAACACACGCGCCAACCATCCTAACAATTTATTTTTTGTGCCATGCACACATAATTCACGTACACTTGTACGGTAAAACACACTAAGTGGTTTTGCGCTCTACCCCCCTTAAAAGGGATTACGCCCACGTAATCAATCACTAACCTTGGCTTAAAATGTTCTGCCGTGTGAAGTGTTTTAACCTCCACGCGGTCTATTACACAATGAATTCTGATTAGAGGATCTTAACCATATTAGCGGTTTAGTTCCTAAACCAAGAATTCGCATTGGAGTTGTAACTCATAACCGGTTTCGGTCCTGGCCTGTAAGGCTTCTAGGCATTGATGACTAGCCATCCATTCGTATTCACAACGTATACCCGGTACCTGACGCATGGGCTCACTGGCTCTGTTGCGCAACCCTGATAATTATAGAGCTGGTTTGCCCCATTCGTTACTGTTAATGTATTGAACATCTCCAATGTATTACCCTTATCTAGGTAACAATGGTTTCTCAACCGACGCATGGTATCTCTTACCCTGAGCGAATTCGGTGAGTTTCACGATTTTCCATCCACTTCTCCAATAGCTTACCGCGTAAACTACTATGTAATTCACAATGATTGACTTACTTCTACCGACTTACTGTCGGTTGAGATTGAGCTACTACCTAATGTGTAGTGCTCTCTCAGTTATTTCCCACACCTGGGGTATATCTCATACCGACCTTTGGTATTTAGTGTTACTGTAGTTATTTACTGTTAATCATGTCTCCACCTTTGGTTTTGTACATGTATTCTTTCATTCCTGCGGCCTTGCATTACCTATGCATCGGCCATTATAACATTATTCCTCCACAATTACCATGCTTCTGATTCCTAGCTATCCCACTTGATCATTACTGCGCAAGTGCAATACCAAAACACTCAGTCATACAGAGTGCAGAGGCGTAAACTCTTGACAGTAAATCTCTCATGCGATTGCGATAGGAATTTACACTGTGTTTTCCCGAAATTCTCACCACATAATACTTGTCACCGGCTTACTGCTTGGTTCGTTTGCTATCACTTACTGTTGTACCCCCACTGGGGTTAACTCATAACTCTGCTCACTCACCATTTTATCATCTAACCATACTCATACAACGGTCGCTTATTGCGCACCGTGTCCTTACTCATTATATAACATCAACTTATACCGCATCCGCTATTATATTAGCTTCCGCCATTACCCTGGGTTTATCTGGCCACTTATTTGGCTGATTTTTGAATATACTACTATTTTTCCCTTGAGCGTTGTTCGCTACACATTTAGCTTCACACACCTATGGTGATTGCTATCGACTTATCACACTTCCTGGCTACACAACTGGTACAAACATTTCCTTTCGTATTATTCTTATTCAAATCATCCTGGGGTAACAACAACGTGGTCCATCCTCCACATATTTCTTGAACTTGATTCACATAACTACCGCTCCTGCGGTCTCACAATATCGAGAGGTATTCCCACTCTTAATGCAGTGGTTCGTTTACCACTGTATTCACTTATACCACATAAACTTCTATAATCAATCGAATTTATATAACATATCTTGCTTATGGCTTATAAGCCTTGTTTGCCTTGAGCTGGGCTCATTGTAGGCTGTCCACACATGTACTTCTCTGTACAATATTACATGTTTAGAGGTTGTAGTGGGCTCCATGACAAGGTCGTTGCATTCCGTTTCCTTTCATGGAATGCCCCTTTAGGTTTGTCAGTCCGTCTCCTGGCAATTTATGTCTAAACTGGGTGTTAGTTTCAACCCTTGTGTTTCTGTCATGCATTTCATTCAACAATTTTTTTGATGCGAACACCCCTCAAGGATTGCTCCTGGGTGTTGTTATGTTATGCCGTTACATTTGGCTCACACTTATTGGTACATTCCGTTAGCTACGCCTTTCGCGTTCTTTACTGGTTATTATCTTCTTCTGTGAAGATTAACATTTCCTGGTAGTGTAGGTACTTATTCTGGGAATTTATCCGTTCATTGCACATTAATGTGTCCACATTAGGCATCTGCTTGCCATGTACAGGCTGGGTCACCATTCCAGCTATAATGTTTATCCCTAAGGATCCTTAAGACATATGTGGTGTCTTTACATAACAGTTTGTGCCCATCGCACTTCCTAACTCTTAAACATTTCCTTGAGAGGAATTCACTAATCCTTTTAGTCTCGTTAACTTAACTGAGTTCCTTAGCTTCAACTATTCCTTGTAATCCTTAGCTCTTGCTTGATTTATACTGCTGACCGTAGACGGAGTCGACTACTTCCCGTGTTTCAGACTCTTCTCGTATACATATATGGGGTATCATACTGATACATTACTACTTACCCAACTAACCTATAAGTAGGTCTGTCAGGCCCACATGCTCCTATCGGAGTGCGGTCGTCCCACAACACAGTTAGTACACTTGTAGTGTCCGTCACACGCCTAGGTGAAGTATCCTGTTGTCAACTCCCTTATATTGTCCCGTGACAATATTCATTCCTTGCTTCCCGAACTTAATCGGGGAAGGTTTATCCACTGTTGTATCCTTGTCAATTGCCCCTGGTTTCACTGGTTTGGTTTAAAAGAAGGTTGGAAAGAAGTGTTGGTTTGGAAGAAAATCTGGTTTTGAAAAGAAAGGGTTTGAATAAATTTGGGTTTGAAAGAAAATTTCCATGGTTTCACAACATCTTCTTACCTTAGGCAAGTCTAGCTTCTTGCTGACTGGTGTGTTTCCAATTACAGAGGTTAGGCTGTTAAGCCCTTCCATGGTTATAATGTTCACACTTAACTTCGTGGTACTTTACTAAGTACTCTGTAGTGGTTATAAATTTTCCCGAATAGCCCTGTTATAGCAGCACTTGCTATGGCAAGTGCGCCATGCTAACTGGCTATCGGTTTAACACATACCAGTTGTGGTATTATTTTTACCCATACTGTCATCAGTGGCCTTGTTGGCCCTCACTGATCTTACTGTCTTGATACTAATTTCTCTAGGTGACTTCTCACTGTCTTCACATAATAATCATTAACTAGGGTGTTTCCCATTCTGGGAGACCCCTTTTTCTTAGTATTGTATTCTCTTGTAGCCCATTCCACGTATTTGGGCACTACGTTGTAGTCCCCTTGCCGGTTGGTACACCGTGGGTGTGTTATTTATTAACTGTGGTCCCGTAGACACTCGTCTCGGTTTTCACTAATCCACTTCTTGCCTGTTGCACGGTAGGTGCGTTGCAAGCTGGTCATTCTCGACTGCTCTGCATGTCGACCCAGGTTGCCGGAAATTCTATTCTCTTATACACAAGATCCTTCATTCATTGCTATGAAATGCGGTTAACACTGTTTAGATGGAAACCGTCTCCGGAATTCCCAGTTTTCGGGATCTACCGTATGACAGGTTCTCCGTACTCTAAAGGTATTTAATAGCAGCCAGATCGGGTATTCCCGAGTAAGAGTGGACTTCCATCTCTCTGGCATTCTTTCCCAAGTTATAAAACAGGGATTGTGGAGGGCGGGAGGGATACTGTAGGTTCCCAGTATTCACTGGTAGTTCCTATCTAGCGTATCTCTCACGCTATCACTCAACTCAACCCAAATACTTAAATCCTAACTCGGTATTTCCTAAGCTCGGTAATTCAGTCATCAGAGCGATACTTCGCTCTGATACCACTTTTTGTAACACCCCAACCACCACCGTACACTTAATCATCAAACCGCAGCGGAAATCTCAACTCATCACATTACTTAATTCAATGGTGTTACACGCCGTTAACCACCCACGTGGCTAACAAGGCTAATACATGTACATTGTATCGGTCTGATGGACTAGATTCCGAGCAACTACACAATACAAACCTTATTCCATTTCCAACATTTATTATATACATACGTTCCCACTGTACCGAGTATTATAAACTGGTGCCGACAACAATATCGGTCTTACTACACCTACTGTATAAATATACTTAAATGATTACCCATGTACGACTACTACCCGTCCTACTCTCGAACGGCTTCCAGCACTTCGTACCTGAAATAGGAAAAGAAGAGAAAGGGTGGCCCCCAAGGGGCTCAGCACCTTTGCTGGTATGGTAATCCCGCAGCCCACATGCTACCGGGCCACGCACGACTAATTGTCGTCTTAGCATGCAGTTGATCATGTTTAAATCATGCATACAAACCATTAACATATCACACATAATATTTCGCCTCAATGGGCTCAACCAATAACCAACACATCCACACTTAACCAACCATCCAATGATTCCTTTAACCCTAGAGTGGCTCTCCTCCAAAACGGAGCTACTTCCTTAACAGACGACATGTACCCATTAATCGGGTTATCCTTAAACGCCTCTTGTCACAACCTGGGATTCATTTACATGATCCACACATTCCATATCCTACCACATACTCATTCCGCACATAACAAACATAACAACACTTTCCTTGTTTCGACGTACAGATGATGACATCGCATCCATTTAAACATCCATATATATATACCCTAGCATAGCACCATAACATTACATAACACCATGAAATCGGTTCTCACAAGGAACCTTCCACCATAGTTAGTATACCATGTGAGCCTAGGGGTTTTTGCCAATCCCATGTTAAGCTCGTTACCAACCTCGTTACCGTCCGGTTATATAGAACGGTTAACTTATACCCAAGGTGAGTCGGATATAGTACCAACACACCGAAATAACATACGTATGCCCCTGTGGCCCGACGTGAGTCAGTAACTAGCTTTGGATAAGCTAAGGGAAGGTAGAAACCAAATTGGAATACCACCTATACATACACCAAGAGAGCCGAACCGGATAAGATAACGACTCCCGTCCATCACACGCGTGGCCGGAACAACCGGACTCCTCACCCCCCATTAGTACATACACACTTATAAATAAGTAGTTAGGGATCCATTATGGAGCCTACCACATCCACACACCATACGGTATCATAACCGAGTTAAGCACACAAGGGAGGTTCACACACTTGCATACAACAACAATATCCAACTAACTCACACATAGCCGTGGTTAGCACGTTCCTAAGGTTTGGGCCGTCAACTCCGAATACCGATCACTCAGTGTTCCTAGTTTTGGTTAGCTAAGGTTTAACACATACTTGAGGTTAAATGGTATCGGAGACCAAATTCGCCACATAAATGAATTACTATAAACTCATTACATGTTTTAATCTTACAAGGTGGCAAACACTCAAGAAAACATATTGGCATACAGCCGGTGTAATCCGGTAGGAAGTCAGACACATAAGAAACCATACCTGTCACCGGAGTCCACTTTACCACGTCCACTTATGTTCCTCGAGCAATTCTCGAACAACTGTTGACATGACATGTTCTTTTATTAACATTGGGGTAACATGTTTGTTTTAAAGTCTAATGCTTATAACTTTCCCCTTAACTTGGTTAAATAACTTTACATTTTAACTTGTTTTACTTTCACATTTTATTACAACCTTTCACCCACTTAATCACCATTAAAACTCACTTATCATGTCCTTAACAACCTTATAACATCATTACCTACCAATCCCTATCATCACATAACATTTCATAACCTGAAACCATGTTTTTGGTCCGACCGACCCACCGTCCGACCCACAGCTGGGTCGGTCCATTACAGAACCCTTTTACTTCCTTATAATCATGCCCGTCCGACCCACGTCCGACTCACTCGACTGGGTCGGACCATGTGCGAACATTTTCTTCCTTTGAAACTTGACCGACCGACCCATGTCCGACCCACCCTTTTGGGTCGGACCATTACCGAACACATTCCTAACATCTTACAGAGGCTCGACCGACCCAAAACTGGGTCGGACCCCTGGGTCGGTCGCCTTCTAAACTTACCCAAACTTTACCAATTCTTCACCAAACTTCTCCTAAGGCCTCTTAATGTTTCCTAACAACATTTGGTAACCTTATATCCACATACAACATCCACTAAACTCATCTTCTAACTCCTTAAACCTTTACTTATTTCCTTGTAAAAATTCCTTAACACTTTCAACATTTGTACTAGGTTCCTAAATGGTGTTTCTCACCTATTATAACTACTATCCCAAAACACTTTCTTCTCATCTTAACATCATCTCTTAAGCATTATTTTCTTACTAACTAAATCTCCTTTTTACATCATACCTAAACATCACTTGTTCCTTGAACACCAACCTTACCTAAACCTTAAACAACTCCTCCAAGACTTTAATACATTCACAAACACACATTGAATTCCTAGAACTTCCAAGATAACACCTAAATCCTTGCATCACTCTAAGTCACCTTAACACATGTTTTCTTCTCAAGTAAACATTTATTCACCTATAACACTTCCTAGTTCACCAAAACCACTTAAACACTTAGAACTTCTCACACATTTTTCCAAATTTGGCCATAGCTTCTCCTGTATATACTCACATCCAAACACTTAGGTTTTTACCTTATTTCATTCAAAACACCTAAATCCATCAAACGCATTTTTATACCAAACTTCACACATTAAGCACTACATCACAATATAGTGCATAACTTAAATGCTTAGCACTTAGGCCCTTAAATAACATGGCTCTTAGGCCCTTAAATTGCATAACCTTAAACACTGAATTTCCCACATAAATAATGCCTTTGACCTGCAAATACATACACCAAAATATGTTCTTTTACTAGTCTCCTTGAGAACATTTTACTAGGTCACTCACCATTGGCTCCTTAGGTATTTTATCAAGCAAATCAAGCTCATTTTCCTAAGGCATTTAAACCACATTGAGATAGTTTGTTTACCTCTTTTTCCTCACAAACTTCTTTCTTGTTTCCTTGTAAAACCGGTGGGGTATTTGGTTGTTTGTCAACTTCTAAACATTATGCAACAACATAATGAGTATTCAAGCTTTAAGCTCCATCTCATTGTAAACCCTAGGTTTACATTATTTCAAAGCATTAATGTAGTTGTTTTACCTTAATCTTTGGAGGGTGTTTGAATATCTATGAAGAGAGGACTCCACCTAGTCCTTGAAAGATTCAAATGGAGCTAGAACAAGGCAACACAAGGAGCTCCATTAATGAATATTTTCGGTCACACACAAAACATGGAGGAAACTTGATTTTTCTTAGAGATTCCTTACCTAGGAGCAAAGGAGATCAATAATATGTGGAAAGACAAGCTCAAGCTCCATCAATGGTGGAACTCCATGGCACCGAAATGGTGATCTTCAAATTTTGAGAAGATAGAATGAAGAGCTTGATGAGGGGAAGAGAATGGTGGTGTTTGTTTTTGATTTGGTTAAGTGAGCTAGGTTTTACATGTGGTCAAAAGTGGACTTCCATGGTGGTGGTGCTGTTTTAACGTGAGAACAGAGAAGAAGAGAAGTGTGGAGCCGTGTGAACAAGGGAGGGAATGAGAGAATGAGATAGAATTTGCTTTTAAGAGATATTTGTAACTTATAAAGCAAATAGTACTTTACTTAAAGTTTTACTTTACTTATTTGATTTCTTTTACAACTTGGTGACTCACTACTACAAAAACCGGCCACCATTATGCCTAGGAGGGTATACTAGTCTTTGTTGACCAATTTAATTACTTATAACATCATTATATGTTACAAACTAGCTTATAAAAGTTACTATTCACAAACTAAGGCACATAGAAGTGAAATTTTTGATTTCCCACTAATATGGCCACCCAAATGTGATACTATATAGTACACATGTTAATTAAAGAGTAATGATGGACATTTAGCCATTCAAAACTCATTTACAAGACAATTTTTCAAAAACGTGCTTTAAGACTCCTTAAAGCACATTTTGTGTTTTAACTTGTTTTCAAGCTTGGTTTTCTTTAGTAATTGATTTAATATGTTCATTAACATATAAATAAGGTATAGGTATGACCATTAGGTCTTATACACATTCATCCCAAGCTTAGAGCACATTTTTGCTCATATTGACTTTAAGGTATTTATTTGTGTTTTGTTTGGTTTCATTGTCTTCCAAAGCTTCCTAAGGACTTATTTAGCCTTATTAAATCATAATTGAATATTTTTAGTCTTGGTAGGCTCTTTGGGTCCTAACCAAGTTCACTCATAGCTTAGAGCATGTTTTTGCTCAAACTGTGTCTTAGTGCTTTATTGCACTTTACTATGTTTTAAATTGTCCACTGATGTTTCTAAGGCACTTTTTAGCCTTTATATAACATAGTTTGATATTTAAACTACATATCAAGGTTTGGGGTATTTCAATCTACCCCCTTAAAGAACTTCGTCCTCGAAGTTCACATTTCCTTGCATCATTGGACTAGAATACGGGAATTACTTATAGCCACAAAACTTCCATTACCAACCATCTTTCACATCCAACCTCGGACTTAATGGTCCGGGCAACATATCCACCTTATACATAAAATATCATATTCACATGGTAACCTCGGACTCAATGGTCCGGGTACCTTCACCACACTTGCACCCATACAATATCCCTCAGACTCTTAGGTCTGGGTGACATAACCACATTTAGACTCATAGGTCTATGTAACGCAACACATTTAGACTCATAGGTCTTGATAGCACACACTTTAGGAGATCAAAGTCAAATAACCCTTATCACCCATACCAAACAACATGTCATAGCATGTATATCAAACAGAAATACCTTTTCCATCTCTCCATGGGCTCAAGTCCCATGTTGAGTACATATACACTGTGATCCCGCAGAACCCGGTCGCGATGGACACTTTCTGGTCCCCGTTCCTTTGGGAGATCAAAACATTCACTTAATTTTCAACATATGTACTTCTCATGTCACCGGTCCGAAGACAAAGGCTCATACGTCCTCAGCTCGTGAGCAAGTACTACAAAAATATTCTTTACTAGGTTAAGTATAAGAAAATCTTTTATTCAAAATATTAATCGATTGTTTGAAAACACCAATTGAAAATCCTTTTGAAAGCACCACACAACTCCAAGTCCGATTTATGCTCTTTGTATCTTTCTTAATATAGTTATTTATGACCACTTACGGGGAGCTTCAAGAGTCATCCAACCCTGATGTGATCAGCATCAGTGTTGAACTATCTTTCCACCCCAATTTGTGTTCGGCTTCCCTTGATCTCATGATAATCAAGTTTCACCTCCCACTTCTTTTTCAACCAACAACTAATTCAAGCATATCCCATTTTCTATCTTTAAATCCTTCTAGTCATAATCATTATATCTCCAAGGGATAGAACTCCGTCTATCAATCATCACCCAAATCCAACTTAATTCAAGTTACCTAGGGAATTTAATTCTCACTAGGTTCTATGTCGGTCTCATAACCCTTCATAAATCACAACATTGTATATATATACATATATCTTTTATCAAAATACAATACATGGTTTACATTTATGCACCGTCGGGGTTTTAGTTCCCCGGGAGTTTCTTTACTCCCTTCCATTGTACTCTCACACACCACTGTTAACAAGATAAACACACTTCCCACAATGGTATTCACATCTTCTGTGCGCAATTACCACAATTTAACCACAAATAAATGCGTATGTTTATATAACACACGCGCCAACCATCCTAACAATTTATTTTTGTGCCATGCACAACATAATTCACGTACACTTGTACGGTAAAACACACTAAGTGGTTTTGCGCTCTACCCCCTTAAAAGGGATTACGCCCACGTAATCAATCACTAACCTTGGCTTAAAATGTTCTGGCCGTCGTGAAGTGTTTTTAACCTCCACGCGGTCTATTACACAATGAATTCTGATTAGAGGATCTTAACCATATTAGCGGTTTAGTTCCTAAACCAAGAATTCGCATTGGAGTTGTAACTCATAACCGGTTTCGGTCCTGGCCTGTAGGCTTCTAGGCATTGATGACTAGCCATCCATTCGTATTCACAACGTATACCCGGTACCTGACGCATGGGCTCACTGGCCTCTGTTGCGCAACCCTGATAATTATAGAGCTGGTTTGCCCCATTCGTTACTGTTAATGTATTGAACATCTCCAATGTATTACCCTTATCTAGGTAACAATGGTTTCTCAACCGACGCATGGTATCTCTTACCCTGAGCGAATTCGGTGAGTTTCACGATTTTCCATCCACTTCTCCAATAGCTTACCGCGTAAACTACTATGTAATTCACATGATTGACTTACTTCTACCGACTTACTGTCGGTTGAGATTGAGCTACTACCTAATGTGTAGTGCTCTCTCAGTTATTTCCCACACCTGGGGTATATCTCATACCGACCTTTGGTATTTAGTGTTACTGTAGTTATTTACTGTTAATCATGTCTCCACCTTTGGTTTTGTACATGTATTCTTTCATTCCTGCGGCCTTGCATTACCTATGCATCGGCCATTATAACATTATTCCTCCACAATTACCATGCTTCTGATTCCTAGCTATCCCACTTGATCATTACTGCGCAAGTGCAATACCAAACACTCAGTCATACAGAGTGCAGAGGCGTAAACTCTTGACAGTAATCTCTCATGCGATTGCGATAGGAATTTACACTGTGTTTTCCCGAAATTCTCACCACATAATACTTGTCACCGGCTTACTGCTTGGTTCGTTTGCTATCACTTACTGTTGTACCCCCACTGGGGTTAACTCATAACTCTGCTCACTCACCATTTTATCATCTAACCATACTCATACAACGGTCGCTTATTGCGCACCGTGTCCTTACTCATTATATAACATCAACTTATACCGCATCCGCTATTATATTAGCTTCCGCCATTACCCTGGGTTTATCTGGCCACTTATTTGGCTGATTTTTGAATATACTACTATTTTTCCCTTGAGCGTTGTTCGCTACACATTTAGCTTCACCACACACCTATGGTGATTGCTATCGACTTATCACACTTCCTGGCTACACAACTGGTACAAACATTTCCTTTCGTATTATTCTTATTCAAATCATCCTGGGGTAACAACAACGTGGTCCATCCTCCACATATTTCTTGAACTTGATTCACATAACTACCCGCTCCTGCGGTCTCACAATATCGAGAGGTATTCCCCTCTTAATGCAGTGGTTCGTTTACCACTGTATTCACTTATACCACATAAACTTCTATAATCAATCGAATTTATATAACATATCTTGCTTATGGCTTATAAGCCTTGTTTGCCTTGAGCTGGGCTCATTGTAGGCTGTCCACACACATGTACTTCTCTCTGTACAATATTACATGTTTAGAGGTTGTAGTGGGCTCCATGACAAGGTCGTTGCATTCCGTTTCCTTTCATGGAATGCCCCTTTAGGTTTGTCAGTCCGTCTCCTGGCAATTTATGTCTAAACTGGGTGTTAGTTTCAACCCTTGTGTTTCTGTCATGCATTCATTCAACAATTTTTTTGATGCGAACACCCCTCAAGGATTGCTCCTGGGTGTTGTTATGTTATGCCGTTACATTTGGCTCACACTTATTGGTACATTCCGTTAGCTACGCCTTTCGCGTTCTTTACTGGTTATTATCTTCTTCTGTGAAGATTAACATTTCCTGGTAGTGTAGGTACTTATTCTGGGAATTTATCCGTTCATTGCACCTTAATGTGTCCACATTAGGCATCTGCTTGCCATGTACAGGCTGGGTCACCATTCCAGCTATAATGTTTATCCCTAAGGATCCTTAAGACATATGTGGTGTCTTTACATAACAGTTTGTGCCCATCGCACTTCCTAACTCTTAAACATTTCCTTGAGAGGAATTCACTAATCCTTTTAGTCTCGTTAACTTAACTGAGTTCCTTAGCTTCAACTATTCCTGTAATCCTTAGCTCTTGCTTGATTTATACTGCTGACCGTAGACGGAGTCGACTACTTCCCGTGTTTCAGACTCTTCTCGTATACATATATGGGGTATCATACTGATACATTACTACTTACCCAACTAACCTATAAGTAGGTCTGTCAGGCCCACATGCTCCTATCGGAGTGCGGTCGTCCCACAACACAGTTAGTACACTTGTAGTGTCCGTCACACGCCTAGGTGAAGTATCCTGTTGTCAACTCCCTTATATTGTCCCGTGACAATATTCATTCCTTGCTTCCCGAACTTAATCGGGGAAGGTTTATCCACTGTTGTATCCTTGTCAATTGCCCCTGGTTTCACTGGTTTTGGTTTAAAAGAAGGTTGGAAGAAGTGTTGGTTTGGAAGAAATCTGGTTTTGAAAAGAAAGGGTTTGAATAAATTTGGGTTTGAAAGAAAATTTCCATGGTTTCACAACATCTTCTTACCTTAGGCAAGTCTACTTCTTGCTGACTGGTGTTGTTCCAATTACAGAGGTTAGGCTGTTAAGCCCTTCCATGGTTATAATGTTCACACTTAACTTCGTGGTACTTTACTAAGTACTCTGTAGTGGTTATAAATTTTCCCGAATAGCCCTGTTATAGCAGCACTTGCTATGGCAAGTGCGCCATGCTACTGGCTATCGTTTAACACATACCAGTTGTGGTATTATTTTTTACCCATACTGTCATCAGTGGCCTTGTTGGCCCTCACTGATCTTACTGTCTTGATACTAATTTCTCTAGGTGACTTCTCACTGTCTTCACATAATAATCATTAACTAGGGTGTTTCCCATTCTGGGAGACCCCTTTTTCTTAGTATTGTATTCTCTTGTAGCCCATTCCACGTATTTGGGCACTACGTTGTAGTCCCCTTGCCGGTTGTACACCGTGGGTGTGTTATTTATTAACTGTGGTCCCGTAGACACTCGTCTCGGTTTTCACTAATCCACTTCTTGCCTGTTGCACGGTAGTGCGTTGCAAGCTGTCATTCTCGACGCTCTGCATGTCGACCCAGGTTGCCGGAAATTCTATTCTCTATACACAAGATCCTTCATTCATTGCTATGAAATGCGGTTAACACTGTTTAGATGGAAACCGTCTCCGGAATTCCCATTTTCGGGATCTACCGTATGACAGGTTCTCCGTACTCTAAAGGTATTTAATAGCAGCCAGATCGGGTATTCCCGAGTAAGAGTGGACTTCCATCTCTCTGGCATTCTTTCCCAAGTTATAAAACAGGGATTGTGGAGGGCGGGAGGGATACTGTAGGTTCCCAGTATTCACTGGTAGTTCCTATCTAGCGTATCTCTCACGCTATCACTCAACCCTTAACCCAAAGTACTTAAATCCTAACTCGGTATTTCCTAAGCTCGGTAATTCAGTCATCAGAGCGATACTTCGCTCTGATACCACTTTTTGTAACACCCCAACCACCACCGTACACTTAATCATCAAACCGCAGCGGAAATCTCAACTCATCACATTACTTAATTCAATGGTGTTACACGCCGTTAACCACCCACGTGGCTAACAAGGCTAATACATGTACATTGTATCGGTCTGATGGACTAGATTCCGAGCAACTACACAATACAAACCTTATTCCATTTCCAACATTTATTATATACATACGTTCCCACTGTACCGAGTATTATAAACTGGTGCCGACAACAATATCGGTCTTACTACACCTACTGTATAAATATACTTAAATGATTACCCATGTACGACTACTACCCGTCCTACTCTCGAACGGCTTCCAGCACTTCGTACCTGAAATAGGAAAAGAAGAGAAAGGGTGGCCCCCAAGGGGCTCAGCACCTTTGCTGGTATGGTAATCCCGCAGCCCACATGCTACCGGGCCACGCACGACTAATTGTCGTCTTAGCATGCAGTTGATCATGTTTAAATCATGCATACAAACCATTAACATATCACACATAATATTTCGCCTCAATGGGCTCAACCAATAACCAACACATCCACACTTAACCAACCATCCAATGATTCCTTTAACCCTAGAGTGGCTCTCCTCCAAAACGGAGCTACTTCCTTAACAGACGACATGTACCCATTAATCGGGTTATCCTTAAACGCCTCTTGTCACAACCTGGGATTCATTTACATGATCCACACATTCCATATCCTACCACATACTCATTCCGCACATAACAAACATAACAACACTTTCCTTGTTTCGACGTACAGATGATGACATCGCATCCATTTAAACATCCAATATATATATACCCTAGCATAGCACCATAACATTACATAACACCATGAAATCGGTTCTCACAAGGAACCTTCCACCATAGTTAGTATACCATGTGAGCCTAGGGGTTTTTGCCAATCCCATGTTAAGCTCGTTACCAACCTCGTTACCGTCCGGTTATATAGAACGGTTAACTTATACCCAAGGTGAGTCGGATATAGTAATCCCAAGCACACCGAAATAACATACGTATGCCCCTGTGGCCCGACGTGAGTCAGTAACTAGCTTTGGATAAGCTAAGGGAAGGTAGAAACCAAATTGGAATACCACCTATACATACACCAAGAGAGCCGAACCGGATAAGATAACGACTCCCGTCCATCACACGCGTGGCCGGAACAACCGGACTCCTCACCCCCCATTAGTACATACACACTTATAAATAAGTAGTTAGGGATCCATTATGGAGCCTACCACATCCACACACCATACGGTATCATAACCGAGTTAAGCACACAAGGGAGGTTCACACACTTGCATACAACAACAATATCCAACTAACTCACACATAGCCGTGGTTAGCACGTTCCTAAGGTTTGGGCCGTCAACTCCGAATACCGATCACTCATGTGTTCCTAGTTTTGGTTAGCTAAGGTTTAACACATACTTGAGGTTAAATGGTATCGGAGACCAAATTCGCCACATAAATGAATTACTATAAACTCATTACATGTTTTAATCTTACAAGGTGGCAAACACTCAAGAAAACATATTGGCATACAAGCCGGTGTAATCCGGTAGGACGCAGGTTGCAAGAAAACCATACCTGTCACCGGAGTCCACTTTACCACGTCCACTTATGTTCCTCGAGCAATTCTCGAACAACTGTTGACATGACATGTTCTTTTATTAACATTGGGGTAACATGTTTGTTTTAAAGTCTAATGCTTATAACTTTCCCCGTTAACTTGGTTAAATAACTTTACATTTTAACTTGTTTTACTTTCACATTTTATTACAACCTTTCACCCACTTAATCACCATTAAAACTCACTTATCATGTCCTTAACAACCTTATAACATCATTACCTACCAATCCCTATCATCACATAACATTTCATAACCTGAAACCATGTTTTTGGTCCGACCGACCCACCGTCCGACCCACAGCTGGGTCGGTCCATTACAGAACCCTTTTACTTCCTTATAATCATGCCCGTCCGACCCACGTCCGACTCACTCGACTGGGTCGGACCATGTGCGAACATTTTCTTCCTTTGAAACTTGACCGACCGACCCATGTCCGACCCACCCTTTTGGGTCGGACCATTACCGAACACATTCCTAACATCTTACAGAGGCTCGACCGACCCAAAACTGGGTCGGACCCCTGGGTCGGTCGCCTTCTAAACTTACCCAAACTTTACCAATTCTTCACCAAACTTCTCCTAAGGCCTCTTAATGTTTCCTAACAACATTTGGTAACCTTATATCCACATACAACATCCACTAAACTCATCTTCTAACTCCTTAAACCTTTACTTATTTCCTTGTAAAAATTCCTTAACACTTTCAACATTTGTACTAGGTTCCTAAATGGTGTTTCTCACCTATTATAACTACTATCCCAAAACACTTTCTTCTCATCTTAACATCATCTCTTAAGCATTATTTTCTTACTAACTAAATCTCCTTTTTACATCATACCTAAACATCACTTGTTCCTTGAACACCAACCTTACCTAAACCTTAAACAACTCCTCCAAGACTTTAATACATTCACAAACACACATTGAATTCCTAGAACTTCCAAGATAACACCTAAATCCTTGCATCACTCTAAATCACCTTAACACATGTTTTCTTCTCAAGTAAACATTTATTCACCTATAACACTTCCTAGTTCACCAAAACCACTTAAAACACTTAGAACTTCTCACACATTTTTCCAAATTTGGCCATAGCTTCTCCTGTATATACTCACATCCAAACACTTAGGTTTTTACCTTATTTCATTCAAAACACCTAAAATCCATCAAACGCATTTTTATACACAAACTTCACACATTAAGCACTACATCACAATATAGTGCATAACTTAAATTGCTTAGCACTTAGGCCCTTAAATAACATGGCTCTTAGGCCCTTAAATTGCATAACCTTAAACACTGAATTTCCCACATAAATAATGCCTTTGACCTGCAAATACATACACCAAAACATATGTTCTTTTACTAGTCTCCTTGAGAACATTTTACTAGGTCACTCACCATTGGCTCCTTAGGTATTTTATCAAGCAAATCAAGCTCATTTTCCTAAGGCATTTAAACCACATTGAGATAGTTTGTTTACCTCTTTTTCCTCACAAACTTCTTTCTTGTTTCCTTGTAAAACCGGTGGGGTATTTGGTTGTTTGTCAACTTCTAAACATTATACAAACAACATAATGAGTATTCAAGCTTTAAGCTCCATCTCATTGTAAACCCTAGGTTTACATTATTTCAAAGCATTAATGTAGTTGTTTTACCTTAATCTTTGGAGGGTGTTTGAATATCTATGAAGAGAGGACTCCACCTAGTCCTTGAAAGATTCAAATGGAGCTAGAACAAGGCAACACAAGGAGCTCCATTAATGAATATTTTCGGTCACACACAAAACATGGAGGAAACTTGATTTTTCTTAGAGATTCCTTACCTAGGAGCAAAGGAGATCAATAATATGTGGAAAGACAAGCTCAAGCTCCATCAATGGTGGAACTCCATGGCACCGAAATGGTGATCTTCAAATTTTGAGAAGATAGAAATGAAGAGCTTGATGAGGGGAAGAGAATGGTGGTGTTTGTTTTTGATTTGGTTAAGTGAGCTAGGTTTTACATGTGGTCAAAGGTGGACTTCCATGGTGGTGGTGCTGTTTTAACGTGAGAACAGAGAGAAGAGAAGTGTGGAGCCGTGTGAACAAGGGAGGAAATGAGAGAATGAGATAGAATTTGCTTTTAAGAGATATTTGTAACTTATAAAGCAAATAGTACTTTACTTAAAGTTTTACTTTACTTATTTGATTTCTTTTACAACTTGGTGACTCACTACTACAAAAACCGGCCACCATTATGCCTAGGAGGGTATACTAGTCTTTGTTGACCAATTTAATTACTTATACATTATATGTTACAAACTAGCTTATAAAAGTTACTATTCACAAACTAAGGCACATAGAAGTGAAATTTTTGATTTCCCCTAATATGGCCACCCAAATGTGATACTATATAGTACACATGTTAATTAAAGAGTAATGATGGACATTTAGCCATTCAAAACTCATTTACAAGACAATTTTTCAAAAACGTGCTTTAAGACTCCTTAAAGCACATTTTGTGTTTTAACTTGTTTTCAAGCTTGGTTTTCTTTAGTAATTGATTTAATATGTTCATTAACATATAATAAGGTATAGGTATGACCATTAGGTCTTATACACATTCATCCCAAGCTTAGAGCACATTTTTGCTCATATTGACTTTAAGGTATTTATTTGTGTTTTGTTTGGTTTCATTGTCTTCCAAAGCTTCCTAAGGACTTATTTAGCCTTATTAAATCATAATTGAATATTATTTAGTCTTGGTAGGCTCTTTGGGTCCTAACCAAGTTCACTCATAGCTTAGAGCATGTTTTTGCTCAAACTGTGTCTTAGTGCTTTATTGCACTTTACTATGTTTTAAATTGTCCACTGATGTTTCTAAGGCACTTTTTAGCCTTTATATAACATAGTTTGATATTTAAACTACATATCAAGGTTTGGGGTATTTCAATTCAAGTGAACCATTAAACAAATACACCTCATTAATGACCATTATATTAAGTATTCAACACTTTCATGTGCAGGTTAGTGCATAATTCAAGAAATCACATAAGAGGTAACACCTCAACGTCCTTACTTTACGTCCCCAAAATCCAATCTTCACCAAGACTCAATTATAGCCATTTTGACCCATGAAAATCAATCTAAGACCAAGATAAGCTCTAATACCACCTTGTAGGACCCTTACATTCAAGTTCCAATTATGACAGTAGAAGACATTATTAACTTGGGTGTTACCACCACGCTCAAAAAGCACTAAGGCTAGAAGTTAAGGAATGCAGTATTATTAACAATCTGATCCAAGGAAAAATGTACCTTTTAAAAGAAATTAATCATGAATATCTTAGGAACTAATCATTCTGTTCTCAACATATTAATCCCATACTAACCAAGCTAAAAGTATATGTAAACCGATAGCATTTTGAAATTCTGTTACAAACCAAACTTGTGTTCTAAATCTACAAAAGTCATCCCTAATGAATCTAACATCTAAGATACTAGATGACCACTCAGTAATATCATGCTCTCAATCTTGATCGTTCACCTGTTCAACACCACATTAATAAAACATAAAGAAAGCAGTCGTCAACAAAGCTAAGTAACACTTGCATTAGGAGATAACATATACGAACTGGCTATATGAAAGATATGGCTTACAATTGCTAACACTTTTCCACACTTCACAACCAGAAATGGTATCAATGTTCATGCCATAAATCAGTATCAAGACAATCCATAAATTTCACACCACACCAAGACAGTCCACATACAACATAAGATCTACCAATGGAAGCTTGCCTGGATCCCAAGCCACGCTCTCCACGAGAGTGCTATCTCGCTTTAGTCTTTTAGTGTGCACACCCCTAAGATTTCATCAACTACAAGAGGTGGTAAAATAGAGTAAAAGACTTTATTGAGTCCACAAATATCCATAAATACCCGTGGGCACACCGGTCATATGATAAAGGACTACATGGTCCATGACCTCTTGGGTAACCATTCCAACACATGATATTCACAAATACCCTAGGGTACACCGGTCGTATGCAAAGGAATACGAGGTCCTTGACCCCTTGGGTATCAATTCCATATCCATCACATAGGACCGAAGTCCAAACATGTTCAACTAATCCAACACATAGAACCAACAACCCAACCAAATCAACCATTCCATAATCATCACAACTCATTACCAATATAAATCTTATACCACAAGTTTCACTGAAATACCCGTAACCATTAAATAATTAAATAAAGGTAAATAAGTATTATTAAGGGAATATTAAACCCTAAGAAAATATATAAACACTTAGGCGTTAAAAACGCACCTAAACTCCTTAAGGTCATAAACGAGCGTTAAAGCCGGACCTTAAGCTAACTATGGTATATGAACTATAAAACTCATACCAAGTCAACTAAGGATCATTACATGACCTTTAAAACACAAGTCCTCAGTTAGAACTGAGTATAAATACAAAATGCCCAGGAGTTCCCTTAAGGGCCCGAAAGACTCGAAAGTCCCGGAAATATTTTATAAGATGAAATAAAGCATTACACTTCATTCCAAATGAACCATAACACTTTTTTAAACATATAAGATGAAGTCCTCAAGATAAATTCTCAGTTAAACGCAAAGTGCTCGGAAGTTCCCGATGGGGACCCCATGAAGGCCCGGGAATGCCCCGGAGGAGTGCCGAGGTGGCACGAACTCCTATATAATTCATTCTTAGAGTTCCTATCATCAATATTCATCATTATAAAGAGAATTCCCGAGCTACTTCTTCAAAAATAAACAAAGTGCTCGGGGGAAATTCTTAACGCTCCTATTTTACTCGGGAGTATCCCGGTAGCCCAGAAATTGAGTTAAAAGTTGATATAACCCCATGTAACTCAATGTAACACCTTAATATATTACTATTGACTATAAAAAATGTTTATAAACACTTGGAACTCATAGAAACTACTTATTTTCCAAAATATCCTTAAAGCACAAAACGCACCTTCAGGTGTCTTAAAAACGCGTTTTACGCAAATACCTTGAGGCTTTTGAGGAGCCACGAGTTGATAATATTAAAAGGGGATGAATTGACCATCTAAATCAATTAATGCCAGTGCTACACTCATAGCACATGTAGGGCCGATTTTTGGGTCAAAAAGGTACCTAAAATCAGCATTTTTACCTTAGAACTTTCATCTTTTACCATGATATAAATGTACCAATTAAATGCTGGAACCTATTACATGTTATAATATGGTCTTAATACAATATAGTGTGACAGGAATAAAATTAAAAATCAGTCCCATTTACCCTCTATTGTATGCGCCATTTAGGGTATATTTTGGACTAGTTTAGCTAAAAATTATGTCATATGGATGGTGACTCATCTTATCATGTACCATATGATAATGTATCAAAAAAATATCAGTCAAATGAGGCACCATTACCGTAGTACCTGCAAGGAGACAAGGAAGATTAGTTTGACAATAAATGAAATTAAAAATACTAAGCTAGATCTAGCTTTTGTACAAAGACAATAAATAAATGAAATAGCCCATGACATAGCCTTGTGCTGCCGATAATGGATAAGGAAGTGGGGAGTTGATTTCTGCTTAATTAGTCAAAAGAAGACCTACCTAATTAACATGATTCCCTTGTCTAACATGAACAAAGAAACAAAGGACACCTATAGCCATGGAGCCGTGAACCTACAAGGAAACAGACAAGATTAGCATCAATAATCAACTCATAAAATGCTAAACAATTGCCTTTTCTAATTTCCTATATCCTAGGCTTAGTAATCAGCCCTTAATTTCTCCTCCATTACTGAAAATGAGCTGCTGTTGGAAGGCTTTTGTAGTCAAATAAAACAAGACAAAGGCATAAAATAATGCCATGTGACATACCAATTATTTCCATTTGATTCAGCCCATGCCTTTGCTTAATACCTTACGTGACCAACCATTCATTCTTGCCCCTCCATTCAGCCGATTGTGTAAGTTCTCTAACTCTCTCTTTTCCTTCTTCATTTTCTATTTAATTCCTTAGAGCTTCAAAGCTCCATTAATGGTGTTCTAAGCTCTAACACCATTTTTTATGTAAATTCCTAGTTAATCTTTTAAGTCTTGAAGCAAGAAATCATCCTAGCAAACCTACAAGAATTCACCAAGCATAAGTGTTCCAAGGAGGTTCCTAGATTCAACAACAACACAAGGAACAACAAGATCAAGTTAAGGTATATTTTCATGTTGAAAATCTTGGTAAAATACCCTAAGGTTATTACCGAAAATTATAACCTCTAAATCTATATTCTCTTCATCATTTCATGAAGGAAACTTAGATCTACAATCATCTCAAGGTGTACCAAAAATCCCTTGAAAAATACCTAAGGTAAACTCTTGTAAAACTACTCCAAATATTACTTTTAAATCCTTGTTAGAAGTCTAACATTTGGATCTCCTAAACCTATGTGTGGAGGCCGAAAGTTCTTCTTCAAGTTAGCATTGGAAGAGCTTGTAATTCAAGGAGAAATCACGTACAAGAATTATCTTGATTTAAGGAGTAAGTGTCTATAATTAAGGTTTATTAAGTTTAAGCTTGATTTAAGCTTCAAACTTTGGTATGAAAATTATGTATAACCCCTAAATAAATTAAGGCCAAAATACTTTGGGTTATATTGTCAAGAAAATAAATTATAACATGTAAGGTAAGATTATTACCTTAAGGTATATATTTGTGTCACAAAAATTTATTAAGATACATATAAGTTCAAACTGAATACTCTAGGAATAAAATGTTCTATTTTGAGTTTATAATCATTCTAAGTCATTAGCATAATTTTTAGAAGTGTTATATGACTTATATACATTTATATGTATTTATTATATGGTATAAATCAAGTTTTGAAAACTATATGGTAAGTTGAAATTAAAACCGAGAAAATAATGGATTATTTGATGATTTTCGAAATACATAAGTATATTTACTTATATTATAAATTTTGGGAGTATTAAAAATAGCTACAAGTATTTAAATGGCTAGTTTAATAAGTTATGTGGCTAAAATGTAAATTTTGAAAAGTTTAGTGTATTATATAGCATTGCCGAGAGTTAAGGAGTTTAATGGCATAATTATGATATAATATTAGGTAGGAATTAATATTATGAATTTTGGTAAATTTAAATAAGTGTTTAAGTGTTAAAATAACATTTTATAAAGTTTTGAAGCTATTTTGTAATTATTGGAAAGTTTGGAGGTGAAACCGAATTATATATGATTTTATGGGTATATTAAAGTATTAACTATGAAATTAAGTCTTGGTCAAAATGATTTATGACATAAAATATTAAGTTTATAAAAGTTTTGGGGTGAATATGTAATTTATGAAAGATTATATATAAAACCAAATTGGTTTAAGGGCAAAAGCATAAATAATAAAAATGTATGGGTCACTTCGGTTATTTTAGGAAATTAAATATTAAAACTATAGTTTATAAGTTAATATGTAACTTATATAAAGTTTTGGCGTTAAATTGTAAATATAGGAAAATATAAGTGGGAACCGAAAGTTTAGGGAATTTATTTGTAATTTATAAAGATTAGTATATTCATTTTATAAATACCGAAAGTTAAGTGGTTATTTGGTGAATTATAAGTTATATGGTTATTTGGTAATTTATGAAAGTTAGTATGTTTGGATTGTAATTACCGAAATTAAATGGTTATTTAGTAAATTATAAAAGTTATGTGTTCAAAATGTCATTACCAGAAATTATAAGGTTTGTGTTTATCATTTATTAAAGAAAGGAATCAAAACTATGTATTATGGTATATTATGGAATATAATATAAAGCTTATAAAATAAAGGTGGTTATAATAAAAATAACCAAATTGCATAATATAAAGAATAAGTGGAAACAATTATGAGTATATAATTAAGGAAATAGAAATATACTAAAAGGTAGAAATTCATTATCACACGTGGTTACCACATAAAATAACGAACTGTTAAACTACCTCGAACCACCGTAAAATAACAGGGGAAAATAAAGAACATACGGGGTTAGTATATGTAACACCCCTAATACGCACATGATACTAAATGAAATCGCAGCGGAATAAAACAACTAAACAGTAACTAACGCTTCGGTGCTACAACGCCGTCAACCACCTACGTGGTTGACAAGGCAGAACAATACACTTGTACCGGTCTGATGATCAGACTCCCGAGCAATAAAACTAAACCATAATTACATCATATACAATACCGAGTGTTTACATATACCACCTTCACTGTTAAACATCACTGTAAACTGTCGCAACCAAATCCAACAACGCCACGGGAGCACAGGCGCATCCCGGGCCAACATCCCAAAAGTATACAAAAGTAAACCTGCACCCTAGGATCTAGAGCCACTCCGCTTCTTCGATCCTCATCCTGCAGTATAAGAAATATGGATCCCCCGAGGGGGTCAGCAACTCTTGGCTGGTATGGCTAACGCGCAGCCCATCGGCTACCGGGATACGCGCAGCTACTTGTCATTATAACATGGCATTCAATTATATACATATCATAACATAACATGGAGCATGGCATCAATGGTGCATAGCTCAACAACACACACACAGTGGATTTTCACTCCACGATAACAAACCACAAGGGTCAAATAACATAAGAGCCTAGAGAGTGATTCACTCTCATGTCAAGCTCGTTAAACACACTCATTACCGTTCTGTTAGACGAACGAGTAACTTAAGTCACAGATGGTTCGGATTTAGTGACCCGAACACACCACACAAACACAGGTTCCCACTAAACCGATCATAAGTCAGAATAGGTAAGCTTTGGAAGAAGCTAGCGGGAGATCGAACGCCAAATTAAGGAGAACAATCTTAACAACATAAGAGTCGAATCTGATTCAGATATCTACTCTTAACTTACATGCATGACCGGACAACCGGATTCCTCACTTCCCAGTTAACACTTGTTAGAAGTTCATAGTGGAACTTAACAACCAACACGCAATAGGTGGTAAGTCATGTTAGACACACACAAGGGGAAATGAGTCACAACAACACATCACAATAATATGAACAACTGTAAACTCATTACATGTTTAAATCTTAAAACGTTGTAAACACACAGAAAAACATACAACACACAAACCGGTGTAAACCGCTAGGCAACAGACTGCAAGAAAACCATACCTTGGTCCTTGCCTCGACTGATTTCCACCTTGCGAGAATCCTAAACACATTAGTAATGTCGGTTAATTATTTATTTAACTCCAAGCTTACTAAGTATTTAACATGATTGTATGACATGTTTTAATGCCTATCTTACCCTAGGTTACTTTCATTATACACCCTAGGGTTAACTACATAAGTCACATTCTTTTCTGTTTTTTTTTTACAAGTTTTGGTCCGACCGACCCACCGTCCGACCCACAACTGGGTCGGACCCTCCCAGCGGTTTTCGGGTCTGAAAAACTTTACCTTGACCGACCCATGTCCGACCCAACCTTCTGGGTCGGTCCATTACAGAAACCCTTTTGCTTCCTCATAATCATGCCCGTCCGACCCACGTCCGACTCACTCGACTGGGTCGGACCATGTGCGAACATTTTCTTCCCTTGAAACTTGACCGACCGACCCATGTCCGACCCACCCTTTTGGGTCGGACCATTACCGAACACTTCCTTAACATCAAACAGAGGCTCGACCGACCCAAAACTGGGTCGGACCCCTGGGTCGGTCGCCTTCTAAACTTACCCAAACTTTGCCAATCCTTCACCAAACTTCTCCTAAGGCCTCTTAATGCTTCCTAACAACATTTGGTAACCTTACATCCACATACAACATCCTTGAAACTCATTTTCTAACTCCTTAAGCCTTTACTTATTTCCTTGTAACAATTCCTTAACACTTATGTTATTTTATACTAGGTTCCAAGATGGTGTTTCTCACCTATGGTGACTACTATCCCAAAATGCTTTCTCCTTGTTTTAACATCATCTCCCAAGCATCATCTCTCACAACTCACTCCTTATATCATTACTTCAAATCCTTTTTCAAGTTCATACCTTCTCCTTAGTTTACCAAAGTTTGCCTAAGTCTTTACCTAAGTCCCAAAATGGCTTTGGTATATACTAAAATCTCAAGCTCATGCCAAGATCCTTGTTACATCCTAAATCACCTTAATGCATGTTTCCTTCACAAGAACAACACTTCACCACTTCAAAAACTCCTTAACTTATCAAACCCATTTTAACACTTAGAACTTCACATTTGTTACCCTAATTTCGACATAGGTTCTCCTAGAACATTACTAAACCAAAACACATTGTTTTTACCAACAAACAACCAAGAACACTAAAAATCCATCAAGTACTTATTATACACAAACTTCACTTACAAAGCACTACATCACAATATAGTGCACAATTTAAATTGCATGGCACTTAGGCCCTTAAATGACATGGCTCTTAGGCCCTTAAAATGCACAAATCATAAACACTGAATTTCCACAATATATTTGCCCTTAACCTGCAAATACACTCAACAACACATATGCCTTTTACTAAGCTCTTGGGAACACTTTACTAAGTCATTCACCATTGGCTCTTTAGGTAGTTTAATAAGCATTTATGAGCTCATTTCTCCTAAGGCATTAAAAAACATTAGGTTAGTAGATTTACCTCTTTTGCAAAATAACTTCTTTCTTGTTTCCTTTAGAAAACCAATAGAGTACTTGATTCTTTGACAAGCTCTAAACAATATACAAACATTGAAATGAGTATTCAAGCTATAAGCTCCATCTCATTGTAAACCCTAGTTTTACATTGTTTCAAAAACATTAATGTAGTTGTTTTACCTTGCTCTTTGAAGAGAGTTTGAATATCTAGCAAGAGAGGACTCCACCTAGTCCATGAAGAGTTGGAATGAAGCTAGAACAAAGTCACATAAAAAGCTCCTTCAATACATATTTTCGGACATGACAAAACAAGGAGGAAATGAAGTTTTTATTTGAGATTCCTTACCTAGAAGTCAAGGAGAGTAACAATATGTAAAAATACAAGCTCAAGCTCCTTCAATGGAGAAACTCCATGGCACCGAAATGGTTGTCTTGGACTTTTGAAAAGATAGGAATGAAGAGCTTGATGAGAGGAAGAAGATGGTGGTGTTTGTTTTTGATTTGGACAAGTGAGCAAGGTTTTACAAGAGGTTGAAGCTTGTGTTCTAATGGTGATGGTGGTTCTATCGTGAGAGAACAAAGAAGGAAGGAAGAAGAGAAGTGGGAAACCGTGTGAGCAAGGAAAGGAAATGAGAGAATGAAGATTGGTTTTACTTTAGAAGATATTTGTAGTGATAATTGTGTAGTTATTAATAAAAAGCAAATAGTACTTTCTAGTCATCGATTATTTAACTTAACAAATTAAAAGAGGTGGGAGTACCAAGCCCTTAGAAGATACCGGCCCCAATATAGTAGGAGGGTAATATAGTCTTTGTTTGTCAATTTAATACTTATACAAACATATGTTACAAAATAGCTTATAAAAGTTACTATTCATAAAACAAGGCACATAGAAGTGAAATTTTTGATTTCCCACTAATATAGACACCCAAATGTGATATTATATAGTACACTATATATTTAAGAGTAATGATGGACATCTAGCCATTCAAAACTCATTTACAAGACAATTTTTCAAAAATGTGCTTTAAGACTCCTTAAAGCACATTTTGTGTTTAAACTTGTTTTCAAGCTTGGTTTTCTTTGGTAATTGATTTAATATGTTCATTAGTGTATAAATGAGGTCTTGGTAAGTTCATTAGGTCTTAACCAAGTTTATCCCAAGCTTAGAGCACATTTTGGCTCTTATTGACTTTAAAGCACATTTTGTGTTTCCTTTTGTTTAAATTTGTTTACTAATGTTTCTAAGACTCTTTTTAGTCTTAATACACCATATTTAAGTGTTTAAACAATATATTAAGGTTTGGGGTATTTCAATCTACCCCCCTTAAAAGAACTTTGTCCTCAAAGTTCATACTTCCACTATCCTAAATATTAGAACACGGGAACACTTATAAACAATACTTCCATACATTACTAACAACCACTTACATAACATTGGACTCCAGGTCCATACAACATAACACACATATACATAACATTGGACACAAGGTCCATACAACATAACATAACATTGGACACAAGGTCCATACAACATTATCCACATCATTCAGACACAACGGTCTGTAACATAACAACATAACATAGACGATGTATTCAAATACACGTCGTACACACATAACCGAAACGGCTCTACCCCCCTTAAAAGGGGTACGCCCCGTACCCTATACACATAAGTACTAAGAAGTAAACAATGACGGGTACTTCGCCTTCATCTTATCTTCCAGCTCCCAAGTGGCCTCCTCAACGTCCTGGTTAGACCAGAGAACCTTCACCAGTCTCACGGACTTATGGCGAGTGTCTCGAGTCTTAGCATCCAGAATCCGTACCGGAGTCTCCACTGATCGCATGGTCGGCTCTAAGGTTAGCCTTTCAGGCTGAAGCACATGAGACGGATGAGACATATACTTCTTCAACTGGGACACATGAAATACATCATGTACCTTGCCCAGCTCGGCGGGTAGGTCTAGTCTATAGGCTACCGGGCCGATCCGCTCCGTCACAACATAAGGCCCCACATACTTTGGGCTCAACTTGCCCTTCTGGCCAAAACGAAAACTCCCTTCATGGGGGACTCTCAAAAACCTGATCGCCCACGGCGAACTCCAGGTCACGTCGGCGCACATCTGCGTACGACTTCTGTCTATCCTGAGCTGCTTTCATATTAGCCCTGATCTGGCGAACTTCTGCCTGAACTTGCTCAAGATACTCTGGTCCTATAATGACCGTCTCACTCGACTCATCCCAGCATAATGGCGTGCGGCATGGTCTACCGTACAAGGCCTGGAAGGGAGACATCTTGATCGAAGCATGATAACTGTTGTTGTAACTAAACTCGATCAGATGTAACTTATCAATCCAGCTGGTCTGAAAGTCAAGTGCACAAGCACGTAGCATGTCCTCAAGTGTCTGAATAGTGCGCTCACTCTGACCATCGGTCTGTGGGTGAAACGCTGTACTCAATTTCAATTCAGTACCCAATGCCTCTCGTGTGGACTTCCAATATCTGGATAAGAATCTGGTGTCTCTGTCAGATACAATCGTTTTCGGTACACCATGATGTCTTACAATCTCTTTATCAAACAGTTCTGCCAATCTTGCCACTTTCCAAGTGTCCTTCATCGGAATGAATCGGGCCACCTTGGTCAGTCGGTCAACTATCACCCATATCATATTCAGACCTCCCCTTGTAGGCGGAAGCCCTACTACAAAGTCCATGGAGATATCATGGAACTTCCACTCAGGCACTGGCATTGGCTGTACCATACCACCAGGCCGTCGGTGCTCAAACTTGACCTTCTGGCAAGTGAGACACCTCAACATAATCACTAACATCTTTCTTCATTCCAGTCCACCAAAAATACCTCTTTATACCTTTATACATCTTTGAAGCTCCGGGGTGAATCGAAGTAGTAGAACAATGGGATTCACTCAATATGCGCTCCTTCAACTCAGCGCTACCCTAGGTATACACAAGCGGCCATTCAGCCTAATCAGGTCATCATCGGAGTCTGAAGTCGTACTTCTGACCCTCGAATGTGCCATCAATAAGCTTCTGCCGGATCTCCAGCATGTACTGATCCGTCATCTGAGCACTCCGCACCTCTTCAACCAAGCCAGTATAAGACTAGCGAATGGAGAGAGTGTGCTCGGCGACTCAGTGCGTCAGCTACCACATTTGCCTTACCCTCTTTGTATTGCAGATTAATATCGTAGTCATTCAGAAACTCAACCCACCTTCTTTGCCTCATGTTCAACTCTTTCTGAGTGAACAAGTACTTTAAGCTTTTATGATCAGAATAGATTGTCACACTTACCCCATACAAATAATGTCGCCATATCTTCAATGCGAAGACAATGGCACCCAATTCTAAGTCGTGGGTAGGGTAGTTCTCCTCATGCTTCTTCAGCTGACGGGAGGCGTATGCTACGACCTTCCCGTGCTGCATCAATACACAACCCATACCTCTGCCTGATGCGTCGCAGTAGACCTCAAAACCATCTGGACCGTCTGGTATAGTCAGGACTGGTGCAGATGTCAGAGCATCCTTGAGACTCGCGAAAGAACTCTCACAGTCAACTGTCCACTCGAATGGTGCATCCTTCTTCATCAAGGAAGTCATCGGCTTCGAGATACTGGAGAAGTCCTTCACAAACCTCCTATAATAACCTGCCAGACCGAGGAAGCTCCTGATATCAGTGACTGTCTTCGGCCTAGGCCAGGTGCGAACTGCATCTATCTTTGCCGGATCGACAGCGATCCCGGCATCAGAAATCACATGCCCAAGGAAAGATACTTGGTTCAACCAAAATTCACATTTCGAAAATTTTGCATACAACTGGTTTCTCCTCAGAGTTTGTAACACATCTCTCAGGTGGCTTTCGTGCTCACCTTAGATTTAGAATACACAAGAATGTCATCGATGAAGACTACCACTGACTTGTCCAACTGATCTTGGAACAAGCGGTTCATTAAGTCCATGAACTTGCTGGTGCATTCGATAAGCCAAATGGCATAACTGTGAACTCATAATGCCCATACCTCGTTCTGAAAGCTGTCTTCTCGATATCACTGTCACGGATGGCAATCTGATGGTATCCGGAACGTAAGTCTATCTTGGAGAATACTGATGCACCCCTCAGCTGATCAAATAGATCGTCGATGCGTGGTAAAGGGTAACGGTTTTTCACCGTAACAGCATTCAGCTCCCGATAATCAATACACAGGCGGAGGCTACCGTCCTTCTTCTTCACGAAGAGGACTGGCGCTCCCCATGGTGACACACTAGGGCGGATAAGCCCTTGTCGAGTAGGTCTCTCAGCTGCTCCTTGAGCTCTGTCATCTCTGCTGGAGCCATACGATAAGGTGCTTTCGCAATGGGTCCAGTGCCCGGTACTAAGTCGATCTCAAACTCAACCTCTCGTGCTGGCGGCATGCCCGGCAGTTCCTTAGGAAATACATCAGGAAACTCCGACACTACCGGCACATCTGGGCTAAACTCAGGGTCTCTCTCTATGTCCTGGACATAGCAGAGGTACACATCACTCCCTCGTCGTAACTCACGATACATGGCCATGGCGGTGATGATCTGAGTCGAAGGCTCCCTGGGCCTCTGGCGGTAATATGGTAACCCCAGATGGACTCCGAAGAAGCAGTCGATGCTCGGCACACAGGATTCTGCCCTTGTACCGCTCCAACCAGTTCATCCCGACAATCACATCAAATCCAAGTCCGTCGAACTCTATCAGGTCGATCGGGAACTCTTCACCTCTGATTCGTACAATGACATCTCGGTGGTAGCGGGTACACCTGATCCGCTCTTTCGATGGGAGGTGACCAAGAAGTCTGGCATCTCCTCTCCATCTAACCCCAGCCTCTTCGCAAAATAGCGAAACAATGTGTGGCTCCAGAGTCGAACAGATCGATGCATCCACGCCATTCACTGGAAAGGTACCGGTGAGGATTGTGCCGCTCTTGCCGGCTTCTGCCTCATTGCAGACACTCAATGTACCTCCCGTTCCGAGTGCACAGCCTAATTCATTGGCAAACTAATAAGTACTGGGTAACAACACGGTTGATATACTTCAATAACTCCACTTTATTCATTAACACCTCCTTTTACAACATCGTTGGTTTACATGATTGATATAACTTAACACATACATAACTCCCTTAACATATACTGGCTTAACACATTACAAAGTATACAAGGTTTAGAATGTCTGAAGGTCAAATTCAAACGTCCGGGTTTCATGTGTGTGGCATTGATCACTGCCGACGGTGCGGTATTCAGTTTGATCTTCCTGATGCCATGATATAGCATCCTTGACTGCCCACCCATGATTAGTACATCTCCTGACTTCAACATTAACTTCCTGGCGAGATCAGCACGCTTCTGCTCGCCATATACAAATACTGCGGTATCACCAATGGACCAAGACACCACGGGTACTCCCTTACTTAGAGACTCGGGTGACTCGTCCTTATCTTGGTGTAATCCTAACCGTCCACCTTTCTGGTAGAAGTTCACAATACACAAATCTGCTTCCACACTTGGAATTGATTCCGTTTCAACTTGTTGAGCAATTCCCACGGCGTGATTAACGACCGCACGGAACTCCTCTGGTATACTTGGTACCGTTGCTCCATCTTCGGCTCGCACTTCTTGATATGACTTGGTGTAAGGGTTCCAGTCCTTACCCATGCACATCATCTTCAATTGCATTCTTGATCCGTTCGGATATTCAGGTGTGTAGAAACCTCCAGGTTTAGCTCCAAGTTCGTCGCATCGTCTGATGATATGGACTTGTGCTTCCGGTGTCAGGTATCCACTTAAGAGTATCATACCTGGCTGGATAACCTGACATTGCTCCATTGGAAAGTCGGTGATGTTGATGGTGGTCTCTTCAGGGTTTGGTGTGGGTGGGATTGGATAACATATATTGAAGGTTCCTTTCAGTTTAGAATTACCTAATTAGGTGTCTTTCACACTATACTTTAACTCCTTACTCACATGATAATACACTTGAACTCACTAACACACATAGCATGAAATGCGGTATGCAATCACTTATTACATTCAACAGTTTAGGCGGTACCTGGTCTAGAAGAGGGCCCTGGCGCCTCAGACCGGTCCACCACATTCAGGGTGGCCTTGCTAGGTCCCGACCCTTTCCCCTTCTGGGAATCAGTATGCCTCTGATCGGTGGGTGGCTGGTTAGCCGTCTTCGGGCCATCAATAGCTGCTGTGGCCTTACCCTTCCACTGCCCCTTGGGCTTGTTGACTCTGCTGTTGGGGTTCCGGTAACACTCGTGGTCACGGTGACCCCACTTCTCGCAGTATCGACACTGCACCTCATTTCCCTTGCAGTCCTTGCCGGGTGGTCTCCATTGCACCACTTACAGTAATAGTGGCGCTCCGGTCCAGAGCCCGTGCTAGCTGCTAACACAATACACACTCAGTACTTGTTTCACAACTTATCAACATACACATCAACTTATTACACATGATTAAACAATTACCCTTTGGTGGGTAAGAGCGTAGGGGCTTCGCCGCATAAGCATATGTGAGCTTCAGTGGCTCCTCAGCGGTGGTGGTTTGGGCTTGGCCCTTGTCACCCTGGTGCTGACTCTTCTGGGGCTGGGATAAGGTTTCTTCTTCTTCTTTCCTCCCCCATACCCCTGCGAACTCTGGCCCTCGCTCGTGGCCTTGCGCTTGTGCGCATTCTCCTCGTCCCTCAGACGGACGGTGATCTCCACCTTAGCAGCGGCATGATAGCACTCCTGTATTTAGGATGGTCAGTCATGCCCCGCATACATACTCACAAACTCACATTATACTCACTTGTAACTACACATATTCACATCACTCTTTACTTAAATTACCTGCAAGGTAGTATACTCAGCTGGCCCCATCCCATAGCGAAGACGGTGGCTGAGACCGTTGTAGAAACGGTTTACCAGCACCCGGTTCGAGTATCCCAGGTCCGGTAACAGGTGGACAAGGCCGGTGAACGGTGTAGTACTCATCAACCGACACCTTGTCCCCCTGCCTCAGACTATCCAGCTCGAGGCGCTTGGCCTCTGAACGTGCACGGGTAGTATTTGGCTCGCAGCAGAGCCGTGTACTCCCTCCAACCGAACTGAGGATCCGCCATCCGGTCCTCTCTCACTAGCTTCCACCAATTCTGTGCCGAACCCTTCAGTAGTAAGCGGCAAGACGGACCTTAGCCTCTGCGGGCACAGCCAAGGTCTCGTAGGCGGTCTCCAACTCGGAGATGTACGCCTCCAGCTTACGTGGGTCGGTCTCCCCATGAAATGAAGGGGGTCTCAGTCTGCCAATGCCTTGACCCAGTTGGTCTCTCGTGGCGGTGGCGGTGGTGGCTGAACTCCGGGCATCTGCCCCTGCTGGATCGCAGCTACAAGCTGGGGTACCATCTGGGCCACAGCGGCTGCTACAGCCTCAGCCATAACCTGAGCCGTAGTGTTCTCGCCCTGGTCACCCCCAGTACTAGTACCACTTCCGCGGCCTCTACCGCGTGGTCTACCTGACATCTGTATTCACATGAGTATTCATTAGCAATATGCTTACACACTTATCGGTCCAACGATCATAACGCTTCCCGACAATAAGGTATTTCCACACTTAGTTAGTGGTTAACCTTCCATAACTGATCACTTAGGTAACTGTAGTTAGGTTTCCTAACTCGGTATATTCCTAAGCTCGGTATTCTAGTCATCAGAGCGATACTTCGCTCTGATACCACTTTTTGTAACACCCCTAATACGCACATGATACTAAATGAAATCGCAGCGGAATAAAACAACTAAACAGTAACTAACGCTTCGGTGCTACAACGCCGTCAACCACCCACGTGGTTGACAAGGCAGAACAATACACTTGTACCGGTCTGATGATCAGACTCCCGAGCAATAAAACTAAACCATAATTACATCATATACAATACCGAGTGTTTACATATACAACCTCACTGTTAAACATCACTGTAAACTGTCACAACCAAATCCAACAACGCCACGGGAGCACAGGCGCATCCCGGGCCAACATCCCAAAAGTATACAAAAGTAAACCTGCACCCTAGGATCTAGAGCCACTCCGCTTCTTCGATCCTCATCCTGCAGTATAAGAAATATGGATCCCCCGAGGGGGTCAGCAACCCTTGGCTGGTATGGCTAACGCGCAGCCCATCGGCTACCGGGATACGCGCAGCTACTTGTCATTATAACATGGCATTCAATTATATACATAGCATAACATAACATGGAGCATGGCATCAATGTGCATAGCTCAACAACACACACAGTGGATTTTCACTCCACGATAACAAACCACAAGGGTCAAATAACATAAGAGCCTAGAGAGTGATTCACTCTCATGTCAAGCTCGTTAAACACACTCATTACCGTTCTGTTAGACGAACGAGTAACTTAAGTCACAGATGGTTCGGATTTAGTGACCCGAACACACCACACAAACACAGGTTCCCACTAAACCGATCATAAGTCAGAATAGGTAAGCTTTGGAAGAAGCTAGCGGGAGATCGAACGCCAAATTAAGGTGAACAATCTTAACAACATAAGAGTCGAATCTGATTCAGATATCTACTCTTAACTTACATGCATGACCGGACAACCGGATTCCTCACTTCCCAGTTAACACTTGTTAGAAGTTCATAGTGGAACTTAACAACCAACACACAATAGGTGGTAAGTCATGTTAGACACACACAAGGGAAATGAGTCACAACAACACATCACAATAATATGAACAACTGTAAACTCATTACATGTTTAAATCTTATAACGTTGTAAACACACAGAAAAACATACAACACACAAACCGGTGTAAACCGCTAGACAACAGACTGCAAGAAAACCATACCTTGGTCCTTGCCTCGACTGATTTCCACCTTGCGAGAATCCTAAACACATTAGTAATGTCGGTTAATTATTTATTTAACTCCAAGCTTACTAAGTATTTAACATGATTGTATGACATGTTTTAATGCCTATCTTACCCTAGGTTACCTTCATTATACACCCTAGGGTTAACTACATAAGTCACATTCTTTTCTGTTTTTTTTTTACAAGTTTTGGTCCGACCGACCCACCGTCCGACCCACAACTGGGTCGGACCCTCCCAGTGGTTTTCGGGTCTGAAAAACTTTACCTTGACCGACCCATGTCCGACCCAACCTTCTGGGTCGGTCCATTACAGAAACCCTTTTACTTCCTCATAATCATGCCCGTCCGACCCACGTCCGACTCACTCGACTGGGTCGGACCATGTGCGAACATTTCCCTCCTTTGAAACTTGACCGACCGACCCATGTCCGACCCACCCTTTTGGGTCGGACCATTACCGAACACTTTCCTAACATCAACAGAGGCTCGACCGACCCAAAACTGGGTCGGCCCCTGGGTCGGTCGCCTTCTAAACTTACCCAAACTTTGCCAACTTCACCAAACTTCTCCTAAGGCCTCTTAATGCTTCCTAACAACATTTGGTAACCTTACATCCACATACAACATCCTGAAACTCATTTTCTAACTCCTTAAGCCTTTACTTATTTCCTTGTAAATTCCTTAACACTTATGTTATTTTATACTAGGTTCCTAGATGGTGTTTCTCACCTATGGTAACTACTATCCCAAAATGCTTTCTCCTTGTTTTAACATCATCTCCCAAGCATCATCTCTCACAACTCAACTCCTTATATCATTACTTCAAATCCTTTTCAAGTTCATACTTCTCCTTAGTTTACCAAAGTTTGCCTAAGTCTTTACTAAGTCCCAAAATGACTTTGGTATACTAAATCTCAAGCTCATGCCTAAGCCTTATTACATCCTAAATCACCTTAATGCATGTTTCTTACACAAGAACAACACTTAACCATTTTAAATACTCCTTAACTTATCAAACTCATTTTAACACTTAGAACTTCACATTTGTTACCCAATTTTGACATAGGTTCTCCTAGAACATTACTAACCCAAAACACATTGTTTTTACCAACAAACAACCAAGAACACTAAAAATCCATCAAGTACTTATTATACACAAACTTCACTTACAAAGCACTACATCACAATATAGTGCACAATTTAAATTGCATGGCACTTAGGCCCTTAAATGACATGGCTCTTAGGCCCTTAAAATGCACAAATCATAAACACTGAATTTCCACAATATATTTGCCTTTAACCTGCAAATACACTCAACAACACATATGCCTTTTACTAAGCTCTTGGGAACACTTTACTAAGTCATTCACCATTGGCTCTTTAGGTAGTTTAATAAGCATTTATGAGCTCATTTCTCCTAAGGCATTAAAATAACATTAGGTTAGTAGATTTACCTCTTTTGCAAAATAACTTCTTTCTTGTTTCCTTTAGAAAACCAATAGAGTACTTGATTCTTTGACAAGCTCTAAACAATATACAAACATTGAAATGAGTATTCAAGCTATAAGCTCCATCTCATTGTAAACCCTAGTTTTACATTGTTTCAAAAATTAATGTAGTTGTTTTACCTTGCTCTTTGAAGAGAGTTTGAATATCTAGCAAGAGGACTCCACCTAGTCCATGAAGAGTTGGAATGAAGCTAGAACAAAGTCACATAAAAAGCTCCTTCAATACATATTTTCGGACATGACAAAACAAGGAGGAAAGGAAGTTTTTATTTGAGATTCCTTACCTAGAATCCAAGGAGAGTAATAATATGTAAAACAAGCTCAAGCTCCTTCAATGGAGAAACTCCATGGCACCGAAATGGTTGTCTTGGACTTTTGAAAGATAGGAATGAAGAGCTTGATGAGAGGAAGAAGATGGTGGTGTTTGTTTTTGATTTGGACAAGTGAGCAAGGTTTTACAAGAGGTTGAAGCTTGTGTTTAATGGTGATGGTGGTTCTATCGTGAGAGAACAAAGAAGAAGGAAGAAGAGAAGTGGGAAACCGTGTGAGCAAGGAAAGGAAATGAGAGAATGAAGATGGTTTTACTTTAGAAGATATTGTAGTTTAAAAGCAAATAGTACTTTCTTAGTCATCATTATTTACTTAACAAATTAACAAGAGGGTGGTGAGTCACCAACCTTAAAAACCGGCCCCTAATATAATGAGGGTAATATAGTCTTTGTTTGTCAATTTAATTACTTATACAAACATATGTTACAAAATAGCTTATAAAAATTACTATTCATAAAACAAGGCACATAGAAGTGAAATTTTTGATTTCCCACTAATATAGACACCCAAATGTGATATTATATAGTACACATATATTTAAGAGTAATGATGGACATCTAGCCATTCAAAACTCATTTACAAGACAACTTTTCAAAAATGTGCTTTAAGACTCCTTAAAGCACATTTTGTGTTTAAACTTGTTTTCAAGCTTGGTTTTCTTTGGTAATTGATTTAATATGTTCATTAGTGTATAAATGAGGTCTTGGTAAGTTCATTAGGTCTTAACCAAGTTTATCCCAAGCTTAGAGCACATTTTGGCTCTTATTGACTTTAAGGCACATTTTGTGTTTCCTTTTGTTTAAATTTGTTTACTAGTGTTTCTAAGACTCTTTTTAGTCTTAATACACCATATTTAAGTGTTTAAACAATATATTAAGGTTTGGGGTATTTCAGTATACTACAAGTATTAGTTCTGTAGTGACAGTATTGTCATACTTAGTGAACAGTTATATTAATATTACCCGGTATTGCATGTATATATATAACAGCGTACGGGAAGGAATTACTAGAGCGGGAATTGTCAAGCTAGTTGTTATCCCAATGAACGGTATGTTAATTGTGTGGTCTGAATGTCCTAAGGATTTTCCTAAGGTCCAGGCATTGTGTGTTTAATTGCTAAGAGCGATATCTGTGATTTATGTATATGTTATTGTACACTGTATTGCTCAACACAACTGCGTTTTATTTTACGCGAACGTCTTATGACTTGAAGTTTATACATCTAAACTGGAACAAGACTAACTGACCTTTAGGTATTTTTGAACCTAACTGATGGTCAACTGTTATAGTCTTAACTCAAGGATTGGATATTATATCACTGACTAAAGGGCTAACTTAAAAGAGATGAATCCAGACTGTTTCGACTTTTTGGTTGCGCATCGTGATCACTACGAGAGACTTCAATGGGGAGTCACTCAAGGGAATCCATTGTCCACATTCGACGATGGCGGAGGGCACTACCGTTGGTGCACAGGTTCGACCGGATCGGTCAAAATAATTATCCAGGGCCTTAAGGTCAGCTGGTAACTGTTCCATTGGAACCCAGGGGACTACTGTCCATTATTAAGTTATTAAGGGTTGTCTTAACATGACACCTGAGGTGGAATTTAATTGGAAACGTTTAAGTGGTTGGTTTTAAGGATAGGGGCCATGTGGCCAACTAACAAGTACAGTTATTTAATACGTGTATCTTGTTTGATTATTGTTTTGGATTATTGGTGTTTGATTATCTGGTTGTTGTTTATTATTATGCACTAATGTTTGCAGGTGAACTGTTATGCGATTGTTTAATGTTTATAGTTATTACTGTTATTATTGTAAACCGGTATTTCATGTAAAGAATCTAATATCAAGATGGGTAAAATGACTTAAGAAATCTAGATGACTTAGGACTACATTTAGCATACCAGCATTTCGATTGCTGAGCCCTTCAATGGGCAAAACATTTCAGGTTATTGATTGAAGACACAAGTCGGAGTGCGGGGAAACAGGGTAGCTGATGTGTTTTAATAAAGAACACTTTAAGTTTTATTATGTATTGTATTAAGGAGATTGTTGTATTCAGTTAGTTTCCCATTTAGTTTGGATTTGGTCTGTAATAATAAGAGTGCTCAGTATCTGTTCATCACAGCGTGAGGAGTTGAGATTGTTGAAAGGAGTAAGGATGCCTTGTTACTCACAAGGGTGACTAACGGCGTGTAACACCAAGGTAGATAGTTTTATTTTTCCGCTGCGAATTATTATTTATTATGCTACGACTTGTGACGTCATTACAGGTTTAGGAATTAGGGGTGTTAAAAAAAGTGGTATCAGAGCGTAGTTACGCTCTGATGAAGGATACTGAGTCAAGAACAGTGAGCATAGGATATTTGGGGATACGGGAAACGTCTGTAAGGATTCGTTACTTAGAAAAAAAAACCCTAGGGATATATATTTTATTGCTAGTAGTTAGCTTACTTACATGTTTATGATTGTGTATGTAAAACGGTGTAGCAACCGAGTAGAAAAAATAGTGTACTATCTCATAGATGTCAAGAGCTGGAAGACCACGTGGAGGCAGTAGTGGACGCGGTGGCGAGACACCGGCAGATGTCCCAGAAGTACCAGGCCTAGCACCGGTCAAGGCAGCCTTCGCGCAGCAACTAGGAGCTCAGCTTACGGGAGCCATACCCCACCCGCCGCAGCCCAGGGAAACCAATTGGTTGAAGAGCGTTGCCGACGCTAGGGTTCCAACATACTCAGGGGAATCAGATCCCGCCGCACTGGAGAAGTTCATTGTAGAACACCAGAAGGCCTTCAAGGCTGTTAGAGTTCCAGAAGACCAGAAGGTTGATATCGCCGCGTACAACCTGAAGGACGCAGCTGATATTTGGTGGCGGTCTGTGGAGGGCCACCATAGAGCTACACCGGGCTTTGGATGGACAGCGTTTGGGGAGGTGCTGCGAGAGAAATACTAACCCCGAACACTTAAAGTAGAGAAAAAGGCAAGAGTTTGAGACCTTAATCCAGGGGAGCCCAACAGTCGACCAGTACTACGCACGATTTATCAGCCTGCTAGATTACATACCAGGAGTCGACTACTCCGACACTGTGAAGATTCAAAAGTTTAGGGGAGGTTTGCAATTTCGCATCCAGGGCGCTATGGGAGCAATACATTTCGCTACCTTGCAAGAGTGTTATGACGCCGCATCGGCAATAGAATTAATGCTACAGTCCAGGGAAGAGGCACAGGGAAAGAAGAGAAAGAGTACTGAAGGAGATGATGGTGGAGCAACCTCTGGCGGTTACTACAAGAAGGGGAAGTAAGAAACCTTTACTTGAGAAGGAGTACCCATATATTACCTACACTTAGTTTGGTCACTAACCTAAACTTTCAACAGGAGATTCTTTGATAAGAAGAAGGGACTGAAGGATTTCCATGGTCAGAAGACGAAGGAGCAGGTCCCTCATCTGACCGGCCCAGCCATTGATGCACAACCACTTAGATCGGCACCACCTAGGAGTAAGGATACCCACCACTTACTTAATCAAGATATTTATTAGCTATACCTTTACTAAACCATGTTGTATAAACAATAGGTAATAAGCCAACCCAGCGTCACTACTACTATAAGCGTTGTGGAAACAATCACCCAAGAGTAGACTCCGCAGGCACGAAGGTGGAGTGCCGCTATTGCAAAAAGGAAGGCCATCGAGAGTATGAATGTTTCTCCAACCCGGCAAGCCGAGTATACAAGGGAGCTAGAGGTTCACAGAGGACACCAGCTATGGAGACCGGAGGATCAAGAGGAGGTCAGGCACCACAGACTAACACCTATACTAGAGGACCGGGAGGACAGCCATCCTCATCCGGGAGTCAGAAGGGGAAAAAGATAGTTCCGAGTAGAAACACCCTGTACTCAGTAGGAACTTCAGGCGCTGAGGCTAGCGCTCAGCGCAAAACCGGTAAGCCTAGAACTTAAACCAAAAGCATGATGCTATGAATGTGTGTTTACAGTTATTCAGTCGATGAGACTTGTATGTGTTTGGAATGAAATAAAAATTTAGAGAGACCTAACTTAGGGAACCTCTCACCTAATAGGATGCTTCGACATTTGTTTTCTCATACCTATGAGACCGAGATCACCTGAGCCTATGAGCGAAGGTCGGGAATATCCAGAGGGAGAATGCCAAGTACTTAGACCCGTCATGATCCTACTCAAGCAATATTTAACTCTAGATGAACAAATAGCTATTGTAAATGAATGTAGAACTTTGGGAATAGGCCTTGGAGGATTTTACACTCCAGGATATGGTAGGGGAGCAAAACTTAAATTATATATGATGTGTATGGGTAAAGATTGGGATCCACAAACTAGGTTGTATCAAGTAGTTAGAAAAATAGATGGAACACGAGTTCCTAGGATACCCGATATTTTTCAAATTTTAGTGACAGAAGCGGTCAAGATTGCACAACAATTAGAGACCAACCCTATACCAAACATGAAAGCAGATATTTGCATTGCAAACTTCAATGAAAAAGGGGGAAAACTTAGATTACACCAGGACCTAGATGAGAAACTAGAGTCAATCACTAAAGGGATACCAGTTGTATCATTCTCCATTGGAGATGATGCTGAGTTTTTATATGGTGATCAGAAGAGGATGGACAAAGCAAGCAAGATTATCTTGAAGTCAGGAGATGTGTTAATATTTGGTGGAGAATCTAGATTAGTATACCACGGGATTAATAGCATTAAGTTGAATACAACCCCATCAAACTTAGTAAATACTACCCATTTGAAACCCGGACGGTTAAATTTGACGTTTAGGCAATATTGATGTAATTATGGAGCTTGTATGTGAGAATCATTGGGTTAATGAATGGTATTTTAATTTGAGACATGCACTATCTTACGAATTGTTAACCCCAGGCCTCGAGTCTAATGGAGGAGCAGTGCTGAATGTGTTGGACAAGACCGAGGCCAAGGATAAAGGGAATGTTATCATGGGAACCTTTACAGTAAATGGCGTGAGTGCATCGATACTGTTCGATTCAGGAGCGTCTCATTCCTTTATATCCTCTACATTAATAAGGAAGTTAGAGACAACCCTTGAGCCTCTCTCAGACTTCCTAGTCACACTACCGACGAAGGAGAGAGTGAGGTGCATGAAACTACACAAGAAAGTTCAGGTTAATATCATGGATGAAGAGTTTCAAGCGGATTTGATTGAGTTGGATAATTTAGGCTTTGATATCATCATGGGCATGGATTGGCTTTAGAAGTACAAGGGACGGCTACATTGCGCAGAGCATAGATTACTACTGAAAAGCCCGAAGGGCAAGACAGTTTCATATCGTAGTACTCCAAGAGAACCTACTTTCAAGCTAGTAACGGCTATTACATTGATGAAGAAGGTGAAGAAGGGACAACCAGTCTATTTGTGTTATGTCCAGGATATGAGGCAGGAGGAGCAGACACAGTCAGACATACCAGTCGTTTCAGATTTTCCTGACCTATTTCCAGAAGAGTTACCAGGGATGCCACCCAAGAGAGATGTGGAGTTCTCCATCGACTTAGTACCAGGCACAGGGCCTATTGCTAAAGCACCATACAGAATGGCACCAGCAGAAATGAAAGAGCTAAAGATTCAGTTAGAGGATCTGCTTGACAAAGGTTATATCAGACCGAGTGCATCACCATGAGGAGCACCAGTTTTATTCATGAAGAAGAAGGATGGTAGCATGCGACTATGCATCGACTACAGGGAGCTTAACGCAGTCACGGTGAAGAACAAGTACCCGTTACCACGGATTGACGATTTGTTTGACCAATTAAGAGGCGCTACAGTTTTCTCGAAGATTGACCTAAGATCAGGATATCACCAGATACGGATAGCTGATGAAGACATAGAGAAGACAGCTTGTCGGACGCGCTATGGGCACTACGAGTTCAGAGTTATGCCATTTGGCTTGTCGAACGCCCCAGCAATATTCATGGATCTTATGAACCGGTTATTCAGAGAGTAGTTAGACTCATCAGTGGTTGTATTCATCGACGACATTCTAGTTTACTCTAAGACTAAGGACGAGCACGAGGTGCATCTAAGGCAAGTTTTACAGACCATGAGAGAGAACCAATTGTATGCCAAGCTTTCAAAATGTGATTTCTGGCTAGACAGTGTATCTTTTCTAGGGAATGTAATATCAGCCAGCGGTATATCTGTAGACCCTGCGAAGATTGAGGAGTTAAGACTTGGCCGAGACCGAAGATAGTGACAGATATCCGTAGTTTCTTGGGATTAGCTGGTTACTATCGCAGATTTGTGCAAGACTTATCCAAACTGGCGAAACCAATGACAAGCCTGATGAAGAAAGATTCTCCATTTGTATGGACTAAAGATTGTGAGCGTTCCTTTCAGACACTGAAAGACCTACTGACGTCGACACCTATACTCACCATTCCAGAGGGGAACGACGGATTTGAAGTTTATTGTGATGCCTCAAGCAAAGGGATAGGATGTGTACTTATGCAGAATGGGAAGGTTGTTGCTTATGCATCACGACAGCTGAAGAAACACGAAGAGAATTACCCGACTCATGACTTGGAATTAGGAGCAGTAGTGTTCGCACTGAAGATCTGGCGCCACTACCTATATGGAGTTACAGTGATAGTCTACTCAAATCACAAGAGCCTTCAACATTTATTCACTCAGAAGGAGCTTAACATGAGACAGAGGCGATGGGTCGAGTTTCTGAAGGACTACGACATCGACCTCAGGTACAAGGACGGTAAGGCAAATGTTGTTACTGACGCCCTGAGCCGTAGAGCTCATCCCTTATTTGCAATGACAGGAGACAACGCCCTCATTGAGGAGGTACGTTGTGCTCAGGATAACGACCAGTACATGAAGACTATCAGGCAGCAGTTGACCGACGGTATCTTTCAGAGGTAGAAGTATGACTTTGTACTCAGTGAAGATGGGATAATCAGACTGAATGGCCGGTTGTGCATTCCAGAGTCCAGCCCCGACTTGTAGGAAAAGTGTAATACCCCAACCCGAAATCCAATAAACTGAACGGCGATCACTCCCAAATAAAATACAACTGCAGCGGAAATAAATACAACAACCGGGCAGTATTACAACGCCGTTGGCCACCCTTGTGACCAACAAGGCTAAGTCCAAATACAATCCTCGGATGTCACGGTCTGGAATACAGATACAACCCGAGATACTAGGAATCAAACTCAAAGTACGATACTGAAATAGAATAATTAACTAATAGTAGACTCCCAAAGCTTGGTCTACCCCACCTAAACTCGGTGTGATGATCTTCTTAAACTTCAGGTACCTGAAAAATGGGGGTGCCCCCAAAGGGGCTCAGCAAACAATGCTGGTATGGAAAACGTGCAGCCCATCGTCTACCGGGCCACACCAACTACTTTGTCGAACACATGCAGTTCATTTTTATAAAGCTGTAAACAAGCATAATCTGATGATAACAAGTATCCAAACAAGGACAATAATGTCACATAGAACAAGACACAGAAGGTCAAGTTAGCTGAACTGAAATGTCTGATAGCTGTCGGGTCCACACAGTGGGACTGACAGATGTATAAAAGTATATCAATATAGTGGAGGTATAGTGACCTCGTTATAGAGAAAGGTTGGGTATAAAAACCCCAGGAGATAACGTAGTTAAACCCTGAACTGAGAGGCGTGGGAAATAGAATCCCACTAGAGGAATAAAGTCTTCCTCAAACTGAACTGATGGGCATTTGAATCCCGGGAGGAATAGAGTCTTCCTCCCAACTGAATGTTCCGTCGCGACGTAGTAGGAGACGACCTGAGACAGGTACAACTCCTGTAGCATGCATGGCCAGATCCAACTGGGCTCCTCATTCTTCGAAGTATAGAATTGTTAGGTGTCATATGAAGATGTTGACAAGAACCCAATGTATAATGTCAATTATCACGTTTAGGATAATGACATTTGTTATAAAGTGAAGCTAGTGAGAGACTTGAGTACAAGTCCTCGGTATACTGAAGCGCAGGTATTTAATCCACTGGTATAGTAGTGTTTGTATGCGTGGGACATACACGTTGTAGTCAACAACATTCACGCACATAAAATAATACAACAGCGCACAAGAGTAAACAACATTTTACATTAGTTATCTTGGTCGTTATTTCAAACAACAGATAGCACACAAGCCGGTGTAATCCGGTAGAAAACAGGTTGCAAGAATCCCATACCGTTCACCGTAGGTTGCAGTTGATTATACCCTGGTCAACGTCCCGTCAAACAAAGTCCTAGAATAGGATTAACTGAGAGGGTTAATTTATGTTACCCTTATATAATAATTCTATTGGATCGTTCAACAAATCTCGTAGTTGTTATTTCATGTGAGGTTTATTTCTTTTTAATTACCTCATGATTTAATGTATAACTTATTTGTTATTTTTTTGATTTATTTATAAATCCTTTAATGTACATATGTATTCATATATTCATGTACTATATTTGTTGTTTATTTTAATTGTCTAAGTGACATAACAACTTATAATTTTCTTAACTATATTTAAATGTCTTACTATGACAATATTCTTATAACTTTCATTATTCCTTCTTTAACCAAAAGTAATAATCATTGGTTACTTTTAAATTCCTTATAACTATATAAGTCATAGTTTAAACTTCATAACTCCTTTAATCAAAATTTTTCTTTCTAATTCCTCCAAATATCCATGTAGGACCTATATTTAATTTAATCTAAATTCTTACCCTTATATTTCGGTTATTACAAAACAACCACATTAATTTAAACTTTATATTTAAATTCTAATCTCATTATATTGTAGAGTTTAACTTCTATTTAGCAAAATTACAAAGCCACCTCTAATATTTTGGTATATAGCTTTTGAATATTTAACTTTCAAAAATTACATAATAGCCCAAAACTTTATAAAAAGTTATTTTAAAGCTTATTTAAATTATCTAAAATTCTTAAACTTAATTCCTAACCTTAGATTATATCATAATTACACTAAATACCCTTTTAACTCTCGGTTTTCACAATAAGTGCACCAAACTTTGTAAAAATTACATTTAAGCCACCTAACTTATTTAATTAGTCATTTAAGCTCTAATAAAATATTTTTAACTCACCAAACTTTATGATATAAGTTTATATACCTAAGTAGGTCATTAATACCTATTTAACACTTAGGTAATTCAGCCATATTTATTTAGTGACCATATAGTATATATAAAAGTGGATTTATATGTCATAATAAATGTACATAAATTCATATGAGTCATATAACTCATGTAAAAATTATTGTAATGTCTTATATTGATTCTTAGCTTAAATTAAAGCATTTTTGCCCTAGACTTTTCGGCCTTAATTAATTTGTAACATAAACAAATTCTATGACACAAAAATGTGTCTTAAGGTAAATATTTTCTATATAGTTATAGATTATATTTTTGGCATATAAAACCATATAGTTTCGGTATTATTTAGCCTAGGAGATGTACATAATTTTTGTACAATTTTTAGAAGCTTAACAAAGCTTATAACATAAAGATTTACTTAGTAAACTTACTTCTTAACAAAGGGGTTAAGTGCTTGAACTTCTTCTTGAATCTCCAAGCTTTCTCCTAGGTAAACTTGATGCTCCTCTTCGGTTTTATGCAAGAGGTGAAGGTGTTTAGGAGTTAGATCTTCAACAAAGATCTTAAGTAGATTTGTAAGTAGTTTTACAATACTTTACCTTAGACTTTTTCTCTTATAATTTCGGCTCACCAAAGGTAGATGAAGAGCAAGTTTTCCTTCATCAAAATGAAGAAGAAAAAGAGACTTAGAAGAGGTAGAACTTGGTTACACACAAAAATGTGTTTTAAGGATTTTCAAGCTTTAAAACCTACCTTAAGATAACTTTGAGATGCTCCTTGGTTTAATGTTGGTTTGGACAATCTCCTTGGAGAACTAAGTGAAGCCGAACACACCTTGTTATGCTAGGAAGAGTTTTGCTTCAAGACTTGCCAAGAAATGCTAGGAAATTACCTTAAAGATGAAGATAGAAGTTAAAACTCCATTAATGGACTTAAGAGCTTCAAAGGAAGAAGATGAAGCTAGAAGAGAGAGGAGAGAGCTTACCTAAACCGTGGATGAAGAGGGCAAGGAAGAAAGTGAGACTTAGCTCACGTAAATGGTAAGGAATTGCACTTTGGAATTGATTTTGTTTTGTCAATTTTTAATGTCAAATGACTATACTTTTTCTTAGTTTATTTCATGGTTGATTGGCTCAATAAATGACCTCTTTTCCAGCTTGAAAACCGGCCATGAGGAGTGTGACAAGGCAAGAGCATGTGGAAGAAATAATGTGAACTAGAAGACAAGGAAATTTAGGTAAGGTATCTTCTTTTGATTTTTCTAAGTTTGTGTTGTCTTCTTCCTCATGTAGAGTCACGAAATTTAGGGACTGAATGGAGCTCAAAAACCGGCCATGAATAGCCAAGGAAGAACATGGAAGATTACTTAATTTGTAAGAAAGCAAAAGAAAGGAATCTTAGATCTACTTTTTACCTTTTTGCATTTTGTTTTCTTCCTAGCTCACATGGCCTTATTATTCTGCATAATTTCGACAGCTTTCTGGTCATATGAGACCTACATACTTTGGCATTAAGTAATATAACACATGGGAAGGTGAGTCACCATGTTCTATGCCTTTTACAAACTTTTAATGCAATTTTTATACTAGTTTTTGCTCTCAAAATCGGCCCCTATAGAGAGCCTTGTTGACTAGTCACACCAACTTATTTATAAGGTCATTTTAACCCTATTTAAGATTACCAATTCTTGGCATGTCAAAAACTACAAGGTAATTACGTAAAACGCATTTTCGTGACACCCGAAGGTGTGTTTTTGTGCTCTAAGGAAATTTTGGGAAACCAATTGTTTTTATGAGTTCCAAGTGTTTGTAAACACTTATTATAGTAAATAAACATATAATAAGATATTACATTGAGTTATATGGGGTTATATCAACCCGTGACATAATTTACGGGCCATCGGGACACTCCCGGGCCAAAAAGGAGAGCTAAGAAATCCTCCTGTGGTTTTTGCTGAATTTTGAGAACCACTTCGTGGGTTCTCTTTATATGGTTAATAATGATGTTAGGAACTCAAGGAATCAATTTTATAGGAGTTCGTGCCACCTCGGCACTCCTCCGGACTTTCGTGCTTTAAGGAGCGGGTGTGAGCACTCCCGAGCATTTTGCGTATTTTCTGAATATAGCTTAGGGAATATATTTTATATTCATATAATGAGTGTATGACCATTTGGTTTGAGTTTTAGAAGGTCATACAAGGTCATGCTTGATCACATGTTTCTAAGGCGTTTTAGCGTTTATGGAGAAACGACTATTTTTACATAACGTTTTCATGCATGGGTTTGCATGCTACGTGAAATGATTTATATTTGGATTATATTCCAATAATAATGATCTACTAATATATTTAGATTTGGGGTATTCAATCTACCCCCCTTAAAAAGGGACTTCGCCCCGAAGTCTCATATCTAAATTATAAGGTTGTGGGGAATCAAGTTCCAGTAAGTATCCACAACTCAATCTAGTAGGGATCAAGTCCCAAGTCTCTATATTCCTAAGTTCACAGTGTACATCAAACACAACAGGAACACTTTGGAACATATAGTGTAATGTAATAACACAGTCACTTTTCATATTTAATAGTGCAGAGTAGTGCACATAAACTTTTCATTGTAGAAGTACAAGGTACATTCAAATACAGTGTTACACAAACACATACAAGACAAGGTATCACTGAATATACTGAATAGTGTTACACAAGAACACTCACTGAAATGCAACAAGGTGCAAAAACTGAATAGTGTTACACAAGAACACTCACTGAAATGTAACTAATGCATACTGAACTCACAAATGAAAAAGGCTCTACCCCCCAAAAAAAGAGGGGTACGCCCCCGTACCCTAGACTAAAGCGTCTAGTCGGTAAATAATGAGGGAAATTTCGCTCGCATATCTGCTTCTAATTCCCATGTGGCCTCCTCCACATCGTGGTTTGACCAAAGAACCTTTACTAAGCTTACAGATTTGTTTCGAGTATCTCGTGTCTTTCTGTCGTTATACCCAAATTTCAACCCCCCGGAGGAGAGTCTCTACTAATAGGCTAGTAGCAAGGGTTCCCAGTTCGATCGGCACATTTCAGAGTACTAGGGACAGCTTAGTCATCTCCAGGGGCATTTTCGTAATTTTTCAAGGCTCCTAAGCCCCCTATAGGCTTTCTCTCTCCTCCAAATAAGGGTCAAATCAACTTGAAATGCTTTGATATTTTAACCCATGATAGAGGATGACATTTTAAGCATAATGGCGTTGGAATTTTGATTTTTCGAATTTCCAATAATTTTCTAGCAATTTCTGATTGAATCTGACGAGAAATTGAATTTAAAAATATTCCAATACCCAAAAAATTCGATCTCACTTTAGAAAAATCAGAATTATCATCCTTTACCCATGTGTGAAATTTCATAATCAAATTCCTTTTGGAAGCCCTTGAGCTAAAACGTCGGTAAATCTCGGTTTTTACCGGATTTTTCTATCTTTAAGGAAGTCTATATAAGGAACCTTATCCCATGATCAAATCAGAACCTCAAGAACCCTAAGCAATCAGAAAACCTAGCCGTCTCATTCTCCTCACGTTTTTACACATCCAAGCACCAAAATCACATCAAAAATCTCTCGAAATCACCACCTAAACACACTTTTCAACTCCTAACACATCAACAATCATCAAACATCAACCAAACCACCTCCAAAACGTGAAGAACATCATCAACAATCAACAACCAGAAGCCCGGGTCGAACTCAATCCGGAACCGGCATCATCGGAGCCTCCGAAGAATCCCAACGTGAAGAATCATCTTGAATTCGAAGGTAAAACAGGTTACAATCCCACTTTTCTGATTCCCCACGACCTTGTTAACTCTCTGTCAAAGTTTGGGTTCAAACCAACCTGTTTACGCTTCTGTATTGACGTTTGTTTAAGCTTCTGTCCAATAACTTGTTTACCAAGTTTCGTGCTTAATTCGAGTTCAAATTGAAAACTTTCAATCACTAACGACTTGTAAATCTTTCAGGCTACACACCCATAAAATTTGAGCTCAAAACACCCTCGGGAACCTTCTGAAAACCCCTGTCCGTGGGTGGTCCGTGACCTCGGACCTATGGTCCGGGACCTCGGACGCGTTGTCCGAGACCACGGACACCCACGGACGGCGGCGGGATTTTAAAAATTCAAAACTTAGGTTTTTCTAACGATGTCCGGGCCCACGGACAGCCTGTCCGTGGCCCCGGACTTTGCAAATTTTTGTTTTCTTCAATTTTGACTTTTCTGTATATTTAGGTTAACTGGGGTCCGTGGTCTCGGACTTTTGGTCCGTGGCTACGGACGTAAGCAAAATTTGACCTAATTCTGCCTCCGAAACCCTAGTTTAGGTAGCTTTCAATTTCACTTTAATTTTCTGTCAAAAAAGCTAAAAAACACAAAAAAACAGAAGCTTGCGCACTTAGGTTAAAACGACTCGTAATAAGCCGTAAATAAACCAAGTAGAGGAAAAACGACCTAGGAAGGGTAATGAAAGTAATTGAACCCTAATTAAGTCGAATATCAAGCCCCCGAACCCGAACTCTCCTTTCCTAATTTGATCTAGGTTAAAATTAGGTGGCGACTCATAATAGGTTCCAGTGAGCTAGCTTAGGTTTTAATAATTTTGTTATATGACATAGTTATTAATCTTAGGCTATAAGTGGACCTAAAACCCGGTTAGATCCTAATCAACTTTAATCAACATAGGATAGGGTTTAAAATCGAGGCTCACAGACTGGCGACTCTGCTGGGGACCAACTTCTTAATTTTAACTTGTTTAATTTTAAGAAAGAGGGTTAACTCGAAAACGTTTATTTATGGCTTTTACTTGTTGTTGTTCTTTATGTGCGCACTTTAATTTTTGACCTTGCATCATATGAGAGCGAGGGTCCACGCAAACCAATTTCACCCCGGGACCCGTTTGAGGGTCCCCTGTCTGGGACTCACACCTTTTAGGTGATGTGAATAAATGGGGGAAAAGAGGAGGGTGTCGTCAACCACACCCCTTAATACCTGGGCTTTAGCCCCAAGCTTTTCCTGACAGTACCTTACCTAGCCCATTGTTTGGTCAGTCAAAGACCCGACCGTAGACGCACACCTTCAGGTGATGTGAAAAAGTGGGGAAGCCCAAAGAGAATAGCGTGCAAGCCCTATTCCTTTGTGGTACCTGGGCCCATGCCCAAGCACCTCTCCGGATCGATCCATACCCAATTTTGATTAAGCGTCTAGTAGGACATGTTGAATTGTGTGGGCCTTGTTGCTTGTATGATCGGCCCACTACCCAGCCTAGAAATTGATAGGAACCTCTCCTACATCAACTCAGCCCAACCTGAATTGGCAGTTTTATTGTTTGCGGCCTAGAGGTCCTGTTTGGTTTAATGTGTGAGTCATTCGGGCTTCGGCCCAAAAGCTTAGACTTAGGTGATTTCTCATCTGGTCCAATTTGAATTATCCATTTTGTTCTACGCCCATCCACCTAAAGCAATCCATAAAAATCCATCAGGCTTTTCCATTTCAAGGCCCATTCTAGTCCAGGAAGACTTCTTACTCGGGTTTTGACCCACGATCCTAGACACGGGTATCATCTTCAGGCCCAGTCATAATTACTCGGCCCAAATTCCAATTCACATCCAGAACATGGTTTAGAAATCACTTCGGCCCATTGCGCTTTACTTTTAACCCAAACACATTCTGGCCCAAGCGCCCAATTCTCAGAACATTTCAGCCTAGGCACCAGTTCACAGCTCATGAATCATTCCGGCCCATGTGCCTCTCTTCCAACTCATTTCGGGCCTCAGTGCCAACCCACAATTTTCAAAACATTCCAGCTCATGTGCAGCCCAAACAAGTCTTAGCCTAAAACTTCTTTGCGGCCCAACATTTTTAGCTCGGGTCACTTTTGTTTTCCAACAGATAAGCCCAAATCTCAAAGAATGGGAGAGGGAGGAAATCCAATCAACATGGATGCCCAGTTAGCCGAAGAATTCAATGGGATGCTGAAAAAGATTGAGCGCATGGAGAGGGCCAACAAGCCAGCTGGTTTTGACCACTTTCCCACTGGATTATATCCCAAGGTTGATCTCCCTCCAAGGTTGAAATTGCCAACACTTCCTCTATACAAAGGTTCCTCCGACCCACAACTTCATTTGGCAATGTTCGATAGGGAAATGTCCATCCTTTCGCTAAACGACATGCAGAAGGCCAAGGTATTTGCTCACTATCTTGATGAGACCCCTCAGCATTGGTACATAACTCAAAGGATAAATACCAAGACATACGAGGAGGTCTGTGAAGCCTTTCTGCATCATTTTGAGTACGCTAGAAGTTTTGGAGTCACCAGGGCTGATCTTGCAGGCACACGACAAACAGAAGGTGAATCAATGACCGACTTCGTCAAGCGTTGGAGGATGAAGGCAGCCGCTATGCTCACAAATATGGACGAACAGGAACAAATCCGAATGGTAATCAAAATATGCGGAAGCAATACAGTGACGAGCTGAAATTCACATACTTTCCTAGCTTCAACATGCTGATGGGACAAGTTAATGTCCTAGAAGAAATGATTCACCAAGGGGAGTTAAAACTTGGGAACTCAAAAAACACCGGGAATGGCTCGGGGACAGCAGCCTGTATCCAGAGTGGCACCCGAAAGAGAGCTAGGCAGCATGAGGTAAACACCGTTCGACAGGTAAAAGGACCAGGGCAAATCGTTGGGGCAGTGGAATCATCCCGAAAGAGCTCCCGTCGAAGAGAGTTCACAAACATCGGTCAGCCATTGAGCCAGGTTTTTGGAAGACTCCAGGAACGAAACATGCTGCAACCTCTCACCCCTCGACAAAGGGACCCCCAAAAAGGAAGGAATCTGAACCAGTATTGTCAGTATCACCAGCTTCCCGGTCATGACACCGACAACTGCAAAATTTTGAAGCAGCACATCCAAGATCTTATCAATCAAGGTTTTCAACTCCCCGAGTAGGAATCCCAGGTCAAGCACCATCAGAGAGTGCTATCTTCAAGTGTTTTCTCCGATTTCTTCTCTTTACTAGTCATTTTTATGTCTTTCCAATGTTTGTAGTAGTTAGTTTCCTTTATCATTTTCGGTAGTTTTCCTGAGTTTGTAATTTCCAACATTATTCTTTTTGTTGAATAAAACATAGTTCCGTTTTCATAATTTTTATACAAAGCATCATTCGTTTATTCGAAAAAACTTAAAAAAAGAGCACTCACGAAGTAATCGTTTTCAGACTATGCGATGGAACGGCTTGTCTCTTGTTTCTAAAAATTTGAACATGCCTAACCAAACACCACAACTCACCACATAATATCCAAACAACCCACAATGAGGTTCAAGGCCCACATCTATCAAACTGTTGTCACAAACCCCAAATCAATACTGGGGGCAATCTGAGTTTAGAATCATTGTCTTCGAATCTTTTGTTTAAACGTGTGAACTAGTCTTTGAGTGAAATTCGCGAGAGTGTCTTGAGCGGAAAAACCATGAGTGAACGAGCGTGTCATTTTTACACGACTCCGGTGAGTCCACATTCAAAGGTGAGGTAAACGGTATAACTCCGACCGAAGGAGATAATTTGTAAATTTACGCTTAGACCTGTGAAAAGTAACAAAGAACGGATATACAACTATCAGGAATGACGAAGCACCTAGGTACAGCACCACATAGCCAAAAGCTTTTAAACCCTGACATTAAACCCTAGGCACCCCCGCTGAGCCTTCCATATATCCCTTTTCGACATTATGAACTCCACAAAATAACCCAGCCAATGATGAATGTCCGACCCGGTGACCAAAGGACGCAAGGAGCCCGACTCTCAGATAACATTCTCATCAGTCCAAAGAAGCAATGCCGCTATCAGCATGACAAAGCGATCCGCAAATGGTCCCAGAGTGACACAGGATCAAAAGAGCTCACATCAAAACAGCTCTCGAAGCCCAAAACCGGGAAACACAAGAACCCCGAAGGCAAAACCAAGAAAGGATAAAACAAAAGGCAAACCCGAAGTGCCTCGAAGAAATCCAAATGACGAAAAGAGAAATAGTGTAAAGGACAACTTCAAACGTCCAGGTCCAGAAGCTCGAAAACAACGTCAACATGAAGCAGCCAGACGGCTTCAAGACAAGGAAGATGAATCCGAGAGAAGACGCAAGTTGCAGCTTTGGTCACCCATTCAAGCTCCACATACCTCAAATATCCCTCCATGATCCCGTCGTCTTTCATCACACCCTGTGGCCACGTTATAAGCCTCGAAGACTTCCGACTTGGTAGTTGTGTATCCAATCACGTGAAAGTAACAGATCGAATGCGTAAATTCATCAAATATCAAATTCAATGGTCTAGAAGTTGTGACCGTAAGTGAGAAACGAGTGTAAACGCCAAACACGTCGAGTGTAGGTTAGGAAGCACCAAATCAGAACATAAGCCTTGACCCTGTGAGGACAAGACTCATTCGCACGTTTGATCAAAGAAAATACTGGGGGCAATTGTTGGCTCCAACAATTGCCATGATAACACCAATTGAAACCCAAAGCTTGAGCACCTCCATCTCACCACAGGCACACATAAGCCCTTACCTCCACACCAAACACCTCGGGCCCACACAAGCCCTTACCCCCACACAAATTCTACTTCACCACACAGGCTCACGTAAGCCCTTACCTTCACATCATACACCACAGGCACACATATGCCCTGATCACCACTCAAAAGATCTCTGCATCAAACACCACACCCCACCACCGGTAGCATGTTCATCTCCTAGGATAAATTACAAGTCTGAAATCTTTAGTCAGGAAATGATAACTTCACTTTCTTTTTCAATAAATAGAATTTTCCTCAAACACTGCCATGTTTGGCACCTTCAGCACATTTCTTGCTTTCAACAAATCTGCATTATCGCCATGTTTGGCATATTCTTGCTTTCAGCAAACCTACATCATCGCCATGTTTGGCATATTCCTAGCAATTTCTTGCTTTCAACCAACCTACATCATCGCCATGTTTGGCATGTTCCTAGCAATTTTTTGCTTTCGACAAATTAGCATATCATCCCCATAGCATCATCACCTTTTATACTTCAGGTTCCCGACACCTTATAGCTCGGCGTATTCCAGGTTCCCGACACCTTATAATGCTCGGCGTATTCCAGGTTCCCGACACCTTATAATGCTCGGCGTATTCCAGGTTCCCGACACCTTATAATGCTCGGCGTACTTCAGGTTCCCGACACCTTATAATGCTCGGCGTATTCCAGGTTCCCGACACCTTATAATGCTCCGTATTCCAGGTTCCCGACACCTTATAATGCTCGGCGTATTCCAGGTTCCCGACACCTTATAATGCTCGGCGTATTCCAGGTTCCCGACACCTTATAATGCTCGGCGTATTCCAGGTTCCCGACACCTTATAATGCTCGGCGTACTCCAGGTTCCCGACACCTTATAATGCTCGGCGTATTCCAGGTTCCCGACACCTTATAATGCTCGGCGTATTCCAGGTTCCCGACACCTTATAATGCTCGGCGTATTCCAGGTTCCCGACACCTTATAATGCTCGGCGTACTCCAGGTTCCCGACACCTTATAATGCTCGGCGTACTCCAGGTTCCCGACACCTTATAATGCTCGGCGTGTCCCGTTTAATCTCAGGTTCCCGACACCTTATAATGCTCGGTGTATTCCATTCATCTTTCAGGTAGTCGACGCCTTAGAATCGCTTGACATTACTCCATTTTCATCATTTTAGGTAGTCAACGCCTTAGAATAGCTTGACATCATTTTCATCACTTTAGGTAGTCAACGCCTTAGAATAGCTTGACATCATATCATCCTTATGGGTAGTCAGCGCCTTAGAATAGCTCGACAACATATCATCATTTTAGGTAGTCAACGCCTTAGAATAGCTTGACATCATTTTCATCACTTTAGGTAGTCAACGCCTTAAGCTTGACATCATATCATCCTTATGGTAGTCAGCGCCTTAGAATAGCTCGACAACATATCATCATTTTAGGTAGTCAACGCCTTAGAATAGCTTGACATCATTTTCATCACTTTAGGTAGTCAGCGCCTTAGAATAGCTCGACAGCATATCATCACTTTAGGTAGTCAGCAATAGCTCGACAACTATCATCATTTTAGGTAGTCAACGCCTTAGAATAGCTTGACATCATATCATCCTTATAGGTAGTCAACGCCTTAGAATAGCTTGACATCATATCATCCTTATAGGTAGTCGACGCCTTAGAATAGTCTGACATTACTTCATCATTACCTTTAGGTGGTCGACGCCTTAGAACCACTCGACACCCTTCCACTTTACTCATAGGTAGTCAGCGCCTTAGAATAGCTCGACACAACTTGTCGGATTTTAGTTGCACGAGGGGCCTTTTAAGATCCAAAATTTTGGGGCATCACTCAAGCATCAACTAGCCTTTTCATTTCCACTACAAAGTCTAGTTGACGGGGGGCAATCTGTTATACCCAAACAATTTCAACCCCCGGAGGAGAGTCTCTACTAATAGGCTAGTAGCAAGGGTTCCCAGTTCGATCGGCACATTTCAGAGTACTAGGGACAGCTTAGTCATCTCCAGGGGCATTTTCGTAATTTTTCAAGGCTCCTAAGCCCCTATAGGCTTTCTCTCTCCTCCAAATAAGGGTCAAATCAACTTGAAATGCTTTGATATTTTAACCCATGATAGAGGATGACATTTTAAGCATAATGGCGTTGGAATTTTGATTTTTCGAATTTCCAATAATTTTCTAGCAATTTCTGATTGAATCTGACGAGAAATTGAATTTAAAAATATTCCAATACCCAAAAAATTCGATCTCACTTTAGAAAAATCAGAATTATCATCCTTTACCCATGTGTGAAATTTCATAATCAAATTCCTTTTGGAAGCCCTTGAGCTAAAACGTCGTAAATCTCGGTTTTTACCGGATTTTTCTATCTTTAAGGAAGTCTATATAAGGAACCTTATCCCATGATCAAATCAGAACCTCAAGAACCCTAAGCAATCAGAAAACCTAGCCGTCTCATTCTCCTCACGTTTTTACACATCCAAGCACCAAAATCACATCAAAAATCTCTCGAAATCACCACCTAAACACCACTTTTCAACTCCTAACAACATCAACAATCATCAACACTCACCAAACCACCTCCAAAACGTGAAGAACATCATCAACAATCAACAACCAGAAGCCCGGGTCGAACTCAATCCGGAACCGGCATCATCGGAGCCTCCGAAGAATCCCAACGTGAAGAATCATCTTGAATTCGAAGGTAAAACAGGTTACAATCCACTTTTCTGATTCCCCACGACCTTGTTAACTCTCTGTCAAAGTTTGGGTTCAAACCAACCTGTTTACGCTTCTGTATTGACGTTTGTTTAAGCTTCTGTCCAATAACTTGTTTACCAAGTTTCGTGCTTAATTCGAGTTCAAATTGAAAACTTTCAATCACTAACTCTTACATCTTTCAGGCTACACACCCATAAAATTTGAGCTCAAAACACCCTCGGAACCTTCTGAAAACCCCTGTCCGTGGGTGGTCCGTGACCTCGGACCTATGGTCCGGGACCTCGGACGCGTTGTCCGAGACCACGGACACCCACGGACGGCGGCGGGATTTTAAAAATTTAAAATTTAGGTTTTTCTAATAATGTCCGGGCCCACGGACATCCTGTCCGTGGCCCGGACCTTGCAAATTTTTGTTTTCCTTTAATTCGACTTTCTGTATATTTAGGTTAACTGGGTCCGTGGTCTCGACGTTTGGTCCGTGGCTACGGACGTAATCAAAATTGACCTAATTCTGCCTCCGAACCCTAGTTTAGGTAGCTTTTTTCACTTTAATTTCCTGTCAAAAAAGCTAAAAACACAAAAAACACAGAAGCTCGCGCACTTAGGTTAAAACGACTCGTAATAAGCCGTAAATAAACTGAGTAGAGGAAAAACGACCTAGGAAGGGTAATGAAAGTAATTGAACCCTAATTAAGTCGAATATCAGCCCCGAACCCGAACTCTCCTTTCCTAATTTGATCTGGTTAAATTAGGTGGCGACTCATAATAGGTTCCAGTGAGCTAGCTTAGGTTTAATAATTATTGTTATATGACATAGTTATTAACTTAGGCTATAAGTGGACCTAAACCGTTTAGATCCTAATCAGCTTTAATCAACATAGGATAGGGTTTAAAATCGAGGCTCACACTGTCTAAGATTCGTTGCGGTGTTTCCACATACCGCATTGTTGGTTCTAAAGAGAGTGTCTCAGGTTGTAGATATGAGAAGATGAGGCATGTATTTCTTAAGCTGAGACACGTGAAAAACATTGTGTACTTTGCCTAATTCGGCTGGCAAATCAAGTCGATATGCCACAAGACCAACCCGCTCTATGATAGCGTAGGGTCCTACAAACTTCGGGCTTAGCTTGCCCTTCTGTCCAAATCTGAATACACCCTTCATGGGTGATACTCGTAGAAATACCTGGTCGCCAACCGCGAACTCAAGGTCTCGTCGCCTCTCATCAGCATATGATTTCTGTCTGTCTTGTGCTGCTTTCATGTTACTTCTGATTTGTTGTACTTCTGCCTGGACTTGCTCTAAGTACTCAGGCCCAATGATGACGGTCTCACTAGACTCGTCCCAGCACAATGGTGTGCGACATGGTCTGCCATATAAGCCTGAAAGGTGACATCTGTATAGAGGCGTGATAGCTGTTATTGTAAGCAAACTCGATGAGATGTATCTATCTATCCAGCTGCCCTGGAAATCCAAGGCACATGCTCGTAGCATGTCCTCTAAGGTCTGAATAGTCCTCTCTGACTGTCCATCTGTCTGAGGATGAAATGCTGTGCTAAGCTTCAACTCAGTGCCAAGTGCCTCGCGAGTAGCTCGCCAGTATCGTGAGAGAAATCTAGTGTCTCGATCTGAAACAATAGTCTTAGGTACTCCATGATGTCTGATAATCTCCTGCTCAAATAGTTCTGCTAACTTTGGCACTTTCCAAGTGTCTTTCATCGGAATAAACCTAGCAACCTTAGTCAGTCGATCAACAACAACCCAAATCATATTAAGGCCTCCTCTCGTAGGTGGTAGTCCCACCACGAAGTCCATGGAGATATCATAGAACTTCCATTCTGGAACTGGCATAGACTGTACCATACCTCCTGGTCGTCTATGTTCGAATTTCACTTTCTGACAAGTGAGACATCGAATCACATACTCTGTCACGTCGCCCTTCATACCACTCCACCAGAAATACCTCTTCAGATCCTTGTACATCTTAGAAGCTCCTGGATGTACAGATGTGGTAGAAGTGTGGGACTCTCGAAGAATATGCTCCTTTATATCTATGCTGTCTCTGGGAATACACAATCTTCCCTTCAATCTGATGAGTCCATCATCATGTAGCTGAAACTCATACTTCCACCTTCAAATGTACCGTCAGACAACTTCTGACTGATCTCCATCATTCGCTGATCACTCTGCTGTGCTCTACGTATGTCGTCCATAAGACTCGAGCTAGCCACAATGGCATTTAAGGAATGTGCTCGTCGACTCAATGCGTCTGCTACTACATTAGCTTTTCCTTCCTTGTACTGCAAATCAATGTCATAGTCCTTAAGAAATTCAACCCATCTTCTTTGTCTCATGTTTAACTCCTTCTGGGTGAATACATACTTCAAACTCTTGTGATCCGAATATACGGTCATCTGGACACCATACAGGTAGTGGCGCCAGATCTTCAATGCAAAAACAATAGCTCCAAGCTCCAAGTCATGTGTGGGATAATTTTCCTCATGTTTCTTCAAATGTCGGGAAGCGTAGGCGACTACCTTCCCATTCTGCATGAGTACACACCCTAATCCTCTGCCTGATGCATCACAGTAAACTTCATAACCCTCTGTGCCTTCAGGTATAGTCAAAACTGGTGCTGATGTCAAAGCATTCTTCAAAAGCTCGAATGAGGTCTCACATTCAGTAGTCCATGTGAAGGGTGCGTCCTTCTTCATTAAGCTGGTCATAGGTTTGGCTATTTTGGAGAAGTCTCTGACAAACCTTCTGTAGTATCCTGCTAAACCAAGGAAACTCCTGATGTCCGTAACGGTTTTTGGCCTAGGCCAAGTGCGAACTGCTTCTATCTTTGCTGGATCCACCGCGATCCCAGCATCTGAGATGACATGTCCTAGAAAGGAAACTCTGTCTAACCAAAACTCACATTTGGAGAACTTAGCATAAAGCTGGTTCTCCCTTAGGATCTCAAGTACATGTCGGAGGTGACTCTCGTGCTCTTCCTTAGACTTTGAATAGATGGATGTCATCGATGAATACAACCACGGTCTTATCCAACTGCTCTCTGAATAATCTGTTCATCAAATCCATGAAGACTGCAGGTGCATTTGACAAGCCAAAAGGCATAACCGTAAACTCATAGTGGCCATACCGTGTTCTGAAGGCTGTCTTTTCTATGTCTTGCTCCCTGATGGGTATCTGATGGTAGCCTGATCTCAAATCGATCTTCGAAAATACTTTTGCTCCTCTCAACTGATCAAACAAATCGTCAATCCGTGGTAGTGGGTATTTGTTCTTCACCGATACTGCATTAAGCTCTCTGTAATCAATACATAAACGAAGGCTTCCATCCTTCTTCTTCACAAATAGGACTGGTGCTCCCCAAGGAGATACGCTAGGTCGTATGTATCCCTTGTCCAATAAATCTTTCAGCTGCTCCTTCAGCTCAGCCATCTCTGCTGGTGCCATACGGTACGGTGCCTTAGCTATGGGACCGGTACCTGGTAGTAATTCGATGGAGAACTCTACCTCTCTGGATGGCGGTAAGCCTGGAAGTTCCTTTGGAAAAATATCTGGAAAATCCGACACCACTGGCATAGCTGGATCAAAATCAGGGTCATGCTCTACATTCTGAACATAACATAGATATACCTCCTTCTGCTTCCTGACGTGCTTGTACATGGACATAGCAGATATAACTTTTATCGATGGTGCCCTAGGGCTCTGACGGTAAGATACTGTCACTCCTGATGGGCTCTTAAGCAACAGTCTGCGCTCTGCACAAAGAATGCGGCCTCTGTGCCGCCCCAGCCAGTCCATCCCGGCTATAACGTCGAATCCTAGACCTCTGAACTCAATAAGGTCAATAGGAAATTCCTCCTCCTTAATACTGATAGTGGCTCCTCTATAAAGACGAGTGCAACTGATCTTCTCCTTAGACGGGAGTGCCACCTTAAAATCAGGTAACTCTACTGCGTCTAGCCCCAACTTCCCCGCAAGCGTAGGCGAAACGAAAGTATGTGAGGCTCCGGAGTCGAACAGTACTAATGCATCCACTCCATTAACCGGAAAGGTACCAGTGAGAATCGAGCCGCCCTTGCGGGCCTCCTCCTCAGTAAGTATACTTAAGGCACCTTCCGTCTCCTTAGCACAACCTAATAACAGAATCTGAGTAAGTACTTTGATACATGATGGGGTCTAAAGACATTCACTTTCACAAACAATAATGCTTCATTGATGAGATGATCTCCTTTCTGAAGTCCAAAAACATTACAACACTAGTACTTTCTAAAGGTTAAACTTAATCTTCCTGGTCTCATGTGAGTGGTGTTTATCACTGTCGAAGGTGCTGTGTTTAGCTTAATCCTTTTAATTCCATGGTATAGCAACCTTGACTTTCCACCCATTATCAAAACATCTCCTGAACTCAATATTATTTTCTTTGCAAGGTCCACACGCTTCTGCTCGCCATAAAGGAACTCTGCGTCATCTCCAATTGACAAAGATAATACTGGTATTCCCTGTTCAAGGGACCCTTTTGTTTCATCATTGTCCTGGTGTAGTCCTAAACGGCCTCCTTCTTCATAGAAGTTGATGATACATAGATCAGCCCTTAGATTGGGAACTGGATCTCCTTCTAGTTTTGAGCTGTATTAACTGCTTGTTCCACAATTGGTAAAAATTCTTCTGGGATTTTTGGTACTTGTGCTCCATCTCCATTTCTTGTATCTTGGTAGGTTTTTGTGTAAGGATTCCAATCCTTTCCTAAGCACATCATTTTCAGCTTCATTTTTGATCCTCCTGGAAATTCTGGAGTGTAGAACCCTCCTGGCCCTGCTCCCAATTCTTGACATTTTCTAATGATTGCAATTTGTGTCTCCGGTGTTAGGTATCCTTTGAGTAATATCAAACCTGGTTGGATAACCTTACATTGTTCGTTCCCTGGTTCTTGTACCTTGATAATGTTTTCCTCCAGGGAGGGCGGTGAGGGGATAGGAAAGCATATCTTATAGCTTCCTACGTGGTTTAAATTTTTACTAGTGAGTCTTACTAATTCTTTCCTACTCAATTAGGCAATCAAGGCATGCAAGCACTCATTCACATCATCCATTGCTCGATAATAGGTTCACACGGTTTAGAAATACCTGGGTTAGTAGAAGGACCAGCCTCATCTGAGCGGTCCATGACATGCAGGGCGGGTCCCGATGCTGGGCCTTTGCCCTTGTACCCCTGAGTTTGGTTTGTTGGTGGAGGGCGAGTATCGCTAGCTCCATTCTTTTGGCCTGGGCTTGGCTTTGCTCCCGGACGGTAGTTCCTGCTCTCCGGGTTTCGGATACACTCGAAGGCACGATGCCCGAGTATCTGACAGTAGCGGCACATGACTTTCTCCCCCTGGCAGTCCACGCCGGGGTGATCCTTCCCGCACTGTTTACAGTTGAAACGGCGGATATACTTCTGGCCCGTGTTTGAGCCAGATCCAGAACCTAATACAATCAAGGTCAATTATTCATTCTAACGGTGCTGAAGTAATCACAAAAGTCTCAAAATTTAACTGTTTGATTAGAGTGCCTACCCTTAGGTGGGTAGGTTTTCTGTGAAGTTGCCACTCCGTAGGTTCCTGACTGGGGGTTCCCAGTAGTTTGGTTCCCTTTCCCTTGATAGGACCCCTGTCCTTTCTGATAGGGTTTGTTTCTTTTGTTGGAGTTCCCCTGCTTGGCATCTTCGCCACCAGGTCCGTCCTTCCTCTTTTGGGAGCTCAAAGCATCCCTTCTCTTACAAGTGATCTCCACTACGGAAGCAGCATGGTAGCATTCCTGAAATCTCAAGATATTAATCTCCAAATCTCCCATGATGGGGTATAGTATGTAATAAGATTTCCAACTGATTTATGTCTTTCCTGTTTTACCTGCAAACTGGTGGGGATGATTGGTCCCATCCCAAACTGAAGTCGAGGGCTCAGTCCCCCGTAGAATCGGTCGACCAACACCTGGTCCGAGTATCCTATGCCGGGTAATAGTCTGAGTAGCGAAGTGAACTTCGCATAGTACTCATCCACTGACATCTTCCCCGTCTGCTCCAAGGCGTCAAACTCCCGAGTCTTCACCATCCTGGTGTGGGCCGGGTAGTATTTGCCCCTAAGTAATGCAGTGTAATGTCCCCAAGTAAAAGCTGGGTCATCCAGGTGGTCGGCTTTCACCATGTTCCACCAATCTCTAGCTGCATCCTTCAGATAAAAGGCAGCAAGTCTTACTTTTTCCCTAGCTGGGACTGCAAGCGTCTCGAACGCTGTCTCCATCTCCATGATGTAGGTCTCCAAGTGAGCAGGGTCAGTCTGCCCCTTGAATGCAGTTGGCCTCAGATCAGCCAAACTCTTCACCCAATCTCTCTCTCTGGGTGGTGGTGGTGGAGGTAGCTGCTGCTGCTGTCCAACCCCCGCCTGTGCGAATGCCTGAGCGATTAAGGTGGCAATGTCTGCCAGCCTGACGTTTGGCTCCTCATCAGCCTGTCCACGTCGTCCTCCTCTTCCCGACATCTGCAGGATGTTGAGGTATATTAGGACTGTGGTCAAAATCTTGGTCTTGGATAGTGGTCTAAGTAAAACTAACTTAAACTCTTTCAATACTATCTCTCAACCCTTAACCTAAGTCTTAGATATCCTAATCTCGGTGTATCCTTGTATCCAGAGCGTAACTACGCTCTGATACCATTTTTGTAATACCCCAACCCGAAATCCAATAAACTGAACGGCGATCACTCCCAAATAAAATACAACTGCAGCGGAAATAAATACAACAACCGGGCGGTATTACAATGCCGTTGGCCACCCTTGTGACCAACAAGGCTAAGTCCAAATACAATCCTCAAATGTCACGGTCTGGAATACAGATACAACCCGAGATACTAGGAATCAAACTCAAAGTAAATACTGAAATAAATAATTAACTAATAGTAGACTCCCAAAGCTTGGTCTACCCCACCTACACTCAGGTGTGATCTTCTTAAACTTCAGGTACCTGAAAAATGGGGGTGCCCCCAAAGGGGCTCAGCAAACAATGCTGGTATGGAAAACGTGCAGCCCATCGTCTACCGGGCCACACCAACTACTTTGTCGAACACATGCAGTTCATTTTTATAAAGCTGTAAACAAGCATAATCTGATGATAACAAGTATCCAAACAAGGACAATAATGTCACATAGAACAAGACACAGAAGGTCAGTTAGCTGAACTGAAATTCTGATGCTGTCGGTCCACACAATGGGACTGACAGATGTATAAAAGTATCAATAGTGGAGGTATAGTGACCTCGTTATAGAGAAAGGTTGGGTATAAAAACCCCAGGAGATAACGTAGTTAAACCCTGAACTGAGAGGCGTGGGAAATAGAACCCACTAGAGGAATAAAGTCTTCCTCAACTGAACTGATGGGCATTTGAATCCCGGAAGGAATAGAGTCTTCCTCCCAACTGAATGTTCCGTCGCGACGTAGTAGGAGACGACCTGAGACAGGTACAACTCCTGTAGCATGCATGGCCAGATCCAACTGGGCTCCTCATTCTCGAAGTATAGAATTGTTAAGTGTCATATAAGACGTTAAACAAGAACCAATGTGTATTGTCAATTATCACGTTTAGGATAATGACGTTTGTTATAAAGTGAAGTTAGTGAGAGACTTGAGTACAAGTCCTCGGTATACTGAAACGCAGGTATTTAATCCACTGGTATAGTAGTGTTTGTATGCGTGGGACATACACGTGTAGTCAGCAACATTCACGCACATAAATAATACAACAGTGCACAAGTAAAACAACATTTTACATTAATTATCTTGGTCGTTATTTCAAACAACAGATAGCACACAAGCCGGTGTAATCCGTAGAAAACAGGTTGCAAGAATCCCATACCGTTCACCGTAGTTACGTTGATTCCCGGTCAACGTCTGGTCAAACAAAGTCCTAGAATAGGATTAACTGAGAGGGTTAATTTATGTTACCCTTATATAATAATTCTATTGGATTTAACAAATCTCGTATTGTTATTTCATGTGAGGTTTATTTCTTTTAATTACCTCATGATTTAATGTATAACTTATTTGTTATTCCTTTTGATTTATTATAAATCCTTTAATGTACATATATGTATTCATATATGCATGTACTATATTGTTGTTTATTTTATTGTCTAGTGACATAACAACTTATAATTTCTTAACTATATTTAATGTCTACTATGACATAAATTCTTATAGTTTCATTATTCCTTTTTAACCAAAATAATATTGGTTACTTTTAATTCCTTATAACTATATAAGCATAGTTTAATTCATAATCCTTTAATCAAAATTCTTTCTTCTAATTCCTCCAAATATCCATGTAGGACCTATATTTATTTAATCTAAATTCTTACCCTTATATTTCGGTTATTACAAAACAACCACATTAATTCATAAACTTTATATTTAAATTCTAATCTCATTATATTGTAGAGTTTTAACTTCTTATTTAGCAAAATTACAAAGCCACCTCTAATATTTTGGTATATAGCTTTTGAATATTATAACTTTCAAAAATTACATAATAGCCCAAAACTTTATAAAAAGTTATTTTAAAGCTTATTTAAATTATCTAAAATTCTTAAACTTAATTCCTAACCTTAGATTATATCATAATTACACTAAATACCCTTTTAACTCTCGGTTTTCACAATAAGTGCACCAAACTTTGTAAAAATTACATTTAAGCCACCTAACTTATTTAATTAGTCATTTAAGCTCTAATAAAATATTTTTAACTCACCAAACTTTATGATATAAGTTTATATACCTAAGTAGGTCATTAATACCTATTTAACACTTAGGTAATTCGGCCATATTTATTTAGTGACCATATAGTATATAAAAGTGGATTTATATGTCATAATAAATGTACATAAATTCATATGAGTCATATAACTCATGTAAAAATTATTGTAATGTCTTATATTGATTCTTAGCTTAAATTAAAGCATTTTTGCCCTAGACTTTTCAGCCTTAATTAATTTGTAACATAAACAAATTCTATGACACAAAAATGTGTCTTAAGGTAAATATTTTCTATATATGTTATAGATTATATTTTTGGCATATAAAACCATATAGTTTCGGTATTATTTAGCCTAGGAGATGTACATAATTTTTGTACAATTTTTAGAAGCTTAACAAAGCTTATAACATAAAGATTTACTTAGTAAACTTACTTCTTAACAAAGGTTGTTAAGTGCTTGAACTTCTTCTTGAATCTCCAAGCTTTCTCCTAGGTAAACTTGATGCTCCTCTTCGGTTTTATGCAAGAGGTGAAGGTTTTTAGGAGTTAGATCTTCAACAAAGATCTTAAGTAGATTTGTAAGTAGTTTTACAATACTTTACCTTAGACTTTTTCTCTTATAATTTCGGCTCACCAAAGGTAGATGAAGAGCAAGTTTTCCTTCATCAAAATGAAGAAGAAAAGAGACTTAGAAGAGGTAGAACTTGGTTACACACAAAAATGTGTTTTAAGGATTTTCAAGCTTTAAAACCTACCTTAAGATAACTTTGAGATGCTCCTTGGTTTAATGTTGGTTTGGACAATCTCCTTGGAGAACTAAGTGAAGCCGAACACACCTTGTTATGCTAGGAAGAGTTTTGCTTCAAGACTTGCCAAGAAATCCTAGGAAATTACCTTAAAGATGAAGATAGAAGTTAAAACTCCATTAATGGACTTAAGAGCTTCAAAGGAAGAAGATGAAGCTAGAAGAGAGAGGAGAGAGCTTACCTAAACCGTGGATGAAGAGGGCAAGGAAGAAAGTGAGACTTAGCTCACGTAAATGGTAAGGAATTGCACTTTGGAATTGATTTTTGTTTTGTCAATTTTTAATGTCAAATGACTATACTTTTTCTTAGTTTATTTCATGGTTGATTGGCTCAATAAATGACCTCTTTTCCAGCTTGAAAACCGGCCATGAGGAGTGTGACAAGGCAAGAGCATGTGGAAGAAATAATGTGAACTAGAAGACAAGGAAATTTAGGTAAGGTATCTTCTTTTGATTTTTCTAAGTTTTGTTGTCTTCTTCCTCATGTAGAGTCACGAATTTAGGGACTGAATGGAGCTCAAAAACCGGCCATGAATAGCCAAGGAAGAACATAGAAGATTACTTAATTTGTAAGAAAGCAAAAGAAAGGAATCTTAGATCTACTTTTTACCTTTTTGCATTTTGTTTTCTTCCTAGCTCACATGGCCTTATTATTCTGCATAATTTCGACAGCTTGCTGGTCATATGAGACCTACATACTTTGGCATTAAGTAATATAACACATGGGAAGGTGAGTCACCATGTTCTATGCCTTTTACAAACTTTTAATGCAATTTTATACTAGTTTTTGCTCTCAAAATCGGCCCCTATAGAGAGCCTTGTTGACTAGTCACACCAACTAATTTAGAAGGTCATTTTAACCCTATTTAATATTACCAATTCGTGGCATGTCAAAAACTACAAGGTAATTACGTAAAACGCATTTTCGTGACACCCGAAGGTGTGTTTTTGTGCTCTAAGGAAATTTTGGGAAACCAATTTTTTTTATGAGTTCCAAGTGTTTGTAAACACTTATTATAGTAAATAAAAATATACTAAGATATTACATTGAGTTATATGGGGTTATATCAACCCGTGACATAATTTACGGGCCATCGGGACACTCCCGGGCCAAAAAGGAGCGCTAAGAAATCCTCCTGTGGTTTTTGCTGAATTTTGAGAAACCACTTCGTGGGTTCTCTTTATAATGGTTAATAATGATGTTAGGAACTCAAGGAATCAATTTTATAGGAGTTCGTGCCACCTCGGCACTCCTCCGGACTTTTCGTGCTTTAAGGAGCGGGTGTGAGCACTCCCGAGCATTTTGCGTATTTGACTGAATATAGCTTAGGGAATATATTTATATATTCATATAATGAGTGTATGACCATTTGGTTTGAGTTTTAGAAGGTCATACAAGGTCATGCTTGATCACATGTTTCTAAGGCGTTTTAGCGTTTATGGAGAAACGACTATTTTTACGTAACGTTTTCATGCATGGGTTTGCATGCGTACGTGAAATGATTTATATTTAGATTATATTCCAATAAATAATGATCTACTAATATTATTTAGATTTGGGGTATTTCAAAAAGATACTACAGGAAGCTCATTGCTCATCCTTATCAGTACACCCAGGGTCATCGAAGATGTACAAGGATCTGAAATTACATTTCTGGTGGAGCGGTATGAAGAAAGATGTTACAGAGTTTGTGGCAAGATGTATGACATGTCAGAAAGTGAAATTTGAGCACCGAAGACCGGGCGGTTTAGTACAGCCGATGCCCATTCCTTATTGGTAGTTCGAGGATATATCCATGGATTTCGTTGTAGGTTTTCCACCGACTAGAGGAGGTGCTAACATGATATGGGTCATCGTCGACAGACTGACAAAGGTAGCTAAGTTTATTCCTATCAAGGACACTTGGAAAGTCCCCAAGCTGGCGGACCTCTTCCATAGAGAAATCATTAGACACCACGGTGTACCTAAGACTATTGTGTCAGATAGAGATTCCAGATTTGTTTCTAGATTTTGGCAGCAAGTTCAGGAGGCATTGGTACGAAGCTGAAGCTAAGTACAACCTTTCATCCACAGACAGATGGTCAGAGTGAAAGAACAATTCAGACATTAGAGGACATGCTTAGAGCTTGTGCCTTAGACTTCCAGGGAAGCTGGATAGATCGACTACATTTGATCGAGTTTACGTACAACAACAGTTATCATGCATCCATTCAGATGCCACCATTTCAGGCATTGTACGGCAGGCCATGCAGAACACCACTATGTTGGGACGAGGCCAGTGAGAATATCATCTTAGGGCCAGAGTATCTAGACCAGATGAAGGAAGATATCGTGCAAATATGCAAGAACGTGAAGATAGCCCAAGACAGACAGAAGTCATATGCTGATGTCCAGAGGAGAGACCTCGAGTTCGTAGTAGGCGATCGAGTCTTCCTTCGAGTTTCACCTATGAAGGGAGTTTTCAGATTTGGGCAGAAGGGCAAGCTTATCCCGAAGTATGTAGGACCGTACCTTATTACGGAGTGAGTGGGCCCATTAGCTTACAGATTAGATTTACCTGTTGAGCTTGGGAGAGTGCACAATGTGTTTCACATTTATCAGCTAAAGCAGTATGTGCCTCACCCATCACATATCTTAGAGCCCGAGACACTCGAGCTAGATCCTACACTTAGATATGAAGAGACCCCAGTTCGCATTTTAGACTCCAAGACTAGGGAGACCAGAAACAAGACCATTAGAATGGTAAAGGTTCTGTGGTCAAACCACGACATTGAGGAGGCGACATGGGAGTTAGAGGACTCCATGCGAGACAAGTATCCGTCACTTTTCTTGTAGTTGTGTATACTTGTGGGGGTACGTGGGCGTAACCCTTTTTAAGGGGGGTAGAGCACCACATGCGACTTGCATATCTGCAGTCTATACTGGTTTCGTATTTGGTTGTTTGTGTTTGATTGTTGCGTATGTGTGCAATTGGTTGAACGGTCATGGATGTGTTCTATGTAACACTAGCTTATTGATATGTCCTATGTGACACTTGGATGGTTATTGTTGTGTCCGATGTGACACTTGAATGGTTATGGTTGTGTTCTATGTAACACTTGGTATTGATGTGTTCTATGTAACACTTGGATGGTTAATAAACGTACACTTATTTACTTTACAGTATATGCATTCATATTGCAATCACACAAGAGATTTACTGCCAAGGGTTTACGCCTTTGCACTCTGTAGGACTGAGTGTTTTGGTATTGCACTTGTGCAGTGATGACCTAGTGGGATAGCTAGGAAGTTGGGACACTTATTTACTTTACAGTATCTATCAAGTTACTTATGTTGTGATTACATTGATTATCATGAGTAAGGATATGTGTATGTACGAATTGCATACACTTGGATTACAGATGGAATGTAGAGATGTCAATATAGTATTGACACCCAAGAATGATATGTATACAAGGAATATATATGAGGAACTTGATTCTATAGGATGAACAAGTATAAGTTATGACTTCGGGACGAAGTCCTTTTAAGGGGGGTAGACTGAAATACCCCTAACCTTTAAATAATTAAATAAAGGTAAATAAGTATTATTTAGGGGATTATTAAACCCTAAGAAAATATATAAACACTTAGGCGTTAAAAACGCACCTAAACTCCTTAAGATCATAAACGAGCGTTAAAGCCGGACCTTAAGCTAACTATGGTATATGAACTATAAAACTCATACCAAGTCAACTAAGGATCATTACATGACCTTTAAAACACAAGTCCTCAGTTAGAGCTGAGTATAAATACAAAATGCCCGGGAGTTCCCTTAAGGGCCCGAAAGACCCGAAAGTCCCGGAAATATTTTATAAGATGAAATAAAGCATTAAACTTCATTCCAAATGCACCATAACACTTTATTAAACATATAAGATGAAGTCCTCAAGCTAAATTCTCATTTAAACGCAAAGTGCTCGGAAGTTCCCGATGGGGACCCCATAAAGGCCTAGAATGACCCGGAGGAGTGCCGAGGTGGCATGAACTCCTATATAATTCATTCTTAGAGTTCCTATCATCAATATTCATCATTCTAAAGAGAATTCTCTAGCTACTTCTTCAAAAATAAACAAAGTGCTCGGGGGAAATTCTTAACGCTCGGGAGTGTCCCGGTAGCCCGGAAATTGAGTTAAAAGTTGATATAACCCCATGTAACTCAATTTAACAGCTTAACATATTATTATTGACTATAAACAATGTTTATAAACACTTGGAACTCATAGCGACTACTTATTTTCCAAAATATCCTTAAAGCACAAAAACGCACCTTCGGATGTCTTAAAAACGCGTTTTACGCAAATACCTTGAAGCTTTTGAGGAGCCACGAGTTGATAATCTTAAAATGCGATGAATTGAACATCTAAATCAATTAATTCCAGTGCTAAACTCATAGCACAAGTAGGGCCGAGTTTCGGGTCAAAAAGGTACCTAAAATCAGCATTTTTACCTTAGAACTTTCATCTTTTACCATGATATAAATGTACCAATTAAATGATGGAACCTATTACATGTTATAATATGGTCTTAATACAATATAGTGTGACAGGAATAAAATTAAAAATCAGTCCCATTTACCCTCTATTGTATGCGCCATTTAGGGTATATTTTGGACTAGTTTAGCTAAAAATTATGTCATATGGATGGTGACTCATCTTATCATGTACCATATGATAATGTATCAAAACAATATCAGTCAAATGAGGCTCCATTACCGTAGGACCTGCAAGGAGACAAGGAAGATTAGTTTGACAAGAAATGAAATTAAAAATACTAAGCTAGATCTAGCTTTTGTACAAAGACAATAAATAAATGAAACAGCCCATGAAATAGCCTTGTGCTGCCGATAATGGATAAGGAAGTGGGGAGTTGATTGCTGCTTAATTAGTCAAAAGAAGACCTACCTATTAACATGATTCCCTTGTCTAACATGAACAAAGAAACAAAGGACACCTACAGCCATGGAGCCGTGAACCTACAAGGAAATAGACAAGATTAGCATCAATAATCAACTCATAAAATGCTAAACAATTGCCTTGTCTAATTTCCTATATCCTAGGCTTAATAATCAGCCCTTAATTTCTCCTCCATTACTGAAAATGAGCTGCTGTTGGAAGACTTTTGTAGTCAAATAAAACAAGACAAAGGCATAAAATAATGTCATGTGACATACCAATTATTTCCATTTGATTCAGCCCATGCCTTTCCTTAATACCTTACGTGACCAACCATTCTTTCTTGCCCCCCCCATTCAGCCGATTGTGTAAGTTCTCCAACTCTCTCTTTTCCTTCTTCATTTGCTAGTTAATTCCTTAGAGCTTCAAAGCTCCATTAATGGTGTTCTAAGCTCTAAAACCATTTTTATGTAAATTCCTAGTTAATCTCCTAAGTCTTGAAGCAAGAAATCATCCTAGCAAACCTACAAGAATTCGCCAAGCATAAGTGTTCCAAGGAGGTTCCTAGATTCAACAACAACACAAGGAACAACAAGATCAAGTTAAGGTATATTTTCATGTTGAAAATCTTGGTAAAATACCCTAAGGTTATTACCGAAAATTATAACCTCTAAATCTATATTCTCTTCATCATTTCATGAAGGAAACTTAGATCTACAATCATCTCAAGGTGTACCAAAAATCCCTTGAAAAATACCTATGGTAAACTGTTGTAAAACTACTCCAAATATTACTTTTAAATCCTTGTTAGAAGTCTAACATTTGGATCTCCTAAACCTATGTGTGGAGACCGAAAGTTCTTCATCAAGTTAGCATTGGAAGAGCTTGGAATTCAAGGAGAAATCAAGTACAAGAATTATCTTGATTTAAGGAGTAAGTTTCTATAATTAAGGTTTATTAAGTTTAAGCTTGATTTAAGCTTCAAACTTTGGTATGAAAATTATGTATAACCCCTAAATAAATTAAGGCCGAAATACTTTGGGTTATATTGTCAAGAAAATAAATTATAACCCCTAAGATTATTACCTTAAGGTGTATATTTGTGTCACAAAAATTTATTAAGATACATATAAGTTCAAACCGAATACTCTTGGAATAAAATGTTATATTTTGAGTTTATAATCATTCTAAGTCATTATCATAATTTTTAGAAGTGTTATATGACTTATATACATTTATATGTATTTATTATATGGTATAAATCAAGTTTTGAAAACTATATGGTAAGTTGAAATTAAAACCGAGAACATAATGGATTATTTGATGATTTTCGAAATACATAAGTATATTAACTTATATTATAAATTTTGGGAGTATTAAAAATAGCTACAAGTATTTAAATGGCTAGTTTAATAAGTTATGTGGCTAAAATGTAAATTTTGAAAAGTTTAGTGTATTATATAGCATTGCCGAGAGTTAAGGAGTTTAATGGCATAATTATGATATAATATAAGGTAGGAATTAATATTATGAATTTTGGTAAATTTAAATAAGTGTTTAAGTGTTAAAATAACATTTTATAAAGTTTTGGGGCTATTTTGTAATTATTGGAAAGTTTGGAGGTGAAACCGAATTATATATGATTTTATGGGTATATTAAAGTATTAACTATGAAATTAAGTCTTGGTCAAAGTGTTGACGAAAAACTTTGGGTTAAAATGATTTATGACATAAAATATTAAGTTTATAAAAGTTTTGGGGTGAATATGTAATTTATGAAAGATTATATATAAAACCGAATTGGTTTAAGGGCAAAAGCATAAATAATAAAAATGTATGGGTCACTTCGGTTATTTTAGGAAATTAAATATTAAAACTATAGTTTATAAGTTAATATGTAACTTATATAAAGTTTTGGGGTTAAATTTTAAATATAGGAAAATATAAGTGGGAACCGAAAGTTTAAGGAATTTATTTGTAATTTATAAAGATTAGTATATTCACTTTATAAATACCGAAAGTTAAGTGGTTATTTGGTGAATTATAAGTTATATGGTTATTTGGTAATTTATGAAAGTTAGTATGTTTGGATTGTAATTACCAAAAATTAAATGGTTATTTAGTAAATTATAAAAGTTATGTGTTCAAAATGTCATTACTGGAAATTATAAGGTTTGGTTTTATAATTTAATAAAGAAAGGAATTAATACTATGAGTTATGGTATATTATGTAATATAATATAAAGCTTATAAAATAAATGTGGTTATAATAAAAATAACCAAATTGCATAATATAAAGAATAAGTGGAAACAACTATGAGTATATAATTAAGGAAATAAAAATATACTAAAAGGTAGAAATTCATTATCACACGTGGTTACCACATAAAATAACGAACTGTTAAACTACCTCTGAAATACCAATTAATTTAGGGGATTTCTTTTATTAAAACCGTAAATAATACCATTAATTATTATATTATAGTATGGAATTGTGAATAATAAATCATTATATCCTTATATGGAGTTATGGAATTAAATCATGGGATTTCTCCCATTTTATCCTAAAGAATACTATTAAATATTGGATTACCATATATTATTATATAGTATTATGAATTTAATAATAAGATTTACAAGTCAGTAAATCTTGGAAAAATTTCTAAACACTCCAAGTATATTATAAAGATTTTAGAAAGAGTTTGAACATTGTTTTGAAAAATAAAAGTCAATATAAAATTCTAGAAAACCTAAAGCTTCTCAAGCCTTGCTAGGGATGACTTTTTGAGAATGGTCAAACCAGCTCATGAAACCTATACCAATAAATAGGTTATGGAAAACCATGAAGATCGATAAAAAGAACGTCAAAAACGGATCATCCTAGCCAAAGTTATGATAAAATGAAGTTTAGAGCCAAAATTTTGAAAAAAATGCTGATGTGGCAAGTCTGCTGACTCACCCGCACGCCTCGGGATACGCGCCCAACACTTAGTCAATTTTATCCCCTTGTTTTCCAGTAACCGATTTCTGATTTTGCCCTAACTCGTGACCTCTATATCTTTCTCATCTTTTGGAATTTTTGAGTGCCGTCTTCTTTGTTGTCTTCTCCTACACTTCCTCTTTACAACTATAACTCACACTAAACCTAGATCATCCTAAAACAACCAGAAATTTGATCCAAAGTAGCCACCCTGCAAAACCGAAACCGCAGATTCCAGTTTCCTTCGATTTCAGGTAAGATTCGTCTTGCCATAACTTCCTCATATTTCAACCAAAATTCGATTTCTTTAGCTCGTTGGGTAGAGCATTAATCCCTCTACAACTTTCGTGTTGATGACCAAGGCTGATTGAAATACCCCGAACTTAAATATGGTGATTAGAATATTCTAATATAGTATTTAAGGGCCTAATAGTGCCTAAGTAATTTTTGGTAAAGAAAATAAATCCACAAGAAATGAAGAAACGCTTAAAAAGCGAAAAACGCTAAATGAGCGTTAAATAACCATAGGAGGTACGAGACCTCGGTTATAGTATCGTAAGGATTCCTAAGGCTTATTCATGCCTAATTAGTATATGGGAATGATTCCCGAAGAAAACGGATCCAAGAAATGTATTAAAACGCTAAAAGAGCTTTAGCGCACGTTTTTCGAGGAAACCCGAAAACGTGACTTTAAGTGGTCAAACAGACCCGTAAAAATTATAAATCATTAAATAATAATTATTAAGCATTTATGGAAGCTTAATAGCCAATAAAAATAAAGAAACGAGAAAATTTCCGGAAACGGGCCCGGTTAGTGAGTAGTATCAAAACCGGGAAAAATAACGAGCGTTTTCTGTAAAAGATGAAAAACGCTCCAGCTAGTATTACAGTGGGGGCCGGTTTTAACAGATAAATAAACCCCCTCTCACACACACACACACTAGCTAAATAAATAATGAGTCAAAAAGCAAAAGTAGAATAAAAGGGTAAAAGCAACTTACCTTTTCTCTCTCCCCTCATTTCTCTCTTCTCTCTCCTTCCCTCCTTCCTTCTCCATCGTTTTCTCCCTCCTCTCTCTCTGATTTGGGCGATTTTTGGGAGCTCTCCCATGGCTTCCATGGCAACTCCAACTTCATCCTCATGCTCCATCCACATGTAAGCTCCAAATCAAAAACAAAATACATATTTGAACTCCTCTCTTCAAGCTCTACATTTCTATCTTTTCAAAATCCGAAAATGAGCAACTTCATCTCCATGGGTTTTCCCCATTTGAAGAGAAAAGCACACCATTGTGAAGCTTGGAGCCTCCTCTTTCCAACAAGGTAAAAATCTCCATGAAAGACCTCATTTTTCTCCATCTCTTGGTATGGCCGATTTTTGGTCTCCCTCTCTTACCTTGTTTTTCCTCTTGTTTTGGAGCTTTGCTTCTGTAACACCCCAACCACCACCGTACACTTAACATCAAACTGCAGCGGAAATCTCAACTCATCACATTACTTAATTCAATGGTGTTACACGCCGTTAACCACCCACGTGGATAACAAGGCTAATACATGAACATTGTATCGGTCTGATGGACTAGATTCCCGAGCAACTACACAATACAATCCTTATTCCATTTCCAACATTTATTATATACATACATTCCCACTATACCGAGTATTTACAAACTAATGCCGATAACAATTTCGGTCTTACTACGCTTACAATGCTTACGCCATTTAAATGGCTACCCATGTATAAACATCTACCCCGTCCTACTCTCGAACGGCTTCCAGCTCCTTGTACCTGAAATAGAAAAGGAGAGAAAGGGTGGCCCCCAAGGGGCTCAGCACCTTTGCTGGTATGGTAATCCCGCAGCCCACATACTACCGGGCCACGCACAACTAATTGTCGTCTTAGCATGCAGTTGATTATATTTAAATCATGCATACAAACCATAAAACACCCAACACTTTGCATACACCCAACAATAGGGCTCAACATATATCCAACACATCCACACTTAACAAATCATCCAATGATTCCTTTAACCCTAGAGTGGCTCTCCTCTAAAACGGAGCTGCTTCCTTAATGAACGACACGTACCCATTAATCGGGTTATCCTTAAACGCCTCTTGTCACAACTGGGATTCATTTCCATGATCCACACACTCCATATCCTACAACATATCTCATTCCTCACATAACAAAACATAACAAAACCTTTCTTGTTTCGGCGTATACATGACAACATCGAGTTCATTTCAAACATCTAACATATACATATCATAGCATAGCAGGGGAAATTGCTTAGCACAATAACAACACAAACACCATAAGATCGGTTCACACAAGGAACCTTCCACCATAGTTAGTATATAGTGAGCCTAGAGATTATTGCCAATCTCATGCTAAGCTCGTTACCAACCTCGTTACCGTCCAGTTATATCGAACGGTTAACTTAAACCCAAGGTGTGTCGGATATAGTAATCCCAAGCACACTGAAATAACATTCGTATGCCCCTGTGGCCCGACGTGAGTCAGTAACTAGCTTTGGATAAGCTAAGGGAAGGTAGAAACCAAATTGGAATACAACCTATACATACACCAAGAGGCCGAACCGGATATGACATCGACTCCCATCCATCACACGCGTGGCCGGAACAACCGGACTCCTCACCCCCCATTAGTACATATACACTTATAAGTAAGTAGTTAGAGATCCATTATGGAGCCTACCACATCCACACACCATACGGTATCATAACCGAGTTAAGCACACAAGGGAGGTTCACACTTGCATACAAAACAATATCCATCTAACTCACACATAGCCGTGGTTAGCACGTTCCCAAGGTTTGGGTCGTTAACTCCGAATACCGATCTCTCAGTGTTCCTAGTTCTAGTTAGCTAAGGCTAAACACTTATTTGAGGTTAAACGGTATCGGAGACCAGTTGCGCCACATAAATGAATTACTATAAACTCATTACATGTTTTAATCTTACAAGGTGGCAAACACTCAGCAAAACACATTGGCATACAAGCCGGTTGTAATCCGGTAGGACACAGGTTGCAAGAAAACCATACCTGTCACCGGAGTCCACTTTATCATGTCCACTTATGTTCCTCGAAGCAATTCTCGAAAAACTGATAACATTACAATTACTTTCATTAACATGGAGTAACATGCTTGTTTAAAGTCTAATGCTTATCTTTCTAACCATCATCACTAATGTTGGACCACTAAGTCATTGTAGTTTAAACTTAATCATATAAGTTAATCACTTCTCATTAACCTCATACTTGGTTTACACCTCTTAAGGCCTTTACATATCACCAAACAAGGCCTAAACATCATCTAAAACCATTACCATTCAATCCCCCATCATTAGGAGCCTTAAACAAATTTTTTCTTCATTTCTGGTCTGGACCGCCCCTCTGGGGCGGTCCTAGGGGCGGTCCACAACAGATGCTACACGTTTCTTTTTTTTTTCACTCTCTGCACTGGACCTCCCCACAGGGGCGGTCCGTAGGGGCGGTCCACTGCAGAACCAATTTCTAATGTGCTTTTCTCCTCTTTCTGAACTCCAAATTCATCCCAATTTTTTCCTATGCTTTAGACATGTTCCCACATGTTTTAACATCTTTTGGGCACACTTAAACCCTCTCGAAACATCCCAAAAATTCCTTAAACTTTTACTCAACTTTTACTAAGTCCTTAACACTTAGAACATTTTTTTCTTACACTTGTAACTTGTATTCTTGCCTAAAACTTCACCTAACCAAAGTACTCCCTCACTACCTTATAACCACCCTTTTAAAAATCATTTGCACTACACTCATCCCCTTTACACACACTCCTCAAGTCTTTCCCACAAGTTCATAACTAAACCTTCACAAGACGTTACACTTTCATTGTTCACCAAACTTTGCACAAGACTTTACGACACCTCCACCATCACCTTGGTGTATCAAGAAATCATCCATTAGTTCCCTAAATCTCCAAGACTATGCCTAAGGCATCTTAACACCTAAGAACATTAATTCACTTTCTTTCACCATCTTAACACTTAAAAATTCCTAGTACCTTCTAGGTCATAAATCTCATTACAACACATAAACTCTTTTGTTCATCAACTAAATTTCGCCATAGCTTCTCTTGTATCACCTTACACCAAAACACATTGTTTTTCACCTTTAGACAATCAAGAACATTCAATCTCTTAATACACACTCTTATACACAAACATATGGTTTTTCATCCTTTAACCATCAAACACATTCACCTTCACAAGAAATGTTCTTTACACCCAACTAACCTTTAAACTACACTACATCACAATATAGTGCATAAACTTAAATTGCTTGGCACTTAGGCCCTTAATAAACATGGCTCTTAGGCCCTTAAATTGCATTAAACTTAAACACTGAATATCCCACATAAGTAATGCCTTTGACCTGCAAATACACCCAACAATACATATGTCCTTAATAAACTCCTTGAGAGCATTTCTCTAGGTCATTCACCATTGGCTCCTTAGGTATTTTATTAAGCAAATCAAGCTCATTTTCCTAAGGCATTTAAACTACATTGAGATAGTTGTTACCTCTTTTTCCTCACAAACTTCTTTCTTGTTTCCATGTAAACCGGTAGGATGTTTGGTTGTTTGTCAACTTCTAAACAATGTACACATAATAGAATGAGTATTCAGCATTATGCTTCATCTCATTGTAAACCCTAGTTATATATTGTTTTAACACATTAAGGTAATTGTTTTACTTTGAATGGAAAGAGAGCTTGAATGAGTATCAAGAGAGGACTCCTCCTAGCCCTTGGAAGATTCAAATGAAGCTAAAACAAGACAAGAGAAGACACATTACATGGTGCATTTTCGGTCAACACCAAAAATGAAGGAAATAGAGTTTTCTTTGGTTTTTCCTTACCTTGAAGCAAAGGTGATCAACAAGGCATAAAAATGTAAGCTCAAGCTCCTTCCATGGAAGTTCTCCTTGGCACCGAAATGGTGGTTTGATGATTTGAAAAGACAATGTTGTAGAGCTTGCTCCAACTAAGAGAACGGTAGTCTCGGAATTAAATTCGGAGCTTGGAGCCATGAGTTACAAGCACTCAAAGATGAAGAATGGAGGTAGGCTGTAGCAAAACGAGATGGAGAAGGAGGAGGAAGGAAGATATGTGACGATGGGAGCAAGGAGAAATGAAGGAAAAGTGAGGAGAGAGGTAAGATTTGGAGATATTTATGTTATAAAGCAAAAGTAACCTTTTATTACTTTTTCTTTCTTTCTTTAACTAACTAGCAAGGGTGGTGACTCACCACTTATAAAATCGGCCCCCATCTACTTAGAAGGGTAAATAGTCTTTGTTGACCAATTTAATTACTTATAACAACATATGTTACAAAAGCTTATAAAAGTTACTATTCATAAAAACAAGGCACATAGAAGTGAAATTTTTGATTTCCCATTGATATAGACTTCCAAATGTGATACTATATAGTACACATGTTAATTAAGAGTAATGATGGACATCTAGCCATACAAAAATCATTTACAAGACAATTTTTCAAAAACGCGCTTTAAGACTCTTAAAGCACATTTTGTGTTTTAACTTGTTTTCAAGCTTGGTTTTCTTTAGTAATTGATTTAATGTTCATTAACATATAAATAAGGCATAGGTATGACCATTAGGTCTTATACACATTTATCCCAAGCTTAGAGCACATTTTAGCCCATATTGACCTTAAGGTATTTATTTGTGTTTTGTTTGGTTTCATTGTCTACCAAGGTTTCCTAAGGACTTAATTAGCCTTATAAAATCATAATTTTATATTATCAAATCTTGGTAGGCTCTTTGGGTCCTAGCCAAGTTCACTCCAAGCTTAGAGCATGTTTTTGCTCAAACCGTGTCTTAGTGTTTTATTGTGTTTTACCATGGTTTAAATGGTTCATTTATGTTTCTAAGGCACTTTTTAGCCTTTAAATACCATAGTTTAACATTTACACAACATACCAAGGTTTGGGGTATTTCAGCTTCAACCCTCCAAGGGTGGTGAGAACACCTTCTTGAACCAAGGGCTAAAACCCCTCCTAAAGCACTCCAAAGGTAAACCCTAGAATTTGTATTTTAAACACTCCAATGAATTAGTGTTAATGTGAGGGCTAGTAGATTAATCATGCTTGTCTTTGTGTGCTTGGGTGATGGGAATGGAGTTTGGCAACTCCATTCCCCACAAAATCGATTTGGACAAGAAAGAGAGGAAGAGGAGAAATGGAAAAGAAAAGAAGGAATCAAAAGCTCAAGGTGAGAGCTCCTTCCTAATGTAAATTCTATTGCATTAGAGTAATGGGAATGGGTAAAATATTTAAAGAACCCAAAACCTTGTACTAGTATTGAGGATTGTGAAATTTGAGCAATTAAGAGCAAGCATTTGAATTGAAGGCTTTGGAGCCAAGTGTAATGAGTATGTGTATTGGTATTATGATTGATGGGTATTGATGTATTAAGATTGCTTAGTATGTGTGCTGGTAGAACCCTTGTGGTTTGGCTAGAATAGGAATGAATTTGATGGAAAAGTATGTGTGTGGAGAAGCTAGAATAGTAGGTGAACTATGGCAAAATTTTAGTAGGAATTGTGCATTAGTGGATGACTTGGTGAATGGAAGAACCAAGGTATGTATTGGGATTAGTAGAGATGTTTAGTAGCTATGGAATGGTAATTGTAGTATGAGGAATAAGAAGTGTAAAATCTGTAGCAAAGTGTATAAGAATACATTGGAAAAGTTAGGAGAATCTAATGTGCAAGAATTAGTAAAATGAATGCTAGACTTGGGTATAGATATTGTAATTGCTTGGAAACGTATTTGGGATACTAGGAGTAGCATTGGTAGAGGGAGTATTGAATGGTAAAGGTTAGAAGGAAAATCTGTAGCATGAGAGTAAAGAAAACAATTGTAAGAATTGAAAGGAAGTGAGGAGAAATTGTGTATGTGGATTTAGAGAAGAGCAAGGAATTGTTGGATGAACTAAGGCAATTTGGAGGGCCTAGATAGTGTTTAAACATGTGGGATTACATGTAGGAAGATTGGGGAAGTAATGGGTAAAAGAGAGGACTGAAAACAGATTTTAAAACTGAAGTACTGGGCCGGACCGGACTTGCGACCGGACTTGCAAGTTCGGTCGAGCCCAGAATTACAAAGACGGGAAACCTTCTGGAAGGGACCGAACTTGCGACCGGACATGCAAGTTCGGTCGGACCAGAAAATTCTCCCGTCAGAAACCTTCTGGCCGACCGAACTTGCAAGTCCGGACGCAAGTTCGGTCGGCCAGAAAAATTCCGTAATGCAAGCTACTGGAATGGACCGAACTTGCGACCGGACTTGCAAGTTCGGTGAGCCAGAAAATTTCCCGTACTGGTAGCTACTGGAATGGACCGGACTTGCAAGGTCGGTCGCAAGTCCGGTCGAGTCAAAAAAAAAAAATATTTTACTATATGATTATAATAATCATATGTATATATATATATGCCTATACACATATATGCATATATATGTAGTAGTACACTACAATTGAAATAATAAGGGTAAGAAAGTAAGTATATGAGTATGAAAACAAGTGTAAAAGTAACCAAGCAAGTTGAGAGTATAAGAACATTAAGTACACCGGGATAACGGGGTAAGTACGGGAGTAGTAATTATTTGTGTATCGTAAGAGTATAGTATTAATAATAATGTTGAAACATTATCAGTGGAACAAGTGTGAACCAAGGAACAAGGGAACACGTGTTAAAGCTAACTCCGGTGGAAGGTATGATTTCCTCATGCCTCGTATGCTAACCGAGTTACGTTGATTTGTGTGCTGTATGCCGGCTAATCAAGACTAAAGCATGAAAACGGTTTATTGCCTTTCATTATATGTCTTGCTGTATGTTGATTGAGCTAACCTTCTTGATTGATTGTGTGGCTTTACTTAGTGCGTAGACCGACTCATAGATGAGTCTTATTGTGTAATGACTCGTAGTGAGAGTCATGTGTGAATTAATGGAACCGTAGCAACGCACTAAACCAACGAACCAATAAACGATAACGTAAACCAATGAACTCACTAGAATGTGAGAGAGTGTACGGGAGTAATAACCTTCCGATAACGGTAGGAGAAACGAAATGAATAATCCACAAACAAAGGTAGTGGAAGTACATAAGTAACCTATATTAGAGGAACTAATCTTGGTGCAAAACATGAACCATGAGAGTAGTAAAGAATGATGAGGGATCTCCAAACCCCTTAGCAATTAGTCGACCCATTATGAGAGGACCCGACTGATGTAAGTATGTCCCGAACATGAGAGTATTCGATATGTTGGGGAAACCCTTAAATCTGAGGATACTAGTCGGTAGTAATTCCCTAAGCCGGTATTCGTACTCAAGAGAGATACTTCTAGGCTAATCCATGAGATTGTATTGTGCTCTGAGAGAAGAGTGTTGGGAATATGAGTAGTCCAGTAAGAACGGACATTGAGTATTTGAGGAGCTAAGCGTATAGCCCTCGTATTGTAGGTCCGGTGGCGAGTCTTGTGTATGACTCCGCCTAGAGGCCAAGTAATGAGTATTGAGTATTGCGTACGTATGAGTAAAGTAATGAGTATCGAGTAAGAAGCAAGAATGAGTATGTAATGAGTACCGAGTATTGAGTACGTATGAGTAAGTATCGAGAATTGAGTATGTAAGAGTAAGTATAGAGAATTGAGTAGTGAGTATGCACTAGTATAGTAACGAGTACAGAGTAAGGATCGGGTACGAGTAAGGCATTGAACATGGAGTGATGAGTATGCAAGAGTAAGGAGTAAGTATGAGTAGAGTAACGAATATCGAACTCAGTACGAAGAGTAACGAATGTATAACAAATATGAACGGTTGACTAATGAATTGTCTTCCTCAGTAAGCATTGAACTTGTATATTTATGTAGGTATCTTTGATTATATTGTTGTAGTATGAGTATGTATGTATGCATGTAAAATGAACTCCATGTATATCCGACCCAAAGTAGTCGGCGTACCGCGGTTAGCACGCGGTATATGCGGATTTCATATGCAGCGTAAGCTGACCCCCTCGGGGGACCGTTTTTAGTGTGTAGGTACCGAAGCTGTTCACCGTTCGAGAGAGTAGGACGGGGACTGCTACATAAGCATGGGTAGTTGAAAAAAAGGGGAATTGTACTTGTAACGTAGTATGAATTTGGAAGTCTATACTGTATCGGTAATGTAAGGATTGTAGTATGCTCGGTATAGTATTGTGTTGGAGTTGTATCGAATTATGGATTGGTATGCAAGGGAAAGTAATGTATTGTGTAGAGCACTTGGTATGTTCATATTCATCAGACCGATAGTATGTAGTATTGTAATCCGCCTTGTTAGTCACGTGGGTGACTAACGGCATTGTACACCGGCCGTTGAGTAAGTAAAATCCGCTGCGAAGGTAAGTATTTGTACAGTAATGACAGTATTAGCGGTAGGGGTGTTACAAAAAGTGGTATCAGAGCGAAGTATCGCTCTGATGGATGAAATACCGAGTTTAGGTAAATACCGAGTTAGGAAGTAGAGACTTAGGGCTAAGGGTTGAGTGCTAGTGTGCGAGGACACTAGATAGGAATTTCCAGTGTGACCTGGATACCTACAGTAACCATACCCGCCCTCCGCGTCCCCCGTTGTAAGTTGGGACAACAACGCCAGAGAGATGGAAAGACCTCTCACACTCGGGTAAAACCCGATCTGGCAGTGCAAAACAAACCTTATTAGAAAAGAACCTGCCATACGGTAGAGTCCAAGAACTGGAAGGCCCGAAGGCGGTTCCCGTTGAATGACAAGGACCGCACTTAATGGCGGAGGAATGAAGATCCTAACCACAAGGATAATGGAATTTATGGCACCATGGGGCGACATGCTTCGCAGTCGCGAGAACCATGTGTAGCCAGCAAGAAGAGAAGCACAATCGTGCAATGAAGCAAGGAAGATGGAGTAACAAGCCCGAGACAAGGGAGTCTACGGAATGTAATGTTCGATAATACCAACAACGGTATGCAAACCGACTAAGGAATTAGTCGAGGTCGGATTAACACCAAACCTGTACGCCAAGAGGCTGCAACAACCGAACGACATAGTTCAGGTGACAATGGAAGTAATCATAAAGCATATACCCATAGGACTACAACGTGGTTCCTAAGGATAAGTCAAGTCTCATTAACCACAGTGAAGGTGTGAGGCACCCGGATGGACGACGACCATGTCAAGTACTCTTAGAAACGACTCAAGAGATTGATCACCAAGATCAAAAGATCGAGGGAAGATCTAATAAAACCACCATCATGGATGGAAACGATACCGCCACCGGTATACATTAACCGAAAAACAACCTACCCGCGCACTTGCCTAGGGCAAGTGCAACTACAGGATGGTTGGAAGACTTTTAACAACCCGCAAATACTTGCTAAAGTACCGCTATGACGAATGGAGCAAAAATAGGATCACCAATCCGGAGTATTTGAATAATGAAACCTCATAAAGGCCTAACGGCCCGACCATTGTATTGAGAGTATACCGGTCAGCGAGAAGCTGAACTGGTCAGGACCTGAATCATGGCAACGCCATAAAGAATTTCTTTTCACACCGAACTGTTACTTCAAAACCCAAATTTTTCTTTCAAAACCACAAATCCTTCTTTTAAACCTCGGATTTTTAAAACCAAACTAACGGAAATACGGTGAGTATCATAGAATGATACAAGAGGAGTTGGCAATAGAATACTTCACCTAGGCGTGTGATGAACACTACGAGTGTACCCAAATACGGGATGTGGGACGACCGCACTCCGAAGGAACTTGCGGGCCTGACATGTAGTTAGGTAAGTGGTAACGTGCCAAGACGGTACCCCATGTATGTATACATGTAGTGTACGAAACACGGGAAGTAGTCAACTCTGTTCTACGGACCATAAGTAAATTTGAAACAGAACAGTTGGTTATCTCAACCGAACAAAGGAAACTCAGATAAGCTACAAGCTAAGGAGTCAGAAACTCATTTCAGGAGAACCATTAAGAGTTGAAAGTGCAAGAAGCACTAACCACGGGATAAGACATTGGATATGTCACGAGGATATCTAAGTAAAGCATGATAACTGGAAGGAATACCCAGTCTAAGCACAGTAAGGCAAATGCCTAACATTAACACATCAGTGTTCAATGGACGGGATAGAATTCCCAGATCAACTACCACAAACACACAGGGTGATGTTATAAGGTACCCGAAATACCATTCATCACCGGAAGGGATATCAATCCGTTATAACACAAGGAAGAACACCAATGGTCTACCCTAAGAACGGGAGACGTTACGACCCTAAACGGAAAACTCAGATCCAGAACTGCAAGGTAGGACAACAAACTGGAAATACTCATACATACCAGATGCTACCGCATAATCGGTACTACCCAGGAGCAATCCATAAAGGGGAGCAAGTCAACACAGTTGAATGAGATGTCGTGGCAAAAACACCACAATCGGAACAAGCAACCGGTTAGAACACCGAAGGGATCCCACTTGACAGGGGATACCCCAAATCAATAAATGGTATCGATCAATACCAAGCTACAAAAAGGGTCTCCAACAGACGGAAGCGTGATGTGACGATCGTGTCAGGGAGCCCGGTATCACCTCCAAACCCAGTGATGGTTTATGGAGAAATAATCACTTGGAAACAACCTATGATGAGCAGAGCTCTAGGCAATATGGCTAGTAGACCATGAAACTATTACCACACAACCCAACGGTTATGGAAGGTTGTCAAGGACGACACCGATAAAAGAGTAACAACCGATGAATGAGGACGCCCCTCATAACATGAGACCACAAGAGTGGAGAACACATGGATCCCAAGAAGGGGATACCATCAGTAACTGTCGGGAAATATATTCCTTTCAGAACTACTAATGTAGTCAAGCTTGAGCATACAACTATTGCCAAGCAATGTGAAATAAGCTTCAACAGCAATTGTTGACGACCAAGGACTAACCGGTTATAAAACCAATGATGCTCAGGGAGCTCAGAAAAATAAAGGAATACCATATTCGGTATTGCCAAATACATGGGAAACCATTGTATAAATACATGAGCTGAAGCTAGCAACAGTGGATGCCATGTAAACCAATACTATGGAATCTGTAAGAACATGGTGCACAACAGGCGACCAATGTATATGAGTAATCACTAATGCTATGGAATTGTTAATTCGAGATAGTGGACAGACCGGGCAACAAGCCAGGAGTCCGCACGAAATGATGAAACACCACCTGAAGGAGTAACAATAATTCCTATTGCGATCTCATAAGAGAGTTACTGCCAAGAGTTTACGCCTCTGCACTCTATAGGACTGAGTGTTTTGGTATTGCACTTGTGTAGTCAATGATCTAGTGGGATAGCTAAGGATATGGAGAACGTAAGTAGTGGTAAATTATTCCTTTCACCAGTGAACATGGCATAAGCCAGCTAAGCAAAAGCTTAGAAACAAACCGTGCGGCCTAAGGCCAAAGAAGCACGAAGAGTGTGAAACACACCAACAATCACAAGATGTGAAATCCATTGGAACAAAAGTGAAAGGAGACTTAAGAAAGTCACAAGGACCGACGCATTGAAAATGCAAGGTCATACAAGTAAAGAACACTTGTAATGAACCAGAGAAACTGGTATAATTCAGAAGCTACTAACAGTAGAGGAAGCACTACAACTAAGTAGTGACTTAACCTCAACCGACAATAAGTCGGAGAAACCAAGTGAATGATCACTACAAAACACAACAGTATGCATACGGATTGCCAGAGAGTTGGTTATGAATCTAAAACTCATGAGTTCGAGCACGGTAAGAGAACACCGCATTTGGTCAATAAACCTTATTCTCACAATAAGAGGGATAAAAGGTGATGCGTAACACGTTCAAGATAACAAGAAGGGCGAATAACCCAAGTTATCAGGGTCGCGCAGCAGAAGCTAGTGGACCCAGAATTCTAAGCGAAATACACCTAGTGAATAAAAGGCTAATCACCAATGCCTCAAAGCCATTTAGGCTAGAACCGAACCCGGTTAAGAGTTAAATAAACTCCGATGGAAATTCTTGATGCAGGGACTAACCGACAGTACGGTTAAGACCCGTTGATCAAGGAACATTGTATAATAGACCGTATGGAAACTGAACCACTCCATGATGGCTGAATGCCTTCGACCAATGTCCAATGTTGACACATGGTAGATTTCGTGGGCGTAATCCCTTTTAAGGGGGGTAGAGCGAAAACCGCGAAATGTATGTTTTACGTGATAGGTGCGTAAACTACAATGCGCATAGCGCAAGAAAAATTCGTTTTGATGGTCGATACTTATGTTACATAAACATTTTTATTCACTCATCGTGTAATTGTGGTAATTTGAGAAGCAAGTATAGGAAAAGGAGTAGTGAAACTCCAGGGGAATGAGAACCCCGATTGGTAATAGTATGAGGAATGAGTATGTATGGGAGACTTGAGGAGTATAAATCGGTATGGAACCAATGTATGTAATGAGTATAAATCGGCACGAAACCGATGTATTTTATGAGTATGAATTTGGTATAGCAGATTAATGGGATATTATACCCATGAATTTCTTAAGTATAGTAGTTGGAGAGGATGCAGTAATAATTGATGAGATGATTAGTAAGTAAGTAAGTGAATCATATAAATGGGGAAATGTATGTGTATGATTATGAGTAGCAAGATTAAAAAGATAGAAAACGAAATAATGTTTGACAATCTGTCTGTTTGTATTGAGGTGGGAAGTGGAACTTGATTTGCTAGCGATCAAGGGAAGCCGAACACAAATTGGAGTGGAAGGATAATTCAACACCAATGCTGATCACATTGGGGTTGAAGGACTCTGGAAGCTCCCTTAAGTGGCCACAATAATAACACTAGTAATAGGAATGATCATCATAAATTGAAATTGGGAGATGTATGCAAAGTTTTCAAAATGAATTTCCAAAAATTTGGTACAACGTTTCTTAAACTCGAGAATGAGGATCGGTTTTAAAACCGCTCCCACGGACGCAGTGGATCTTCCTGCCTAGGCACGGGTATCCGGTCGAAACCATATGAGGTGAAGCTAGTTTGGAGTCTGTGGAAGTGTAGAGTAGTTTGAAACCACTACACCGGGTGTACGGTAACAGTGTGTGTTTTGTATTTTTCCAAGGGCACTGGGGCAGTGTAGTCCCGAGTAAGTATGAGTAAGTATGAGTAAAGTATGAGTAAGTAAGTATGAGTAAGTGCTTGAGGATCTCTATATGTGCAAATGAATTTGATCAGAACCAAAGGACCGTAGAGCCAGAAAGCGTAAGTGCTCAAGTCATGACGGCCGTGAACCAGAAAGCGTAAGTGTTCAAACGTGACCGGTACCTGAGGGATCACTCGCCATTGGGGGAGGATTGTACCTAATTGTCTGCGGATGGACCCCCTTGGAGAGGAGTAAAACGGATATTTTTGATTGCTATGCATGCAGTGACATGCTGTTTGGATGCGTAGTATGCATCATGTCAGACATTTGGAGTTTGACAAGTTATATGTAGAGTCATAACCTTAGCATAGAGTAATGTACGAGTAACAGTATTAGATTCACCAACTTTGAGGGCAAAGTTCTTTAAGGGGGGTAGATTGAAATACCCCGAACTTAAATATGGTGATATATGAATATTCTAATATAGTATTTAAGGGCCTAATAGTGCCTAAGTAATTTTGGTAAAGAAAATAAATCCAAAGAAATGAAGAAACGCTTAAAAAGCGGAAAAACGCTAAATGAGCGTTAAATAACCATAGGAGGTACGAGACCTCGGTTATAGTATCGTAAGGATTCCTAAGGCTTATTCATGCCTAATTAGTATATGGGAATGATTCCCGAAGAAAACGGATCCAAGAAATGTATTAAAACGCTAAAAGAGCTTTAGCGCACGTTTTTCGAGGAAACCGAAAACGTGACTTTAAGTGGTCAAACAGACCCGTAAAAATTATAAATCATTAAATAATAATTATTAATCATTTATGGAAGCTTAATAGCCAATAAAAATAAAGAAACGGGAAAATTTCCGGAAACGGGCCCGGTTAGTGAGTAGTATCAAAACCGGGTAAAATAACGAGCGTTTTCTGTAAAAGACGAAAAACGCTCCAGCTAGTATTACAGTGGGGCGGGTTTTAACAGATAAATAAACCCCCTCTCACACACACACACTAGCTAAATAAATAATGAGTCAAAAAGCAAAAGTAGAATAAAAGGGTAAAAGCAACTTACCTTTTCTCTCCCCCATTTCTCTTCTCTCTCCTTCCCTCCTTCCTTCTCCATCGTTTTCTCCCTCCTCTCTCTCTGATTTGGGCATTTTTGGGAGCTCTCCCATGGCTTCCATGGCAACTCCAACTTCATCCTCATGCTCCATCCACATGTAAGCTCCAAATCAAAAACAAATACATATTTGAACTCCTCTCTTCAAGCTCTACATTTCTATCTTTTCAAAATCCGAAAATGAGAAACTTCATCTCCATGGGTTTTCCCCATTTGATGAGAAAAGCACACCATTGTGAAGCTTGGAGCCTCCTCTTTCCAACAAGGTAAAAATCTCCATGAAAGACCTCATTTTTCTCCATCTCTTGGTATGGCCGATTTTTGGTCTCCCTCTCTTACCTTGTTTTTCCTCTTGTTTTGGAGCTTTGCTTCAACCCTCCAAGGGTGGTGAGAACACCTTCTTGAACCAAGGGCTAAAACCCCTCCTAAAGCACTCCAAAGGTAAACCCTAGAATTTGTATTTTAAACACTCCAATGAATTAGTGTTAATGTGAGGGCAAGTAGATTAATCATGCTTGTCTTTGTGTGCTTGGGTGATGGGAATGGAGTTTGGCAACTTCATTCCCCACAAAATCGATTTGGACAAGAAAGAGAGGAAGAGGAGAAATGGAAAAGAAAAGAAGGAATCAAAAGCTCAAGGTAAGAGCTCCTTCCTAATGTAAATTCTATTGCATTAGAGTAATGGGAATGGGTAAAATATTTAAAGAACCCAAAACCTTGTACTAGTATTGAGGATTGTGAAATTTGAGCATTTAAGAGCAAGCATTTGAATTGAAGGCTTTGGAGCCAAGTGTAATGAGTATGTGTATTGGTATTATGATTGATGGGTATTGATGTATTAAGATTGCTTAGTATGTGTGCTGGTAGAACCCTTGTGGTTTGGCTAGAATAGGAATGAATTTGATGGAAAAGTATGTGTGTGGAGAAGCTAGAATAGTAGGTGAACTATGGCAAAATTTTAGTAGGAATTGTGCATTAGTGGATGACTTGGTGAATGGAAGAACCAAGGTATGTATTGGGATTAGTAGAGATGTTTAGTAGCTATGGAATGGTAATTGTAGTATGAGGAATAAGAAGTGTAAAATCTGTAGCAAAGTGTATAAGAATACATTGGAAAAGTTAGGAGAATCTAATGTGCAAGAATTAGTAAAATGAATGCTAGACTTGGGTATAGATATTGTAATTGCTTGGAAACGTATTTGGGATACTAGGAGTAGCATTGGTAGAGGGAGTATTGAATGGTAAAGGTTAGAAGGAAAATCTGTAGCATGAGAGTAAAGAAAACAATTGTAAGAATTGAAAGGAAGTGAGGAGAAATTGTGTATGTGGATTTAGAGAAGAGCAAGGAATTGTTGGATGAAGTAAGGCAATTTTGAGGGCCTAGATAGTGTTTAAACATGTGGGATTACATGTAGGAAGATTGGGGAAGTAATGGGTAAAAGGGAGGACTGAAAACAGATTTTAAAACTGAAGTACTGGGCCGGACCGGACTTGCGACCGGACTTGCAAGTTCGGTCGAGCCCAGAATTACAAAGACGGGAAACCTTCTGGAAGGGACCGAACTTGCGACCGGACATGCAAGTTCGGTCGAACCTGAAAATTCTCCCATCAGAAACCTTCTGGAATGGACCGGACTTGCAAGTTCGGTCGGCCAGAAAAATTTCCGTAATGCAAGCTACTGGAATGGACCGAACTTGCGACCGGACTTGCAAGTTCGGTTGAGCCAGAAAATTTCCCGTACTGGTAGCTACTGGAATGGACCGGACTTGCAAGGTCGGTCGCAAGTCCGGTCGAGTCAAAAAAAAAAATATATATTTTTACTATATGATTATAATAATCATATGTATATATATATATGCCTATACACATATATGCATATATATGTAGTAGTACTGAAATACCCCGAATAACTAACAGTCCAAATTCGTGAAGGTTAAATTAAATTATGAGTAACCATTATGATCATACAACTAAAACGCGACAAAACAAAATATTGTAAGGTTGGTTGTGCGTATATGTATATATATAATATGACCATATAAATGCGTCGCATTGTTACTTATAACTTCGCATAACATCGTAACAAAAAATAACACGATATCACAGATAGTCTTACATATATATAAGTAAGCATGTATATAGTTATTACAAAGAAAAAGAAAAAAGGAGCAGGATGCTCCCACTGAGGTTCAAACCCCGTACCTCTCGTATGCCTAGTGAATGTCTTAACCGGATGAGCTGTGCTCGATTTCAATAACAAATACCAATGAATCCAAGCTAGTAGTGAGGTTATTAAGGTAACACAAAAAAAAAGAATCAAACATATCTCTGTAGCCGGTTTCCTTCTTCCACCTCCTCGATGAATATACAGATAAAAAAAATACCACAACAGCAAGCTTGCTGTTATCGTTTTCTGGACATGTCAGTAGACATGGATTCACTCTACATACCATTCTCTTCTGTTCAAGCGACTCCTTTGAAAAAAACGGGACATTGGTAACTTCCCCGACAACAATATCTCCTCTTTATTCCCCTTGCCATCAGCTAACAACAGAGCATAGTGCCCTCTGGTGATACCTCTTTCACGTTCTCCGCCCAAGTCCTCGAATAGCTACCCGAGTGCACCAGCACTCTCTTGTTTCTTTTCTCATATCAGAAACACAGCACATCAAGTTCCCAGCTTGTCGTCCCCTTTTTCTTGATCAGTGCACGCCACTCTCTCGGACAGCAGCATAACCAGAGCAACAGCAACCCAACTGGAACGAAGAGCATACATGCATGCGCTGTGTTGGCTCTCCAGTTCTTCATCTCCTACTCTGTTCAACCGCAACAAGGTACACAGCCTGCTATCCCACCAGATTTCACACTCAGTTACCACCACTACAAGGCAGTCGGTTTCCTCTGCATGAGACAATGAAAACTCCAGCCTGAGTTCCCATCTTTAACCTGCTCACAACAAGCAGAACCAACACCAAGAGCAAGGTGCAAGCGTCCCTTCTTGCGCAATCCCTTGCAGTCCATTACTGCCTCTGTTGTTTCCAGTTTGAACCTCAAAAGGGTAATCACTCTAAACCTCTTCTTTTCACTACTGGTTGCCCGACAACAAAAATATATATGCACGCTGCTTCAGTCTTGTTTTGAGACTTTCCCTTCACGCGCCAGAGGAAAGAGCTCCAGCTTCTTTCGAGCCCAAGTAGACCTCCAGGAAAACGGATTACAACCGCATGGAGAGACTTGGAGTTCTAGCCTTTCTCGAGCATGGGAAAACACCATCTATCATCTGCAATGATCATTTCCATCCCACGCACCAGACTGAATAGCAGGGACCGAAAACAGCTCATTCCTTGAACTGGGCTGCACTGCTCATTTGAAACGAGGGCTGGAATAGTTCATTTTCTAGAACAGAAGTTTGACACCCTCTGTCTCACCTTGCTAGGCATACTGTTGCACTGCTCACCAGATTAGAGAGCATTAGCCGCAACGGCTGATTCCATAACTGGTAATATACTCCAATCCATCCTCTTCTCTTTACCGGCTGCAATAATGCGAGATTTAGTTTCTTCCCAACAATAATGATTAATTTAATTGGCCTTATTCAGTGGAGTAGATTTGGATTAGTGAATGCAGGTGGTTAAATAACCGTGAAGTAGCTCTTATGTTACAGATCCCGTAAGCATACACAAACATGTAGGTAATAGATTAGCTCACAATGAATCTGCCGTGGGTAAGTGTACACAGCAGGTGTTTAATGAATCTGTTGATAAATTAAGTTAAAATCTTAAATGATTGCTTTTTATATAGTTAGTTATTTACGTAGTTGTGATGGTAGTGCTTGAGCAGTGAGTATTAATGTTATTTTGGGTTAACCGAGTATAAGTTAGTGGCTATGAGTAGAAAAGAGTTGTAGCTTAACATTGATTTATAAATGGATGTGTTGCACTAACTGACCAGGGGGGATATTAAGTGGGAGTTGATCTATTAACACACCTAAATAATTTATTCACTCCTTGGGAAAACTAGGAATCAGAATTAGAGAACAGAAGGAAAAATAACAGGAATCAGTTTCATGGTTTTTTGAAAAACTTGTTCTCTGTATACCCTGGTACAGAGGGATTTGATGGAGTGGTAGGGAATTGTTAATGTACCTGAAACACTTATAAAATACCTTGGTAAGTTTGTAAGTGCATTGGGTTGATTAGAAAACAGATAAAAGGACAGATGAATAACAACAGAAAAGAAAGCATGTTTCAATCTCATGATTTCAGATTTTCATATTCTTGGTTTCTGTGTAAAGAATTTTGGGAGCATTGTCTAGGCTATTCTGGGTCTGTGCTTGTATTCTAAAACTTTATAACACACTTAATCACTTGAGTAAACGAGGCTGAAGAATCAAAAAAAAAAAGAAACAGATCAGAAAAAAAACCAACACGAGATAGAAGAGGATGTAGCAGTTTTTTTTTTCCATGTTTCAGTTTCAGATTTCTGTCTTGTTGGGGATCTATATCACTTTGAGTCTGTTGGAACCTAGAAACTATCACACCCTAAACTACTGGAATTGGTAATGTGAGAAAACTGAAAAGAATCAGCTCATGAGCAAACCAGGTTGGAAAACAGGCAGAGAACAAATCAGGAAAATGTAGCAGGTTGTAATTTCAGATTTCATTTATAAGTTGCTTCTGTGTGGTTGTGTTGCAGTGGGGTTAAGTCGGCTGTATTGGGTTGGAAATTGATTTAAAACCCTGCTATCCTACCTACCTGCGAGAGGGAACAATGAGAGAAAAAAAAATGGAGACTAGTTAATACATTTATAGAGAAAACAATAGAAGGTATATTTAGTCTTCATGTTTCAATTGTCATTTCTGTCAGTTCGGTATGAATTGGTACAGAGGGAATTAGAGGAGGTTGTAGTGGCTTGATAATGAGTCTAAAACATTGATAACACGTTTGTCTAAGTTGGCATACTCATTGGGGGAGAAATTAGAAGTCAGATTAAAGGATAAGAAGAAAGATAGTAGAAAGGACACCAGTTTTGGTGACTTCAGGTTTCAGTTTTTTTTTCCAGATTCGGTGTAGAGAAGTTTTGGTGGTGTAGTCTTAGTTCCTTGGGTTGGTCGTGGGTTAGAAGCTACTTTAAGACTATTAACTAAGGAGCTAAGCCATTCGAAGAAAGCAGGAACCAGATTGATGAACAAAAAAAAAACCAGAAAGAAGAAAAAAAAACACCAACGTTGGGTTTCAGTTTTCAGTTTTGTTCAGTTCTGTTCGAGGAAGTTTCAGTGATGTGGCCATGTTGTCATGGGTCTACTTCAAGATTGGAAACATATTAAAACACTTAACTAATAAGCTAAGACAGTTGAGGGAAAGAAGCCAGAGTATCGAGTAAAAAAAGATAGGAAAGGATGGTAACCATTTGGCGTTGCAGTTTTCTGCAGCTCTTATGTTTCTGCGCCATGAATTCCCAGAAGCATTAGCAGCACACTGTCTTGGATTGGTATTGTGTTTAAAACCTAGCTAACACACCTAGATCAGTGGGTAAAGACTTAGGGGAAAGATTAGAATTCAGTTTAATTAACTAGAAGAAGGAATAAAGAGGAATATGCTGAGGTTGTTTTCAGGTTCTCTATAATTGGCAACATTTGTATAATAGTGTTACAGAGGTTTGAAGAGTGTTACAGAGGGTTAGAAATGAACCTAAACTTTCTAACTGGGTGAACTAGGCTGGTATATACATTTGGAAGGTTGGGAGTTAGTTTAACATACTGAAAGAAGAAGCAAGAAGGAACATCCAAATTCAGTTTTCAGGTTTTTCGATAGTGGGCAGTTTCTGTATAATTAAGCTACAGAGGGTTAAGAGTGTTGTATTGGCTTGTTAATAAAACTAAAAACTAGATAATGCACTTAGTTAGGTTTGTAACACTTGGGAGAGGTTAGGAATCAACTTAAATGCAGTAAAAGAGAAGTGGGGAGCAAGGGGTGTACAGATTGTTGTTTCAGTTTTCTGAAACTGTGGCTTCTGTAAAAGGAAGTCCTTGAGGTGTTATCAGGGTTGTTCTGCTCTAATCATGAGTTTAAAACATAGCTAATATGCTTGGGTAGAGAGGGAGTCACTTGGGGGAAAATTATACACCAGTTCTGATAACTTAAATATGGAGTCGAATGAAGATATGTGCAGATTGTGTTTTCATTTCGGTATTGCTCTCTATTCTGTCTAGGGGGTTTCAAGGTGACTAACAGCGCTGTATTAGGATGGTTATGAATATAAATCGTGTTAAGACACCTAACAAACTACCACACACCTTGGGGAAAACAACAATAAGTTACTACCATTAGAAGCTAAGAATAAAGAGAGGTACCAATTGAGTTGTGAGTTTTATTCTGAGGTTCTATGTAAGTAGATTTTTGCATTAAGTTAATTATGAGTGCTGAGCTGCACTAGGATGCCTAGTTGTGAGGGAATACGTTCTGGGCAGGTTAAAATCAATCATAAGTAAACTCGTTACATGATTGTGCGTGAAGTGCCCTAAAACACTAGTTAGAGAGAACTTAGTAACATGTAAAATGTTGGTGCAAGTGCCCTAGGAGTAAGGTAAAATTTTAGGTTGGGAAGTACTAAGGGCTAATAGGAGTTGAGCATTCAAAGATTCACCCAGGGAACAACCCCGTTAAAATGAGATAAACTAGGAAGATGTTATAAAGGTCGTCACATGAAATCATAAACTGACACATTGTTTTAATCAACGTTAGGGCCGTAACGAGCACCAATCGGGACCCCGTGTGTGAGACAATTTTGCTACTGATCCAGGTATGGACATGTGTGGTTCGTATGTTGCCGTGTTACACGGCTTGTGTGCTGTGTGCCTTGTTTGTTTATGACCACAAGACTAATGCATGAAAACGAATGTTTGTTTTACCGTGCTTATTTGTCTGTTGTGAGCTTGTGTAAGGCATGTGAATGGATTAATTATTTTACTTGCTTACCTGCTTGCTATTATTGTGCATATTGTTTGCACGCACACAGTAGTGTAGTCCCTTCTCGTTGATGAATCCTTGAGATAAAACACAACGAACTTCGTAAACAAACCAAAAGAACTATAAAAAAGGGAAGACTCCTCTTAACTATAGAGGACCTCTAAAGACACCCACTATGGTGTCGAGTTATCAAAGATAATGATAAGCCAATACATTGAGAATGAATAGGGAGACGGACCCTTTGTATCCGGGGTAAAGACCATAACATTGAGAAGGAATAGGGAGACGGACCCTTAGTGTAACACCCCTACTCTAATCGACTCCTAATCATCTTACTTAACAATATAATCGCAGCGGTAATCTCAACAAGTCAACTACTAGTGTGACCGTTCTTACTCGCCCATACGAGTAATAACGTGCTTCCTGATATATTCTTACATACGAAACATTTTCTCGCAGTGACAACAAGAGATAGATCTAAACTTCCCAAACCAAAATATAATACATTCACAGTGAGCTTTCTAAGTATCCAAAAACCTATACACGTTTCTAGGTTCGTATCAAAATGCAACAGTGCATGTTCGAATAACTGTAATCATACTACCCAGCGCGTCACTCTCTTTGCCGACACCGGAAGTTGCATACCTGCAAAAATGGTAGTTTGTGGTATGGAATCAGCCCCTGCTGAGTATGTTATTACCTGACTGTCATGCACCCTCGGACCATTCAGTTATTTGGTCGAGGGCATGCAAACCATTTTCATGCAAATAGTTTAATATTAAAACTGTAAAGCAACATTATATTTTGCAGTAAACTCAAAAACAAATAAGCCCCCGGCTCCACACATCGCATCGTAATGGACCACTGAAAGCGTTGTAACGCTTATATGAGTACGTAGACTCCACTCCAACAACACCTGAAAGTTCATAGTTGAGTACGTCGACTCGTTCGACGAACAATCCACAAAATCCACACACGAGTACAGTGACTCGACTCATCCAGTTCACACACAGATATAAGTACCGTTAATTTAATTAATCCAATTCACAACACACACTTATGAGTACAACGACTTATTCAATCAACCACCAACATACCACACATGACCACACAGCGTAACCAATGAACAACAAGGCGAAACAATCGAGAATTATAAACGAGTATGAACTCTCGTCTTTGGCATGCACGCCCAAATAATGTTCGCCTAATGTACGAGTTATTATAATCGTTCGTAATTGTTCGGTCATGTCTAATGACAACGTCTCATTAGAACGACGTGTCTCTAAGTTACCCATCTCTTTGGCGGGTCACCCACGGCAGTAGCCACTCCAGTGGTAGAGTCTCCGTCCTACGAACAATCTGTAGTTCGTTGAAATTTATCTTGATACTTACGGTTACCACACGGTATCCTAGTATCGTTAATGGATCACATTTCGCAGCAAGAGCCACGTCCTCTTGATAACTTATCTATACCATCGCATCGTTTTATTACTTTCTTTAACACAATAGACCATGGTCGTTAGTCCAATCCTGAGTATGTCGACTCGGGATCCAGTGTTAGATACGAGAGCGGCGTTAAAGAGGCCAATGCTCCGTATATAAGTCTCAGATAATATATATATATCTTATTATCCTGATGCTACAACGTTTACTTACGTTCCTTATGTTACACATACAAGATAGCATCGCTGCCGCTAGTTCGTTTTATAATATGTTCATACATACGAACGGTACTGTTATCGCATGACAGTAATAGCAAAGCAGCATTAATACACAACTCAAGCATATTAATTCACACAAGCAGACATTCAATCTTATCACAGATTTTCACACAATGTCTGAACTGAGGAAGTCCTCAGAGACAATCAAGCCACATAAATAACATACCGTTCACCCTGGAAGTATTACGGTGGAGTATGAATCAGCAGGATCCTATGCTCCGTGTGTCGTCTCTAACAATCTAAACAATACATAATGCTATTGATTAGCATCCCGTATAACGACACAACTCTACGGTACCCCGTACCGTCTCTAATACTTCCCGGTTAATCCCCCGTTATTATCTGTCAACGTTTGTCGGGTTTTCGGTTTAACTCGAGATTGGAAAAGTGTTACATTACTTGCGTAGTCTTATCTCGTATATTAACATACTTATTGTTGGACTTTGTTATCGCATGTAACTTAAACGTATATTTGTAGATCGTATAGTTTGTTTCTTTATTGCATGTATGACTCTTTGTCATGCACTATACATCTCACCTTAGTATTTATTTTTTCTAAGGTTAGTTTTTCCAAGTGTAATGTTGTATAATTCATATGTACAAATACTTTGAATTATAAATCCTTATTATTTCATGTACACTCTTAACATTAGAATTCCATATCCAATGTTTATAATTCTTTTCCCTTCATCTCATATCATTTTAATTGTGGTAACACTTAGTTATTGAACTATATTATATTTTCCACACGATGACATATATTTATTTATATATATGCATTATAGGGCTATTTATTATATGGTAAGTCATTATAAATATATTCATTCTTTTTGATGAATACCTCTTATATTATAAATGTTATAGCTCTTATAACATAAAATCATATTATAAATTTCATTCCAAAATAGTAATATTTCCGAACAGCACCTATAATTCCCAAATATTTACAAAATCCACCACATAATTTATATAATGTTATATTATAGTTATATAACATATATTATGACATTTAAGTCATTAAAACAATTATAACCTATAGTTTATTTTGTTATAAAATCCAAACAGCACTTAAACTCTCGGTTTTTAATTAATTCCCACCAACTTCCATAACTTACAAATCAATCCCAAAAATATACTCCATTGTTACACTTATAATGTATACCTTATATTATAATCCTTAAACCTTAATATAATTATAACCCATAGTTATAATTTCTCCAAAATACCGAGCAGACCCCATGGTCTATTTAAATTTAATTTCCACCACTTAACTTTCTATATTCACCAATTTACCCCATTTTTAAACATGTTTCTAATATCACCAAAACTATATATTATACATATATCTTCATAAAACCTTATATAATCCCAAAAATTACCAAACCATACCAAAAGGTTATAAATATCATTATTAACCTTATACTTTCTTTAAATCTCGGTTTTACCACATATGTTACCCATGTGTAACAATGTTATGAAATATCTTATAAATACCTAGATAATTCATATAAACTCCAAATTTACCCAAATCAACTTCTAAAAATTCCTAATAACTTAAGGACTTTACTAAACTCCATTTAGTCCCTTAAGTTTCGGTAATCACATTACTACCCCAAGACTTATAATTCTTTTACAATTTAATAAGTATCTTATTATAAGGTAGTATTTTAATTTCTTAGATTTTCTAAACTTGGTCAAAGTCTCCTATATAGTCAACTTTGACTCCTAATACCAAATGGGAACCAATTTTTCGGTAATTACAAATAATGACCTATACTTTTTTTTTACAATTTTGACCCAATACTTTATAAAGTGTTATAATTTTTATTAAATTCATTTAAAAATCCTAAATTGCTCTAATTAAGCCCACGGCTTTTTATTTTCTTAGTAATTACGAATTGGCCCCAACTTTAATTATAAGCATAAATAAAACATAAGCTTATAAACTTAAATTAAAATGGCCTAATGACATGGCCTTATTACAACCTTGAACTTGCAAAATAATTTACACAATAAATGTCTCAAAATATCACATATATATTCGGCCTCACTTAGGTTTAATTATTTTTCCACATAATGTCATAATTTGACCATTATGTTAATTAAATCCCTTAAATGACTAGCTTAATTTATCTTAGCCATTTTTTTTACATTTTTAGGTCAATATGACCTATATATATATTCACTCTCGGCCATGTATATATATACTTAAAGATTACAAAAATCATAAGTTTAAGGTGTTTATACCTTGATTAATCCTTGTATGAGCTCGGTGACTTGTAGGAAAAATCACCACATGATTTAGACATTTTTAATACACAAAAACAAGGTATGGTTACACTCCAAGCTTGAGTTTAACCATAAGGAATAATTAATGTAAGATTTAAGGCAAAAATCACCTTAAAAATGCAAGGGAAGTTCTAGGTATTTTCGACCTGAACCAAACACACCACAAGGTGTTAGATTTACCATATTAACATAGGAAATAGTTAGATCTTGAAATCCTACCTTGTTATTAGGTTTTATCTTGGAAAAATGCCTTAAAAGAGAGTATTTCTCTTGGATCTCGGTCACCCTTGCTCCAAATGGCTAACCAACAGATCCTATATGAAAAGGAGAAGAAGATGAGGCTATGACCAAAGTTTCACAGCCAAACTCGAAGGGAATCAAAAGTTATGAGCTTAAAGCACATTTTTACCTTAAAATGTAGATTTGAACAACCTTGGTCCCTCTACTGGTCTCAACCGAGTTTAGCTCTTGTTCTAACCTTAGAACACTGATAATAAGCCATAGGAATAGATGAGCCACGAAATTTAGGTGTTGGTAGTGAAGAGATGAAGAAAAAGAGCTAAAAATGGCATTAAAAACTTACATTAGGGGCTTAGGAGCTAGACTTGCCTTCCATGCTCAAGAACAAGCTTTGAGAGCTTGAGAGGAAGGAGAGGCTCGGCTGGGATGGTGCAGATCGGACAAGGAAGGAAGGAGGAAGTGGGAAAGGTAAGTAAAGTTTGAATAATGTAAAAAGTAACATTATTTTCTAAAAGTAAATGCATTAGGTAGCATTATTGTCAATCAAGGAATTATTTTGCCTCCTCTCTTATTGCCAGCCGGCTGCCATGGTCCAAGTGGGTCAACTTATTGACCATTGACCATGCTTGGTCAATATTGACTCATGCGGGCCCCACTTAGGGTTTTATTAATATTTTATTAAATTTGTAAAAATTCGTAAATTTCTGGAATTAAATTCCTAATATGATATAATATGATTAAATATCATATTTAAGGATAATTATAATTTTTAAGCCCATTAAAAATCAATTTAAAAGGCAATCTCACAAAAACGTGCTTTAAGGAGTTTTAGTGCACATTTTTGTGTCACAGGATGTTCCTGAGCTTAGTTCTCTTTGAGAATGGTTTTATTGTTTCCTTGCTTCATTATAATACTTAGGAATCCACTTTGGATCCTATTTGAGGCCACACAATCTTTATGGTGTCTTAAAGCACATTTTTGGCTTTACCGATCTTAAGGCGTGTTTTGCCTTGTTGAGATCTTTTAGATTGTTCCCCAATAGTATTTAGATGTTTAATAATCATCTTAGATCATTAATAGATCATTTAATTATATTTTAAAAATTAGGGGTATTTCAGTCTACCCCCCTTAAAAAGGCTTCGTCCCGAAGTCCTTAATTCTCTACAGTTCACCTAAGGAATCAAGTTCCACTAAGTAACCAACCAGTCCATTGCTAGGGAGTAACTCCCACTAGGTTCAGACCTAGTCTATACAAGCAACACATATCAAATAATCAAACTCATGGTATAACTCATTCATATCACAGCACTGAACAAGGTGCACATCCAACTCATCAATCAAAAGTACTCAGCGGTACTATGTACATATTCAACAGGTGTAAACTCATAGTACACAGCACCAGACAAGGTGCAAACTCATAATACACAACACTAGACAAGGTGCAAATCTCATAAAGTACTCAAAGGTGTTCGCAAGGGATACTCCACGCATCCCTATCTACATGTTAGTATCTCGCGAGGATACCCACACATCATTCCACATGTATGTGTGCACATATAGTTAACGTTGACAGTTCACAGGGAAGCAGTCTTAAAGACCAGGACTTGACGATCCCCAACCCCAACCAACGTCTACTACCCGCGGACACACCGGTTTGATCATAACGAAGGACACTGCGGTCCACGGCTCCACGAACAGTATCACCTTATTTCCTTAGTCACCCACAGACACACCGGTCTAATGACAAAGGCTCTGCGGTCCACGGCTCTATGGGTGATGTCACTCGCAGACACACCGATCTAATGACGAAGGACTCCACGGTCCACGGCTCTTCGAGTGACGCCATAAATTCCAACTTCTATTCATATCTGTGTCCACTTGTAGGAAGTTTCGAGAATCATTCAACTCTGACGTGGTCAGCGTCAGTGTTGAACTATCTCTCACCTCAATTTGTGTTCGGTTTCCCTTGATCGGACCAGGATCAAGTTCAACTTCCCACGTCAATTTCCATCAATCAATTGTTTATTCATTTCTAATCTTGTTTCCTCTTGTTACTTGCCACCTTGCGTTCTATAGATACACAGGTCAACTAGTGTAATTAATCTAGTCATCGGCATATAAGATCATGTATCCTAACCGTGTACCAAGTTCTCTTGACTTATTATTATTCATAAACACTTAGAGTACTCTCTTCTACTAGATTACACATCGGTCTCATGCCGATCCACTCATCGCATTCAAACAGTCGGTTTAATACCGAGTCATAAATCACATAATACGGAGCTTGCTACTCCTTCTATCCGAAATCTCTCATCAGAGCTACAGAAAGTCCTACTTGAATTCTCACATCAGAGCTAACAAGTTAGGTGTGATGTGACTATTGTTCGCAATGTTTGCGTAAATAGTCGGGAATAGGGTAAGAACAATCTATCTGTACTCCCTTTCCTATTCGCCATAACTAATGCGAATTAAAATATATTTATGTTCATACACATAATACATCACAATATTAATTCAAGTAATATAACACAATCATGACACTTGTACTCTACGTACAATAATAGTGTTTGCAGCATGTGTACCATGCGCTACGTACTCCAACGTACGGTATGTATGTTAAGGCGCTCTACCCCCTTAAAAGGATTACGCCCACGTAATCTACGAATATATATCATCTTGAAGTAATAAGTTCAAGATGTTCCATTTCTGTGGATCTATTCGTGCACTAATGTGTTACATATTTCATTACCCCTTTTTTTCCTAGGGTCGGCTTTAGTCCATCTGGCTATACAGTCTATCTCGGTTAGGTGTATGTCTATTTATAACGGTTTGATCGGGAGATGTAAAACATCATTTGTTTTCCCCAAACCTGCTAGGCATGTCAAACCTATGCAATATATGGGCCCACTCGCTCCGCAAGTAGTATGCCCAACTACTTTATGGTTAGTTTACCTCTTTTAGGTAGTAGTTTTATGTCGGTTTCAACTCCACGTGACGGTGTTTTCTACACGGTCTTCCATAATTATGGGAATGGAGTAGGTTATTCACTGTGTGGTATTGTTGGTTACACACTTTTATTATTTCAATTAGCTATTTATTTATTCCTGTTTTTTATACATGTTCATGGTATACTCCCAAGGGTTCATGTCACCCTACTGAACTAACCTTCGGTTTAAGGGTTGTCGAGCTATGCTCTAGCACCTAGTGTTTGTAGTAATTTCCCTTAAATGTCAAACGAGTCTGATATGCGCAACTAACTGGCGCTCCAAGACTCAAAGTTTTCTCTCAGGGATGAGTTCATTCCGTAGGTACCTTATAGGTCCTCTTTTGCTGGTGTGAACTCGAATCTCTAGTGTTTTGGTATTTTAGTACCCACACGTATGGTTCATCCCTTTACTCGATTAGGGGAATCCATTAGTTTATCTGATCTTTCATGTTCTAATTCATGCTAACATAATTGGGTTAACAGTTATTCTAATGGTCGTTTGTTGCGCACCATGTACCAGTCGATTAGACGGTTATCCGCTATTGCGGTTTGCATGGAGTATCTAATCTCTAGTTTAGAGTATCTCTCATAACGCTCGCTTTCGCCCTTCGTCTGTTGTAAACATACAGTATGACTGTGGGTTTTAGCTTGGTATTCATTTTCTGTTCACCCTAATTGGTACTAACATACTAACGTTTATGACTTGAGCATGTGGTTATTATTATTTAATGCGACATCATCGCGGCGCCCTCAGCGCGTGGTATAATTCTCTCTGTGTCCCCCTTTTTGGGTAGCATCTATTATCACAAAGGTTTCTCTAATATAACTTCCTTAGATACCTCAATTCCTCTTTTCATTCATGAGTTCAACTTGCCATTACCATTAAATTGGCCTTAGTTTCCTCGTTTACTAAAATCCCAAAACTTATGTTTAACTCCTCCACTGTGGAGTTGCGACCTTATGTCACTTTATTATCAAGCTATCCTTGATTTTCCTAACCTTGCTAGTTTGACTGAGATCTCTCTCGTCATCACATGGTTTACCTAGTCAGGGTTCCATTCGCTGACTTAGACACAGAGTTGGTTACCTCCTGGGTCCTACACTACTCGTTTACATGCATGGGGTACCATACTGATACATTACTACTTACCCAACTAACTTAATATAGTCTGTCAGGCCCACAAGCTCCTAGAAGTGTGGTCGTCCCATGTCTCATTTAGTGCACTCGTAGCGTTCGTACCCGGTGATTATCGTACTCTTAGTCTCGGTAATTTATGTTTGAGTAACTATGTTGCCAATTCTTAACCTTTAATGTCAGAATGGCCCTAATATTAGGTTCTATGGGTTCTTGTATTAATGTATATTTCCTTCAATTTCTCTAAGATAGGTGTTTGCGACTTATCGCCCTACTTCTGATTTCCACACGCTCGTCATCTGGTATCTGTGAGTGGGGATCAGTAACTACTTATTATCTCTCCCGTTCACTCTTAGGCTGTCAACGCCTTCAGATATGAGTTTCCAGTATTCGAATTCCACTCAATCTATTGGGTTACACCTTATGGTGTTTCCGGACTCCATGATAAAGGTTGACACTTCATGTTTCCCCTGTCTTATGGTAGTCCCGTTAGTCTGATATTAATTAGTACCTGTGATTTATCACCCTTGTTCCCCTAGTTTTGGGTCACTTTGGTGATACTAAGTTATCCCTCCGTAGGCCTATGCCATACGATATTCAGACTCCTTACTTATTCTGATAATTAAATGATTGTTAGTCTTGTTATTAAATTTATTCCCAGTCGGTTCTAAGACTTCCTCCTGGGGTTACAATTGGGTGCCCACAACCTAGTGGTTTCCGCTAATCATTCCTTTTCATTGTATAGTCCTTACTCTTATTCAACTCATATTTCCTCCATCTTCTTTGAGGTAACGGTATCTCCCGTCATCAAGCAATTTTCACCTCTTTTTTTTTTTATATCCACTGCCCTCCATACGGGAGTCTAGCAGTATAACGGATCAACAACACCTCCGGTGTGTGTAGTGCGGGCATAACCTCAGCCCTTTTTATTGCACGATCACCTCTGCCTCATAATTATATTTTTAAAAGGTCCTGCCTCATATAGCTCACTTCTTGCCCTCTGGCAATGTTCAATCGTAGTGGTTTAACCACGAGTGTCACGCACTCTCTAAATATGGTTATGCTGGTCCTGAAGACCCGTCACTCCCCACCGGTATTGGTTGACGTTTAATGTCCATACCGGCACTGGGGTTAGACTTGTAGGCACTAATTATTGTTATTCTCGTTTACTCTCCTTTTTATATTCTACTAAATGGTGTATTGTTATTATTTATTTATTATTTTTTTTTTTGGTTTAATGGTCAGACCGGCTAGGTCTTCTCGAGGTTTTATCGACCTCAAACCCAAGGGTTTCGTACCCCTGCCCTTAAGAAGGTTGTGTCCTGCTTTATTGCATTACGGATTTACATAAGATTTAGTGTTTATTGGTAACCGCCTGGACTACCACGTCCTTTTGGGTTAGTTTACCGTCGCTGCACTTGCTGTAGCAAGTGCGCAAGGCAGGTTGAATTTTAATGCTTTGGTTAATGTGGCACTTGCAGTGGCAAGTGCACCATGCAGACTGAGCCACCGGTACGGTGTGTCAGTGCAGTGCTATTCCCTAATCGGGTTCACATTCCAGTCAAAGGTTCTTGTTCAAATTTATATAGTCTCGCTCCCGTACTCGTTCTCACAAGTTTACCATGGTAGTTAGGTCGTACTTTCCTCACGAGGCGTTGCATGATAGCAACTTAGCGAGTTCTTGTTCCTACAGTTCTTAAGATTTCTCCTCATGCACGTCGGGTCATCTTGAACCTTCAGTGTTGCATGGTTTTAGAGTTACCCGGTTTGGATGAGACTTCAAAAGGTAATTCCTTCCATCCGTTACATATCTTTTAAACTAATCATTACTCGTCGTTTCCACTTCTTTTCCCCCAAGCGCACTGACCCGTGCTTTCTCGGATATAGGACAGGGTTGTTTTGCTTATAGCAAGCGAACCCCATTAGTCCTATGGAAATTATCTCCTCAACCTTGTTTTAATATTCATTTAATACTCATATGGTAGGCATTATGCCATTACCAGGATTCCCGGTCCTAAACAACCCATCATAACTTAAAGTTTTATTCTCTATACTTAACATAATACTCATAGCATCCACATCGGGTCTTTCCAATCAGGAGAGTCATCTCCGTGGTGTTTCTCATTTCATTGTCTCACTAGATAGTACCCAAGGTACGGGCTGCGGGGGTGGGGTACCATTGTAAATTTTCCGGGATGCTCTCCCATCAAGTGCGAGTGGTTCATACCATCTTCGCGTTACTTGGGGTTGCTGGACCTTCACCACCTTCGGCTGCTCCGTGTTCTTCCTTAGTACTGTTACCCTGACCTCTCTCTGACATAAGTCAAGAGGACGGGTTAGACCTTTACTTGGTCTAATACCGTAGTTTCGGTCATTTGTTATTGAAGTGCCTCCACGGTTATGGTGTGCAAGTTTTAAGCATTGCATCAACCCCGCAAGGTCACGTATCCTCACAACGTTTCCCGTATTCCCAAAACCTATGCTCACTGTATAAATCCTACTATCTCTTGTCATCAGAGCGGTACTCCGCTCTGATACCACTTTTGTAACACCCCTACTCTAATCGACTCCTAATCATCTTACTTAACAATATAATCGCAGCGGTAATCTCAACAAATCAACTACTAGTGTCACCGTTCTTACTCGCCCATACGAGTAATAACGTGCTTCCTGATATATTCTTACATACGAAACATTTTCTCGCAGTGACAACAAGAGATAGATCTAAACTTCCCAAACCAAAATATAATACATTCACAGTGAGCTTTCTAAGTATCCAAAAACCTATACACGTTTCTAGGTTCGTATCAAAATGCAACAGTGCATGTTCGAATAACTGTAATCATACTACCCAGCGCGTCACTCTCTTTGCCGACACCGGAAGTTGCATACCTGCAAAAATGGTAGTTTGTGGTATGGAATCAGCTTTTAGCGCCTTAACATACCGTACGTTGGAGTACGTAGCGCATGGTACACATGCTGCACACACTATTATTGTACGTAGAGTACAAGTGTCATGATTGTGTTATATTACTTGAATTAATATTGTGATGTATTATGTGTATGAACATAAATATATTTTAATTCGCATTAGTTATGGCGAATAGGAAAGGGAGTACAGATAGATTGTTCTTACCCTATTCCCGACTATTTACGCAAACATTGCGAACAATAGTCACATCACACCTAACTTGTTAGCTCTGATGTGAGAATTCAAGTAGGACTTTCTGTAGCTCTGATGAGAGATTTCGGATAGAAGGAGTAGCAAGCTCCGTATTATGTGATTTATGACTTGGTATTAAACCGACTGTTTGAATGCGATGAGTGGATCGGCATGAGACCGATGTGTAATCTAGTAGAAGAGAGTACTCTAAGTGTTGTATGAATAATAATAAGTCAAGAGAACTTGGTACACGGTTAGGATACATGATCTTATATGCCGATGACTAGATTAATTACACTAGTTGACCTGTGTATCTATAGAACGCAAGGTGTCAAGTAACAAGAGGAAACAAGATTAGAAATGAATAAACAATTGATTGATGGAAATTGACGTGGGAAGTTGAACTTGATCCTGGTCCGATCAAGGGAAACCGAACACAAATTGAGGTGAGAGATAGTTCAACACCGACGCTGACCACGTCAGAGTTGAATGATTCTCGAAACTTCCTACAAGTGGACACAGATATGAATAGAAGTTGGAATTATGGCGTCACTCGAAGAGCCGTGGACCGTGGAGTCCTTCGTCATTAGATCGGTGTGTCTGCGAGTGACATCACCCATAGAGCCGTGGACCGCAGAGCCTTTGTCATTAGACCGGTGTGTCTGTGGGTGACTAAGGAAATAAGGTGATACTGTTCGTGGAGCCGTGGACCGCAGTGTCCTTCGTTATGATCAAACCGGTGTGTCCGGGTAGTAGACGTTGGTGGGGTTGGGGATCGTCAAGTCCTGGTTTAAGACTGCTTCCCTGTGAACTGTCAAGTTAACTATATGTGCACACATACATGTGGAATGATGTGTGGGTCCTCGCGAGATACTAACATGTAGATAGGGATGCGTGGAGTATCCCTTGCGAACACCTTTGAGTACTTTATGAGATTTGCACCTTGTCTAGTGTTGTGTATTATGAGTTTGCACCTTGTCTGGTGCTGTGTACTATGAGTTTACACCTGTTGAATATGTACATAGTACCGTTGAGTACTTTTGATTGATGAGTTGGATGTGCACCTTGTTCAGTGCTGTGATATGAATGAGTTATACCATGAGTTTGATTATTTGATATGTGTTGCTTGTATAGACTAGGTCTGAACCTAGTGGGAGTTACTCCCTAGCAATGGACTGGTTGGTTACTTAGTGGAACTTGATTCCTTAGGTGAACTGTAGAGAATTAAGGACTTCGGGATGAAGCCTTTTTAAGGGGGGTAGAGTGTAACACCCGGCGTGGTGTTCCTCCCACATCGATTGGAGAGGAGAACGAAGTGTGCCTTATAGGTGCATGGATACCTCTTCCTTGTGTGACGCGTTTTGGGGCTAGGAAACCCCAGGAACAAATCCGTGCGGCCTGCGTGCCAAAGCGGACAATATCACACATGTGGGCTGATTAGGCTGGGCTGTCAAAGATGGTATCAGAGCCAGACCCAGGTCGGTGTGGGTCCAGTGAGCCCGTGAGGGCACTGGGCTCCTTAAGGGGGGTAGGGTGTAACACCCGGCGTGGTGTTACCTCCCACATCGATCGGGAGAGAGCACGAACCATACCTTATTAGGGTGGGGATACTCTTCCCTTGTGTGACGCGTTTTGGGGCGAAACCCCAGGAACAAATCCGTGCGGCCTGCGTGCCAAAGCGGACAATATCACACATGTGGGTTGATTGGGCTGGGCTGTCACACTTAGAATCCGGAGCAGAGGCTAGTAACATTGAGAATGAATAGGGAGACGGACCCTTTGTATCCGGGGTAAAGACCATAACATTGAGAAGGAATAGGGAGACGGACCCTTAGAATCCGGAGCAGAGGCTAGTAACATTGAGAATGAATAGGGAGACGGACCCTCTGTATCCGGGGTAGAGACCAGAACATTGAGAAGGAATAGGGAGACGGACCCTTTGAATCCGGAGCAGAGGCTAGTAACAAGGAAAAGGAATAGGGAGACGGACCCTTTGAATCCGGAGCAGAGGCTAGTAACATGGGAAAAAGGAATAGGGAGACGGACCCTTGGTATCCGGGGCAATGGCCAGTAACATTTAAAAACAACAGAGAGAGAAAGAGCTATCCGGGAATGGAGGATTAGCTATGGACAGGATGTACTCCAAATTGTGGTGATAAGAGAATTCACAAGTAACCATTTAAGAAACAAGGAAAGATTGGCACCTATATGATATGGTCGCGGGACCTAAACTATACCCCCGACCTGGTGCAAAGAAAGAGAAAGAAAATACACATTATGAGAACAAGAGAAATAAATGAAAACACACAACGCTCGTACGATCCCATAGTGAGGATCATGGGTATTACATACCTATGCACACTTTTATTATGTACATGATGTGCTGTTGTGATACTAGCAGCTCGTTGTGCTTGGTTGTTGTTAATGTGTTACTACCTTTAAGTGTGTATGATACTATGATGTACTGTGGTGTGTTTTACTGCTTTATTATAGCATGTAAATTGACTTAATAGTATTCGACCAAGTAGTCGTGTGGCCCGGTAACATGCGGGCTACACACGTTCATACTCAGCGTAGTTTGCTGAGTCCTTCCCAAACCAAATTTTTACAGGTATTATGCCGACGAACGGAGCGTAGCGGGATGGCTATCATGGGGGTAGTCTATCTGGGCAGGACTTCTGAGTTGGAATAGTATGTTAGTGTATGGGTTGTTACTAAACCCGTGTTTTATTTTGGTTTATGATTTAGTAACTGTATTGTAGACACTCGGTTTTTGGAATTGTATTGTATTATATATGAGTTTTGATGGAGAGCTGTTTCCAGTCATGCAGACCGTAACTAGTATTAGTGATGTGGTCTGTCAACCACGTGGGTGGTTGGCATCTGTAGCACCCGGATGATATCGAGAATCCGCTGCGTAGTTATATGTAATATGACTAGGAGCTTGATTTTGTACTATTGGACGTTTATTCGGGGGTGTTACAGAAAGTGGTATCAGAGCGTAGTTACGCTCTGATGACTGGAACAGGAAATACCGAGTTTAGGAATTCTGACAATGAGTTAAGGGTTGGGGTAGTACGTGAGGCACGTTAGTTAGGATTCTTCCCGATTGACTACCGGATGCCTAACAGACATTTACACCCAACCTCCACGTCCCTAATATTCCTTAAACCCAGAGAAAGAACGCCAGAGAGGAAGAAAGCCTCCTCATACTCGGGAAAGACCCGATCTGGCACCTACTGAATGTCATACAACCAACCCGAGAAGAAAAGAAGGCAACTATACTTTAGGCGTTTGCCAAAAGGATAATACCCGTAGAGGGACCAAATTTAGCGACAACTCGGGTCGACATGCTTAGCGGTCGACAGGACCCTACCTCACAAAAAAAAGGGGGACCGAAATACCCTAAAATTTATGCAATAAATAAAGCTCAAATAAACAATTAATTAAGCTAAGGATGGTATTGAGATAAATACTGCAATTCGAACACCTGAGAGGGTAACTTAAGAAAAAACCCTCGTAAAACAATGAGATCAGAGGATATAATTCGAGACGTAATTACACCATAAAATTGGTACGATCTATAACGCTGAATAAAGCATGACACAACTTACACACTAATCTAATATTTCGGGACTCAATAAATTCCCTGCTTCTTCTTACGTTTCTCTTCATTCTCTGACGTAACAAATTTTTTGAGACACCAATTACAGTTCCTGAAAAAAAAACACATTGGTAAAGGGATCATAAAAGAACTCTCGAACCTTGTAAATAGCCATTACCACGGGGCACTAGTTACCCACCCCAAACACAAATCAAACAGATAGGATATGGCAATGAATAATGCCACTATTGCGAAATAATCCCTCCAAACACACTATATTCAGGGACTCTAAACCGTATTCTCGAATATATATATATATACCAATGTACATACACACACACACCAGAAAAGACAGGTCACCAATAAACCCAAGGAGTAACGGGTTCAATAAAAAAAAGGTCATGACTAGTAAATCCTCCATGCCTAACTTGAGTTACCAATTACTGGATGACTACAAACGAGCAAGATAAGAATTGAAATTGGTTAAATTGATTGGTTGTTAAAATCGGACGTGCAAGGTTGAACTTGACCCTGGCCAGGTCAAGGAACACTACGCACAAATTGGGGTGAAAAGGTAGCCCAACATTTACGCTGATCACGTCGGTGTTGGATGATCCTCGGAACCTCCTACAAGTGGACACATGAACTACAGATCGGTGGAAATATTAAAAGTCAAGATTAAGAAATTACCAAGAAAAGAAGGTTGATGTGGATAATACGAGCTTGTAAAATCCATTGATGCATAATTCGAAACTCTGAGGGTAAACACATGGGTACACAATTATGTGAAGACTTGAGATGATGGGGTTACTAATAACCTAAAAGTTACCACATAAAATACATACTATCGAAATCAAGTGCAATATGAACTGGTAGTAGTCAAACAGTTTACAATCGTAGGAACTTCTAACGCATATAGTTCGGTAACCTTTTGACTGAAACTAATTGAAGTCAACCAGCAGTGTCAATGCCATAATTGGACTGAGAAATAAAAGTTACCTAAAGACAAAGAAAAGTAAGTTGGCGGTACAAATCAAGCTATAAATAAGTAAAAATGCCAGGAGAGTAAACTAACCGTCGACGTACAATTACGAGCGGCTATATAAAATAAACTGTGTTATAACAATGACATGATTGTAACATTGAGAAATAATAAGAACTAAATCGTTACTACAGAGAATATATCAATATGCCTAGAAGGCCTCCTGAGTACAGAAAGGGGAAACTAAACCCGAAGGTAATCAGAGTAGCACAGCAGAAGCTGGTGGACCGTATCCCCCATTAGCCAGCAGTGGACTAACAAGTGATCTATCGACCAATACCTTAAACCTAGAGAGCCTAAACCCGAATCCATTTCTAGACCGGTACGGATACCGATAAGAGTCTTTTTATACAGAAACTAAACCATTAACATGGTTAAGACCTTTGATGAGAATATATTGTGAGTTACATTGCATAGAAACTAGAATGCTCAATGAGAATTAAACATCTTGAACCAAGGCTCTAGGAGGGTATAATAGGGATTATGTGGGCGTAATCCATTTTTAAGGGGGGTAGGCACATTGCGTTTGTACTGGGTTATTACCCGTTTGTGGATTGCTATGTGTTGTTTTGGATGCTATGTGTGTGTATTGGGTTATTACCCGTTTGTGGATTGGTTTGAATGCATGGTAGTTATGAATGAATGACTCGGTCATATGACTGCTTATGAGTACGGTATATGAACATTACTGGTACATTGCAACATTATTGAGAACTTGGTCAAGCCACAGATGTGGCGTGGTGCTTATAAGCACAAATGGTGAAATAGAACTGTGGAACTTGCGGGACATGATCCCTTGGTTAGAGAAACGTATTCAGGACTTAATCTATGCACGGTGTGTGTTCCTACAGCCACACGTTGGCTGTGTATATGAGATTGTGTGTGTGAGAATGTTATGTATGTATATGTACGCTCTTATGAATGAATGTGTGTACTGTGGTTTACACCTCATATTGTTATTTGTACATTGCTAATACCTTGGACTACTATGAAAGCTTGGGAGAAGCCGCTAATGTGGTATAGTGCTTATGAACACACTCGGGTAGTGAGAATTATGAAATGTGGGACTTGATCCCTAGGATTAACAAGAATGGAAAACATCAGTAAGGAAGTAACAACTTCGGGACGAAGTTCCTTTAAGGGGGGCTGAAATACCCCGAAAACTAACAGTCCACAATTCGTGAAGGTTAAATTAAATTATGAGTAACCATTATGATCATACAACTAAAACGCGACAAAACAAAATATTGTAACGTTGGTTGTGCGTATATGTATATATATATATGACCATATAATGCGTCGCATTGTTACTTATAACTTCGCATAACATCGTAACAAAAAATAACACGATATCACAGATAGTCTTACATATATAAGTAAGCATGTATATAGTTATTACAAAGAAAAAGAAAAAAGGAGCAGGATGCTCCCACTGAGGTTTAAACCCCGTACCTCTCGTGCCTAGTGATGAATGTCTAACCGATGAGCTGTACCGGATGAGCTGTGCTCGATTTCAATAACAAATACCAATGAATCCAAGCTAGTAGTGAGGCTATTAAGGTAACACACAAAAAAAAAGAATCAAACATATCTCTGTAGCCGGTTTCCTTCTTCCACCTCCTCGATGAATATACAGATAAAAAAAAATACCACAACAGCAAGCTTGCTGTTATCGTTTTCTGGACATGTCAGTAGACTTGGATTCACTCTACATACCATTTCTCTGTTCAAGCGACTCCTTTGAAAAAAACGGGACATTGGTAACTTCCCGACAACAATATCTCCTCTTTATTCCCCTTGCCATCAGCTAACAACAGAGCATAGTGCCCTCTGGTGATACCTCTTTCACGTTCTCCGCCCAAGTCCTCGAATAGCTACCCGAGTGCACCACACCTCTTGTTTCTTTTCTCATATCAGAAACACAGCACATCAAGTTCCCAGCTTGTCGTCCCCTTTTCTTGATCAGTGCACGCCACTCTCGGACAGCAGCATAACCAGAGCAACAGCAACCCAACTGGAACGAAGAGCATACATGCATGCGCTGTGTTGGCTCTCCAGTTCTTCATCTCCTACTCTGTTCAACCGCAACAAGGTACACAGCCTGCTATCCCACCAGATTTCACACTCAGTTACCACCACTACAAGGCAGTCGGTTTCCTCTGCATGAGACAATGAAAACTCCAGCCTGAGTTCCCATCTTTAACCTACTCACAAGCAGAACAACACCAAGAGCAAGGTGCAAGCGTCCCTTCTTGCGCATTCCCTTGCAGTCCATTACTGCCTCTGTTGTTTCCAGTTTGAACCTCAAAAGGGTAATCACTCTAAACCTCTTCTTTTCACTACTGGTTGCCCGACAACAAAAATATATATATGCACGCTGCTTCAGTCTTGTTTTGAGACTTTCCCTTCACGCGCCAGAGAGGAAGAGCTCCAGCTTCTTTCGAGCCCAAGTAGACCTCCAGGAAACGGATTACAACCGCATGGAGAGACTTGGAGTTCTAGCCTTTCTCGAGCATGGGAAAACCATCTATCATCTGCAATGATCATTTCCATCCCACGCACCAGACTGAATAGCAGGGACCGAAAACAGCTCATTCCTTGAACTGGGCTGCACTGCTCATTTGAAACGAGGGCTGGAATAGTTCATTTTCTGGAACAGAAGTTTGACACCCTCTGTCTCACCTTGCTAGGCATACTGTTGCACTGCTCACCAGATTAGAGAGCATTAGCCGCAACGGCTGATTCCATAACTGGTAATATACTCCAATCCATCCTCTTCTCTTTACCGGCTGCAATAATGCGAGATTTAGTTTTTCCCAACAATAATGATTAATTTAATTGGCCTTATTCAGGGAGTAGATTTGGATTAGTGAATGCAGGTGGTTAAATAACCGTGAAGTAGCTCTTATGTTACAGATCCCGTAGCATACACAAACATGTAGGTAATAGATTAGCCCAATGAATCTGCCGTGGGTAAGTGTACACAGCAGGTGTGTTAATGAATCTGTTGATAAATTAAGTTAAATCTTAAATGATTGCTTTTATATAGTTAGTTATTTACGTAGTTGTGATGGTAGTGCTTGAGCAGTGAGTATTAATGTTATTTGGGTTAACCGAGTATAAGTTAGTGGCTATGAGTAGAAAAGAGTTGTAGCTTAACATTGATTTATAAATGGATGTGTGCACTAACTGACCAGGGGGGGATATTAAGTGGGAGTTGATCTTTAACACACCTAAATAATTTATTCACTCCTTGGGAAAACTAGGAATCAGAGAACAGAAGGAAAAATAACAGGAATCAGTTTCATGGTTTTTCTGAAAAACTTGTTCTCTGTATACCCTGGTACAGAGGGATTTGATGGAGTGTAGGGTGTTAATGTACCTGAAACACTTATAAAATACCTTGGTAAGTTGTAAGTGCATTGGGTTGATTAGAAAACAGATAAAAGGACAGATGAATAACAACAGAAAAGAAAGCATGTTTCAATCTCATGATTTCAGATTTTCATATCTTGGTTTTCTGTGTAAAGAATTTTGGGAGCATTCTAGGCTATTCTGGGTCTGTGCTTGTATTCTAAAACTTTATAACACACTTAATCACTTGAGTAAACGAGGCTGGAGAATCAAAAAAAAAAAGAGAAACAGATCAGAAAAAACCAACACGAGATAGAAGAGGATGTAGCAGTTTTTTTTTCCATGTTTCAGTTTCAGATTTCTGTCTTGTTAGGGATCTATATCACTTTGAGTCTGTTGGAACCTAGAAACTATCACACCCTAAACTACTGGAATTGGTAATGTGAGAAAACTGAAAAGAATCAGCTCATGAGCAAACCAGGTTGGAAAACAGGCAGAGAACAAATCAGGAAAATGTAGCAGGTTGTAATTTCAGATTTCATTTATAAGTTGCTTCTGTGTGGTTGTGTTGCAGTGGGGTTAAGTCGGCTGTATTGGGTTGGAAATTGATTTAAAACCCTGCTATCCTACCTACCTGCGAGAGGGAACAATGAGAGAAAAAAAAAATGGAGACAAGTTAATACATTTACAGAGAAAACAATAGAAGGTATATTCAGTCTTCATGTTTCAGTTGTCATTTCTGTCAGTTCGGTATGAATTGGTACAGAGGGAATTAGAGGAGGTTGTAGTGGCTTGATAATGAGTCTAAAACGTTGATAACACGTTGTCTAAGTTGGCATACTCATTGGGGGAGAAATTAGAAGTCAGATTAAAGGATAAGAAGAAAGATAGTAGAAAGGACACCAGTTTTGGTGACTTCAGGTTTCAGTTTTTTTTTCCAGATTCGGTGTAGAGAAGTTTTGGTGTGTAGTCTTAGTTCCTTGGGTGGTCGTGGGTTAGAAGCTACTTTAAGACTATTAACTAAGGAGCTAAGCATTCGAAGAAAGCAGGAACCAGATTGATGAACAAAAAAAAACCAGAAGAAGAAAAAAAAAACACCAACGTTGGGTTTCAGTTTTCAGTTTTGTTCAGTTCTGTTCGAGGAAGTTTCAGTGATGTGGCCATGTTGTCATGGGTCTACTTCAAGATTGGAAACATATTAAACACTTAACTAATAAGCTAAGACAGTTGAGGGAAAGCCAGAGTATCGAGTAAAAAGAAAGATAGGAAAGGATGGAACCATTTGGCGTTGCAGTTTTCTGCAGCTCTTAGTTTCTGCGCCATGAAATTCCCAGAAGCATTAGCAGCACTGTCTTGGATTGGTATTGTGTTTAAAACCTAGCTAACACACCTAGATCGGTGGGTGGTAAAGACTTAGGGGAAAGATTAGAATTCAGTTTAATTAACTAGAAGAAGGAAAAAGAGGAATATGCTGAGGTTGTTTTCAGTTCTCTATAATTGGCAACCTTTGTATAATAGTGTTACAGAGGTTTGAAGAGTGTTACAGAGGGTTAGAAATGAACCTAAAACGTTTCTAACTGGGTGAACTAGGCTGGTATATACATTTGGAAGGTTGGGAGTTAGTTTAACATACTGAAAGAAGAAGCAAGAAGGAACATCCAAATTCAGTTTTCAGGTTTTTCGATAGTGGGCAGTTTCTGTATAATTAAGCTACAGAGGGTTAAGAGTGTTGTATTGGCTTGTTAATAAAACTAAAACCTAGATAATGCACTTAGTTAGGTTTGTAACACTTGGGAGAGGTTAGGAATCAACTTAAATGCAGTAAAAGAGAAGTGGGGAGCAAGGGGTGTACAGATTGTTGTTTCAGTTTTCTGAAACTGTGGCTTCTGTAAAAGGAAGTCCTTGAGGTGTTATCAGGGTTGTTCTGCTCTAATCATGAGTTTAAAACATAGCTAATATGCTTGGGTAGAGAGGGAGTCACTTGGGGGAAAATTATACACCAGTTCTGATAACTTAAATATGGAGTCGAATGAAGATATGTGCAGATTGTGTTTTCATTTCGGTATTGCTCTCTATTCTGTCTAGGGGGTTTCAAGGTGACTAACAGCGCTGTATTAGGATGGTTATGAATATAAAATCGTGTTAAGACACCTAACCAAACTACCACACACCTTGGGGAAAACAACAATAAGTTACTACCATTAGAAGCTAAGAATAAAGAGAGGTACCAATTGAGTTGTGAGTTTTATTCTGAGGTTCTATGTAAGTAGATTTTTGCATTAAGTTAATTATGAGTGCTGAGCTGCACTAGGATGCCTAGTTGTGAGGGAATACGTTCTGGGCAGGTTAAAATCAATCGTAAGTAAACTCGTTACATGATTGTGCGTGAAGTGCCCTAAAACACTAGTTAGAGAGAACTTAGTAACATGTAAAATGTTGGTGCAAGTGCCCTAGGAGTAAGGTAAAATTTTAGGTTGGGAAGTACTAAGGGCTAATAGGAGTTGAGCATTCAAAGATTCACCCAGGGAACAACCCCGTTAAAATGAGATAAACTAGGAAGATGTTATAAAGGTCGTCACATGAAATCATAAACTGACACATTGTTTTAATCAACGTTAGGGCCGTAACGAGCACCAATCGGGACCCCGTGTGTGAGACAATTTTGCTACTGATCCAGGTATGGACATGTGTGGTTCGTATGTTGCCGTGTTACACGGCTTGTGTGCTGTGTGCCTTGTTTGTTTATGACCACAAGACTAATGCATGAAAACGAATGTTTGTTTTACCGTGCTTATTTGTCTGTTGTGAGCTTGTGTAAGGCATGTGAATGGATTAATTATTTTCCTTGCTTACCTGCTTGCTATTATTGTGCATATTGTTTGCACGCACACAGTAGTGTAGTCCCTTCTCGTTGATGAATCCTTGAGATAAAACACAACGAACTTCGTAAACAAACCAAAAGAACTATAAAAAAGGGAAGACTCCTCTTAACTATAGAGGACCTCTAAAGACACCCACTATGGTGTCGAGTTATCAAAGATAATGATAAGCCAATACATTGAGAATGAATAGGGAGACGGACCCTTTGTATCCGGGGTAAAGACCATAACATTGAGAAGGAATAGGGAGACGGACCCTTAGAATCCGGAGCAGAGGCTAGTAACATTGAGAATGAATAGGGAGACGGACCCTTTGTATCCGGGGTAAAGACCATAACATTGAGAAGGAATAGGGAGACGGACCCTTAGAATCCGGAGCAGAGGCTAGTAACATTGAGAATGAATAGGGAGACGGACCCTCTGTATCCGGGGTAGAGACCAGAACATTGAGAAGGAATAGGGAGACAGACCCTTTGAATCCGGAGCAGAGGCTAGTAACAAGGAAAAAGGAATAGGGAGACGGACCCTTTGAATCCGGAGCAGAGGCTAGTAACATGGAAAAAGGAATAGGGAGACGGACCCTTGGTATCCGGGGCAATGGCCAGTAACATTTAAAAACCAGAGAGAAAGAGCTATCCGGGAATGGAGGATTAGCTATGGACAGGATGTACTCCAAATTGTGGTGATAAGAGAATTCACAAGTAACCATTTAAGAAACAAGGAAAGATTGGCACCTATATGATATGGTCGCGGGACCTAAACTATACCCCCGACCTGGTGCAAAGAAAGAGAAAGAAAATACACATTATGAGAACAAGAGAAAATAAATGAAAACACACAACGCTCGTACGATCCCATAGTGAGGATCATGGGTATTACATACCTATGCACACTTTTATTATGTACATGATTGCTGTTGTGATACTAGCAGCTCGTTGTGCTTGGTTGTTGTTAATGTGTTACTACCTTTAAGTGTGTATGATACTATGATGTACTGTGGTGTGTTTTACTGCTTTATTATAGCATGTAAATTGACTTAATAATATTCGACCAAGTAGTCGTGTGGCCCGGTAACATGCGGGCTACACACGTTCATACTCAGCGTAGTTTGCTGAGTCCTTCCCAAACCAAATTTTTACAGGTATTATGCCGGACGAACGGAGCGTAGGCGGGATGGCTATCATGGGGGTAGTCTATCTGGGCAGGACTTCTGAGTTTGGAATAGTATGTTAGTGTATGGGTTGTTACTAAACCCGTGTTTTACTTTTCGGTTTATGATTTAGTAACTGTATTGTAGACACTCGGTTTTTGGAATTGTATCTTGTATTATATATGAGTTTTGATGGAGAGCTGTTTCCAGTCATGCAGACCGTAACTAGTATTAGTGATGTGGTCTGTCAACCACGTGGGTGGTTGGCATCTGTAGCACCCGGATGATATCGAGAATCCGCTGCGTAGTTATTATGTAATATGACTAGGAGCTTGATTTTGTACTATTGGACGTTTATTCGGGGGTGTTACAAGTACACTACAATTGAAATAATAAGGGTAAGAAAGTAAGTATATGAGTATGAAAACAAGTGTAAAAGTAACCAAGCAAGTTGAGAGTATAAGAACATTAAGTACACCGGGATAACGGGTAAGTAGGGAGTAGTAATTATTTGTGTATCGTAAGAGTATAGTATTAATAATAATGTTGAAACATTATCAGTGGAACAAGTGTGAACCAAGGAACAAGGGAACACGTGTTAAAGCTAACTCCGGTGGAAGGTATGATTTCCTCATGCCTCGTATGCTAACCGAGTTACGTTGATTTGTGTGCTGTATGCCGGCTAATCAAGACTAAAGCATGAAAACGGTTTATTGCCTTTCATTATATGTCTTGCTGTATGTTGATTGAGCTAACCTTCTTGATTGATTGTGTGGCTTTACTTAGTGCGTAGACCGACTCATAGATGAGTCTTATTGTGTAATGACTCGTAGTGAGAGTCATGTGTGAATTAATGGAACCGTAGCAACGCACTAAACCAACGAACCAATAAACGATAACGTAAACCAATGAACTCACTAGAATGTGAGAGAGTGTACGGGAGTAATAACCTTCCGATAACGGTAGGAGAAACGAAATGAATAATCCACAAACAAAGGTAGTGGAAGTACATAAGTAACCTATATTAGAGGAACTAATCTTGGTGCAAAACATGAACCATGAGAGTAGTAAAGAATGATGAGGGATCTCCAAACCCTTAGCAATTAGTCGACCCATTATGAGAGGACCCGACTGATGTAAGTATGTCCCGAACATGAGAGTATTCGATATGTTGGGGAAACCCTTAAATCTGAGGATACTAGTCGGTAGTAATTCCCTAAGCCGGTATTCGTACTCATTAGAGATACTTCTAGGCTAATCCATGAGATTGTATTGTGCTCTGAGAGAAGAGTGTTGGGAATATGAGTAGTCCAGTAAGAACGGACATTGAGTATTTGAGGAGCTAAGCGTATAGCCCTCGTATTGTAGGTCCGGTGGCGAGTCTTGTGTATGACTCCGCCTAGAGGCCAAGTAATGAGTATTGAGTATTGCGTACGTATGAGTAAAGTAATGAGTATCGAGTAAGAAGCAAGAATGAGTATGTAATGAGTACCGAGTATTGAGTACGTATGAGTAAGTATCGAGAATTGAGTATGTAAGAGTAAGTATAGAGAATTGAGTAGTGAGTATGCACTAGTATAGTAACGAGTACAGAGTAAGGATCGGGTACGAGTAAGGCATTGAACATGGAGTGATGAGTATGCAAGAGTAAGGAGTAAGTATGAGTAGAGTAACGAATATCGAACTCAGTACGAAGAGTAACGAATGTATAACAAATATGAACGGTTGACTAATGAATTGTCTTCCTCAGTAAGTATTGAACTTGTATATTTATGTAGGTATCTTTGATTGTATTGTTGTAGTATGAGTATGTATGTATGCATGTAAAATGAACTCCATGTATATCCGACCCAAAGTAGTCGGCGTACCGCGGTTAGCACGCGGTATATGCGGATTTCATATTCAGCGTAAGCTGACCCCCTCGGGGGACCGTTTTTAGTGTGTAGGTACCGAAGCTGTTCACCGTTCGAGAGAGTAGGACGGGGACTGCTACATAAGCATGGGTAGTTGAAAAAAAAGGGGAATTGTACTTGTAACGTAGTATGAATTTGGAAGTCTAGACTATATCGGTAATGTAAGGATTGTAGTATGCTCGGTATAGTATTGTGTTGGAGTTGTATCGAATTATGGATTAGTATGCAAGGGAAAGTAATGTATTGTGTAGAGCACTCGGTATGTTCATATTCATCAGACCGATAGTATGTAGTATTGTAATCCGCCTTGTTAGTCACGTGGGTGACTAACGGCATTGTACACCCGCCGTTGAGTAAGTAAAATCCGCTGCGAAGGTAAGTATTTGTACAGTAATGACGGTATTAGCGGTAGGGGTGTTACACTGATTCACAACCGATTGGGAGAGCGAGACGTCTAAAGATCTCGATTCACCATTGCATAAAATCATACAGAAACATAAGGTATAAACTCGTAACTTTCGGCTCCGATTTCTTTCTGTGTAGTGCAAGTTAGAGTGAGTTCTTGCTATCATTGTGTAGAGCTAAGTTTCCTCTTTAGATTAAGCCCAAGAACAAGTTTTAACTCAATCTATACTGAAACTTATAGCGTTGTAAAGTTGGCTACTCAATCGGTTCGTAAAAGGGGAATTTTTCCAGAAACCGAAATCGAATTCATTCGATTCTTGCAATTCCAGTAAGTTTTCTTCAAATTCCTTCGACCTTGCTAATCGGCTTTACATTATAGGTCAAAACCATGTTCCAATTGCATCAATTAAGCCTTAGATTGAGTGAATATGTGAGATTTGTATTCGGAAAACCGAAACAAACCCTAACTTCGAACTAGAATCGTATTTGATGTACACTGCATTATAGCTAGCGAAATTGGTATCAATGGAACCGGAATTAAATTTCGAATCTAATGGAACAAGAATCACTAAGTTTCGTTCTGTGGTTTAGGAGAAATTGTTGAATTCGTACTCGAGTGTTGTTTGGTAATCGCTGATGAACTAGAGATTCAGGGACCGTCCGATCGGGTTTTAAAGATCTGGACGGTCGAGATTATTTCGTGGTTAATGAGGAGTATTTTGAGTTTTATAATATTTCAGATTTTAACTCTAACTTGTTGAATTTATTTAATGGTCTTCCCGAATGTGTTTTGACTTGAAATTTTAACCATAGATTCCTTATAAAATCTAGTTTATTTTGTTGTAAATTAATGTAGTTTTGGAGTTTTTAAACGTAAGTTATGATTTTTGCAAGTTACGGGTATTATGGAATTATTTGGTAAATTAAAAAATATATTTTTATGAAATGAAAATTTTAGAATATGTATAAAATGTTATAGTTACTGTATATTAAATTTGGGAATTTTTGGACAATGGTAAATGGGTTTAAAAATTGTGTTTATGAGTTTTTCATGAGAATAACTTATAATATATGGTTTTTAATGTAACAAAAATTAAAGTATGGTTTGTTAATAAACTTTTAAGCTGGGAAAGATAAGGAAAACTAAATTAACATTTTATAACAGTATGTTTATAAATTATTTGAGTATTAGCTTTTAAGAGAAGTGAAATTATTTACATATACGTATATATACTTATATGGGAGAATTAAAATAGAAACTTATGTTAAATCAAGGAATTTAATTATTCTACATCTTATTTATTATTTTATATGGGAGTTTATATTCTTAATCAAAACTAAGGAAAATATATATATATATATATATATATATATTCACTTATATAAAAAGGGAATGAAGTAGTAACTTAGGGTAAAACGGGGAGCTAATAAATCAACACTTATATTAACTAAATATTATAGGAGCTAGTATCCTAAGATATAGTAAAAGAAATACTTTATGAAACTTACATGAAATGCAGATAAATGTTGAAGTAATAAGATAATTTAAATACAATAAGCTACATAGGGATGTCTTAATTAAATTCTAATACAGGTATACGTATATATATTAAATAAATAAAGGAAAACACTTTTTTTTATAAACCGTATATCGGTTGTGGTTATGCCTAAAAGTTATTAAACATAATTAAATACAATAAAATTTCTTAAAAATGTTATGGATAAATCTTAATACATAAAGATATACATATATGTATATAAATACATTAAAATAGATGAGGGAAATAACATTCCCTGTGATAGTTATAATAAGAAGAATATATATATTAAACCTTAGGATTTTAATCGGTGTGTAATTAAATAGTCATTAATAACTTAAGGGTTAATTACACAACATAAACATAATACGGTCTTGGGTTAACTCACTAAGCCCAAGTCTATGAACTCCAAAAGCCCACTTAAACAATTTAAAGAGAGGTTGGGCCATTCTCGGGGTTAAATCCTAAATCATTCCAGTTTAAACGAAATGGGCCTAACAAAGGATTTAATTAACAAAAAAAAGCCCAAACCTTTGTGAGAGAATAATGCTAAACCTGGAACTATAAATTAGTAAGAATGGAAGGTTGTTTAGTTTATAAGTCCCGTAACTAATCGACACTTGGAACACATTAATTATAGGTTACTATTGAGGGAACACTCGTTCAAAGTTAATTATTGTTCTTCACATACCAGGTACGATTTCTCGTACTCTTATGCTTTGCTAACAAGACTTAAGGGATGTTTGTGACAAACACTAACTGAGCTAAAGTGGATTTCTAAAAGGAAATGGTTGTGTGACTAACTCAGCTTGTGTGACTAACTGAGCCTTGAATGTGAAACTTACATGGGTATTGGTTCCTTCTATTTGGTTGTCCCATTAGACATTAACTGCTTAGGGTTTACGCTTCTGCACTCCGTAGGACTGAGTGTTTTGGTATTGCTCTGGGTAGTTAGTGATCTAGTGGGAATATGGAGAAGGACAATCTTGGTAATTCTTCTTTTGACTCTGGACATCGTTTCGTCCATGAGCTGGGTCTTGTTGTTTCGACGTGCGCGCGTATTCAATGGTAACAGTGAGGGCCTGTATATCCCCTGTCCCAAAAGGGACGTAGTAGACAGTGAGGGGCTGTATATCCCCTGTCCTAAAAGGACGTACTTGGCAGTGGGGGCCATCTCTCCCAGTTGTTTTGTTTCCACTCTTGAGTTATGGGTTCTTGGATCTCTTCTTTCATTCCTAGTCCTTGTGACTACTTGGGTTTTCTACTCCTAACTGGAATTGGTTCCAACTTGAGCATTGGATGTTCACTAACTCATGGTGTGGTTTTTGGATTGACTAAGTTTACCTTTCTATTAATTGTCTTTTTCCTTAACTTGTTATCTTGATTTTGTGATTTGTGAAATGCCTTGTTCCTCTGTGTGGTTTAAGTGATTGTATTCAAGCTATCATTTATTTAACAGTTGTATTATAAGTTTGTTTTTTGAGGATCATACCAGTTCCATTCCAGGGAACTGACCCACCCCTCTCGGGGTGGGCTGCTTGGTTTTATCTTGCAGGTACGAGTTATTTTACAGGTGGCCACGAAGAGAACGAGTGATTGGGATGGGATTAGGTCTTGTGGAGAGTTTATGTGTTTTGTTACTATTTTATTTTTGTTAAGTTTTCTTGAGGTTCAGGCCGTGACAATTGTAATCTTTAAGGTGTAGATTGGTGAGGTTTGGTGCCGGGTGTTTGAAACCCGATGGTCTGTACGCCTTTAGTATTTTATTTTCGCTATAAATATGTTAAATAGGGGCGTTACAGAAATTGGTATCAGAGCGTAGTTACGCTCTGAACCTGAGAAAACAAGCCGAGTGAAATACTTAGGTTATATTTGCACTTAAAACTGGGGAACTGGGGTAGAATTGGGAAGTGAGAATTCCAGAAAGGCGCATGACCCTTACCCCATACTTACTTTACTACTTACGTTTTACTTCACATACCTACGAACCGTCCTTAGGACGTTATAAATATTTCATATATTACTACATAGATATTTAGACTCAACAACACGCCTTTTGAGTAACAAAACCGTCATACCAGCTAGATGTCTCGAAGAGGAGGAAGAGGAGCTGGTCCCTCAGGAGGCTATGGACCCGACACTGTCACCCCAGAGGTCATAGCGCAGATTGTGACAGCTGCATTAGCTCAGCAGCAGGCTCAGATCAAACAACCACCACCGCCACCACCTAATGGTTCCCGGGAGTTCAACTGGCTGAAGGCAGTCAACGACCTTCGTCCCCCAGTCTACGAAGGCCAGCCAGAACCGAATACCTTAGAGAGATACATCGACGAGATGCAGAAGGCCTTCACCTCTCTGCACATTCCAGCGGGTCGCCAGGTGGACATAGCGGCCTACTTTCTCCAGGGTCTCGCGCATCGATGGTGGCAGACCGCCAGAGCTGAGCTGACTGCCCAGGCGGACTTCGGCTTCCCAGCCTTCTTAGTGGCCCTAAGAGCCAAGTCCTATCCATCCTACCTACAGAAGAGGATGAGGAGTGAGTTTGAGCAGCTGAAGCAAGGGAGTTCCTCTGTTGCTGAATATTATAATAAATTTGTGGAGCTGCTCGCTGTTATTGGAGAGGGAGCTTACGCTCCGAGGTATCTGGTGGATAAATTCCACACCGGCTTGAACTTCAGGATCATGACTATGATCAGTTCCACCAGAGGGATGACCCTACAGGTATGGAACATGATTTAGAATTTCTGGTACCCAAAGATTTTCCCACTAACACATATTGTCACCACAGGAGCTAGCGGATGACGCGAATGACTGCGAGACCACCATTGCCTATCAGGACTCTGTGCTAGGCAAGAGGAAGGGAGATGGTGGAGGAGGGAATGGAGGAAGCTCTTCCCAGGACCATGACAAGAAAGGGAGATTTTTCAAGGGAGGGAACGAGAAAGCCATTGTCTCGTATCATGCGGGTGCTAAGCCCCTCTGCTCCCAGCCATTTAGGGGTGAGATAAATTAGAATCCCCAATGTGGTTATATTTTGTTATCACGTTACTAACCTTGAAACTGAAACAGGAAACCAACCTGCGAGGAAGTACTTCCGCAAGTGGTGCTAGAAGGACCACCCGGGCAAGGATTGTAAGGGAAACCTGGTAGATTGCAACCACTGCGGTAAGAAGGGGCACAGATCGTTTGAATGCTTCCTGAACCTGGATTCCAGGAACTACAAGCCACGCACCGGGAACTCTGCTAGAGCCCCAGCTGCTACTACTACTGGAGGAGGTCGAGGTGGCACAGGAGGTGCTGGACCATCTACCAGCCGCCCTGCCCAGAGCCATCCATAGAGGCCGGGACAGAACTACCCCCAGAGGCTGGGCAAGGCACCGGTCCTTAACATGGTGGACCGCGTCGAGGCAGCAAGTGATGACCCGAGTTCACCTGGTGAGGACTACTTCCCTCACGAAGAGGCTTATACCCTTATTTTCTTTACATTCCATTGGCTAGTTTCTCTTTGTCAATGTAAAAGGGATGAACTATAAACCCTTTCACTAGTAGGAAAATAGCCTATTTCTGCGGTTGTAAAGGGCCTATTTCTGCGGTTTACAACCGCAGAAATGAGCACTGCAGAAATAGGCAGTATTTTTTTTTTGGTTTTTCCTTTCCAGCTTATTAATGCACCCAAATACACCACAAAATTAAAAAAACCTGTAAAGACATTGTATAACGCTGCCACCACAGTGGGGTGCCTCAGTAGCATACTATAAACCCATAAAGCGGCCATAATCATCGGCACGCATCAATAAATGCAAGAAAGCAAGAAAATTCATAACAAAAATAAGGATTAGTTGTACACTTCACCACACTCTCCACACCACACTCCATTACAATATACAATTCACTACGTTTCAATCTAATGAAGTACATAATAACAAAACTAACTTTCAACGCAAACTAACTTAAGAGGAATCAACTAAGTACGTCGATGGAGATAAATTCTGCCCAATCCTCGAGGATTTCAGATATGTGCCTCTCTTCATAATTTCCAATGCCCACGATTTCTTCGAAAGCCTTGAACAAACAAAAATGAATAGTTAATGAGACACTACACAAAGAATGACAAAGAATAAAAATACATATAAACCAAGACTTTCAAAGATAGTTTTATACCTTGTCCAATGATTTTTCTGGCTAAAACTTGGATGATGCTACTAAGTCATGCATAAACCTCATAACATAGTAACCACATTCTGATCCACCAGGCTGTACTGGACACTATACATTCACACATTGCGTTATCAGTCATACTTGCAGGTCTACTATTAACATGTTAACTATTTGCACAAAATAAGTAAAACTACCTTCACTGCAGTCCAAGGGATGTTCTTCGGTGTCTTTTGCAATGCACGTAGTGCAGCTTTGAAGCCACTATACAAAATAAATAGTTTGAATGTAATACACAAATTAATCAAATTTAACGAAATAATTTATTAAGTTATGACAATTGTTGAATAATTTAAATAGCTCACCTCATTAGAGCCGCTGCTATCGTTGGCTTCTTGGCACTCGTACCAAGTGAGTCGAACTGTAAGACTCTTGGGTATTTCATGGCCAAAACCAACAACGACCAATGACGACTGCTCACGTAATGAATAAAATTGAAATCATAACATGGATAACATAACTTATAAATAAAATGTAATAAGATATGGAAGTATGACTTACCCTTGATAATATGGCAGCATAATGTATGACTTGTCTGCACATTCATATATTGTGTTCGTCAAGTACCGCAAAAGACCTTCAGGATCCATTGACATAGTCACTTCATAGCAAGTAGCAGGGCATAGGAATCCGAAGCTGTTAGTCTGATGATCTGTATCGCCTTAGAATACACATGCCTGTACCATAAAGACAACAACATTAGTGAATGGCGTTAAAGTACAAAAACTAATTCAAGTATTTCATTAATATAGGAAAAGGTTTGAGATCGCTCACATGCTAGCTGACTTCAGAATTGACACATTTAACCAGTCTCTCTTGAATACATCAACGAAGTCGGACATATATATATTGAACGTATGAGTCTGTCCTTCGAAAGAGTGGTGGTGAAAAAGACCGTGACTATCCTCCACTTGGATCCTATCACTCTGAGGTGACGTCATCAACAAGGCCGAGTGCAGAAGTCTCATGTTCTGTGACAACCCATCCAATATGTTCTTCTCTACTAAAGCAGGTCTCATCATGAAATTGGAGGTTGCCCCGTGAGAGCTGGTGTGCCAACAATTTTTCCTTTTCCTTTAGAAGTTTTTTTTACTTCTCATTTTCCTAAGTTGTTGATTAATTAAGTTTAAGTGACTCACTCTAAACCATATACTAATTGAAATATTAGATAATTATAATTTTAGAGTAAGCGTTAATTGTGTTTACCTGGCCCGAGATTTTGACCCATGTACCCGGCCATTGGATTGTAGCTGTTTGAATAGAGCGAAGTATGTTTCTCTGTCCTAGAGGTACCGGTATAGCAACATCAGCATATTCTGTCACATAATCATCTACAAGCACCCGGACATACCCCTGCCGTAGTGGTTCACCGCCAACGGTGTCTGTACGAGATGAGGGAAACAATTTACCCCACGCCACCTTAATATCCTCACCTCCCATCGGCATGAACAGCGTGCATAAAATGGGTTCCTGAACATTAAGTAAAGAAGGGTTAAATGAACACAATCGAAGTAAATAGATGATTCTAAATAATTTATTTTCTAAGTTAATGTGACTAAACCTTAATAGATGCATATGGATATGGATCTATCAACTGCACACTACTCTGCCGTACTGGTGTGCCCTCCTCCCTATCAGCTGATGGTGCAGGGGCTGGTCTAGTCACCTCCTGACTGCTGCACATTTGTGAGCGTATTTTAGTCATCTCCTCTGCAACCAACTGATGAACATTCTACCTAAGCCTCTGCTCAATATCAGCAGTAACCTTCAAATGTTCCTCATAGCTGATCATCTTTCCTTGTGAGCCTTTCCTAGACCCCGGATTGCCAAAAGCTTGGCGGATACCAACTTGTCCACCAAAACCAATAGCACGACCAGGATGATCCACCTTTCCAAGAGCACGAGAAAGGGGATCATATTGTCTGTTCAAAGCCCAAGAACCCTCAGTAACTTGAGATTGTAACTCTTCCTATAAATCACAAAATAACAAAATTCATTAATATACAGGTACACAAACAAATATTAAACTTATGTACCGAAATTAGATACTCACCATTTGATTTATAATCTCTCTCGTGGCATCATCGTACTGAGGATTTTCCGGCGTCGAGTTTTTTGGCACTCGACTCAACTCCCACACCTTCATCCTCCTGTCGCTGGGACCCACATCCTTTGGAAGCAAGCCCTTTTGCTCCCACTCTGGTACGCGTTCGGCAATACTTTTACCACCTAAGTGATGTGGGTATAGATTTTTCTTCGCATTTGCCTATTGTCTTGCACGAACAGCCTACAAATACATATGTAACGTGTAAGATACAAATAAGCAAATAAAACTGCCAAAATGTATAAAAGACAGCGTTGAATATTAGCTCTACCTGTACTCTGGCGTGTGATGATACTCCGCAAACCGCGTCCACTGCTCCTCAGTGATGCCCTCGTACGCCTCCCAGGGTGGCAGTTCATCGCCTCCTTCTGCATCATCATCGATTCAGGGTCTTGATACGCAGCACCATGAATGTACTTGTCAGAGAGCCATTTCCTATGGTCGCGTAACTGTCGCCCCATTTTTTTCAGGATATCATCCTTAAGAGAAGGATCAATGCAGAAACGACTCTACATAAACAATAATTAGTCATTTAGTAACACAAGTAACGAGAAACTCTAAAATCATATAACATATTATAAAAAAATAACACACCTGAAGAAGCCCAAACATAGTGTCCTTCAATGATTGTGGCACTTGCTTCCAATTGTGATTTATGTCGCAGTAAGTTTTGACCAGGTGGCCAGCATATGCAGTATAATCACTCTTCCAATTACCGTATGGCTGGTTGAACTCATTGAACCAAAGGCTTCGTGGGGGGCCTTTAATTGCCTTCAGTGCACGGGTGGCACCTCTCTTCTTCACCTTCTTTCCGGAGGAGGAAAGCTGGTGGCTCTGTCACCTGCTGTGATGGACAAGCCTCATCCTCCGGTGGGTGAGTTGTCTTCCCCTTCTTTCCTCCTCGTGTGGCCCGTTTTGCTGGTCCTTCTGATGAGGATCAGCTTCTTCAATGGGCTGGTCCATAGGGTGATCAGCCACTGCAGTAAAGATAAGTTAGTCAAATTAATTGGATGAATTTATAATGTAAAGACAAATGTTGAACAAGTCAAGGAAAATATTAAACATAACATACCATAAATACTTCTATGATTTGGTGTTATCAACCCAACACCCTCGTCATGGTCTGATCGTGCATAAATCAAGTCGTTTTGAGTATCATCATTTAAATCCCGCAACCCCGTAGGAAACAATGTTGTTCCTTCAATCGTCTCATTCTCATCATCATCATCCTCATTTTCATTTTCAATCAGGACCGGTCTTCTACCTGGAAGAACAACAGACCATCTGGAGTCTTTTAGATCCTGAACATACCACGCTTGGTCACAATCTTTTCCCATAACAAACTGATCATCCTTAAAACTGGCACATGTGAGATCAACCAAGGTAAGACCTCCATCGTTTTGGATTCCACGTCGGTTGTCCACCCATTTGCAGCGGAACACTAAAAACAATCAATATGGTAGTCTAGCTCCCAAATGCCTCGATAACACCGTAATACCAACTGGAGCTCCTCACTGGTTGAGACTGGTTACCGATGTGGTACTCATTGAATGCCTTCTATTTTTACTCCACTGTTCTGGTTTATTGATTTAATCTTGGCGTGCAGTGTAATAAGTATACCCACTAATGTCATACCCCTCAAATGATACAATATTAGGTTCAGGTCCTATGCTAAAAATCTGATTTCTTCATTGACAACTTCTGAATTTGATGACGCTTTTTCAAAGACATAATATTTGAACCATTGGACAAACGTCGTTTTGTTCTTTCATAAGCCAAAGATGGTTTCTGGTAGGATTTTGTTGTCTCAACTCATTCATATGAGCATCAAAGAAGGGTTCAACAGCCTCAAGGTGTTGTAACACAAACAGATGTGCTTGATCAATCAGTTGACGTGGTACTTGCACAATCTTTCTTCCAATGACACTTTGCCTTTATATCTGCCGTAGTGTCTTGGTTTTGGGATACCAATTGATTCTGCTTCATTCAGATAATCAGTCACAAATTCTGTGACTTCCTCAGTCACCGTTGCTTCAATTATGCTCCCTTCTGGTCGATATCTATTCCTCATTCTACCCTTTAGAATACCCATGTATCGTTCAAAAGGGTACATGTAGCGTAAGTAGACCGGACCACAATATTGGATCTCTCGAACAATGTGGACTATCAAGTGCACCATTATGTCAAAGAATGATGGTGGGAAATACATCTCTAATTGACATAATGTGACCACAATTTCACGTTGTAGATCATCGAGAGAGTTTACATCAATTACCTTGCAGCAGACAGTATTGAAGAAGAAACACAATCTGGTTAACGATTTCTGACATCATTTGGCAATATCCCACGGATTCTACTGGCAGAAGATGTAACATCAATACATGATAATCGTGAGATTTCATGCCTAACAGTTTCAAATCCTTCATATCAATGTTCTTCCAGTTTGAAGAATATCCAGACGGTACTTTTACCGAGTGTAGACATTTACAGAAGCTGATCTTCTCATTCTTTGAAAGTGTGTAGCATGCAGGAGGTAGGTATATTCGTCTCTCATTCTCCTGTGGGTGTAACTCTTTTCTTATACCCATGACTTGCATGTCTTTTCTCACTTTCAATCCGTCTTTCGTTTTGCGGGTATGTTGAGCAAAGTCCCACTCACTGCCTCACCAACATTCTTTACGATGTACATGAAATCCAAACAGTGTCTGACAGGCAGATGACGCCAATACGGTAAATCCCAGAAGATAGAGCATTTTTTCCAAATGTTCTTTGCCGGTTTTGATGTGTTTCCAAAGACGTTCACAATGTCCTTAACCTTTGCATACACTTCCTCAGAGGTCAAAGGTAGACGGGCCACTCAAGTCTCGGCCTCACCATTGAACAGTTTCTTCTTCTTACGATAAGGGTGATCTTCAGGTAGAAAATTAACATCGATGACACATGTAAACATTCTTACCACAATTTTGTAAACGGTCCGAACATGTGTCATCCTTGCACACCGGACATGCAAATGTTCCTTTCACAGTGTATCCAAACAAGTTCCCGTATGCAGGGAAATCGTTGACCGTACAGAACAACAACGCCTTGAGCGTGAAATTTTCCCTTGCATAAGCATCATACACAACGGTTCCCTCATTGTAACACCCCAACCACCACCGTACACTTAACATCAAACTGCAGCGGAAATCTCAACTCATCCATTACTTCATTCAATGGTGTTACACGCCGTTAACCACCCACGTGGCTAACAAGGCTATTACATGTACATTTGTATCGGTCTGATGGACTAGATTCCCGAGCAACTACACAATACAACCCTTCTTCCATTTCCAACATTTATTATATACATACATTCCCACTGTACCGAGTATTTACAACTGATGCCGACAACAATATCGGTCTTACTACACCTACTGTATATATACACTAAAATGAATACCTATGTACAATGACTACCCCGTCCTACTCTCGAACGGCTTCCAGCTCTCTGTACCTGAAACAGGAAAAGAAGAGAAAGGGTGGCCCCCAAGGGGCTCAGCACCTTTGCTGGTATGGTAATCCCGCAGCCCACATGCTACCGGGCCACGCACAACTAATTGTCGTCTTAGCATGCAGTTGATTATATTTAGATCATGCATACAAGCCATAAACACACAACACTTTGCATACACCCAACAATAGGGCTCAAAATATATCCAACACATCCACACTTAACAAATCATCCAATGATTCCTTTAACCCTAGAGTGGCTCTCCTCTAAAACGGAGCTACTTCCTTAATGAACGACACGTACCCATTAATCGGGTTATCCTTAACGCCTCTTGTCACAAACTGGGATTCATTTCCATGATCCACACACTCCATTTCCTACAACATATCTCATTCCTCACATAACAAAACATAACAAAACTTTTCTCGTTTCGACATACACGTGATAACATCGCATTCATTTTGAACATCTAACGTATACATATCATAGCATAGCAAGGGAAATTGCCTAGCACCATAGCAACTCATAACACCATAAGATTGGTTCTCACAAGGAACCTTCCACCATAGTTAGTATATATAGTGAGCCTAGAGATTATTGCCAATCTCATGCTAAGCTCGTTACCGTCCAGTTATATCGAACGGTTAACTTAAACCCAAGGTGTGTCGGATATAGTAATCCCAAGCACACCGAAATAACATTCGTATGCCCCTGTGGCCCGACGTGAGTCAGTATTTAGCTTTGGATAAGCTAAGGGAAGGTAGAAACCAAATTGGAATACAACCTATACATACACCAAGAGAGCCGAACCGGATATGACATCGACTCCCGTCCATCACACGCGTGGCCGGAACAACCGGACTCCTCACCCCCCATTAATACATATATACTTATAAATAAGTAGTTAGAGATCCATTATGGAGCCCACCACATCCACACACCATACGGTATCATAACCGAGTTAAGAACACAAGGGAGGTTCACACACTTGCATACAACAACAATGTCCAACTAACTCACACATAGCCGTGGTTAGCACGTTCCCAAGGTTTGGGCCGTCAACTCCGAATACCGAACACTCATGTGTTCCTAGATTTGGTTAGCTAAGGTTTAACACATATTTGAGGTTAAATGGTATCGGAGGCCAGATTCGCCACATAAATGAATTACTATAAACTCATTACATGTTTTAATCTTACAAGGTGGCAACACTCAGTAAAACATATTGGCATACAAGCCGGTGTAATCCGGTAGGACACAGGTTGCAAGAAAACCATACCTGTCACCGGAGTCCACTTTACCATGCCCACTTATGTTCCTCGAGCAATTCTCGAACAACTAACAACATTGCATGTATTTTTATTAACATTGGGGTAACATGTTTATTTAAAGTCTAATGCTTATAACTTTTCCCCGTTAACTTGGTTAAGTAACTTTACATATTTAACATGTTTCACTCTTTCATTTTACTTCAACCTTTCAACCACCAAAATGTGACTATAACTCACCTAACATGTCCTACACAACCTTATAACATCATTATCCATCAATCCCCATCATTAGACATTTTTTAATAGCCTAAAACAATGTTTTTATAGTGGTCCGGGACTTGGTCCCTAACTTAAGACCCGGACCAAAAGCAAACTCCACTCTCGGCCTTTAAAATGGGGTGGTCCGGGACCTTATACAAGGCCTAAGTCCTGGACCACATCCTTATATGACTCTCGGCCTATTTTACACCCCTGGTCCGGAACTTTAACCATAACCTAGGTCCCGGACCAAACCTACAGAATTGATAAAATGTCATTTTTCAAATGTTGTTACCTTAGTTTTCCACCTCCATTAATTACCCAAACTTCATACATGAACTTAGGCATATTCTAATACCAACATATCACTTTGATTCTCCTTACAACATTGTCTTTTTTTTTTTTGCATAATTTTGGGCCGTCCGACCCACCGTCCGACCCACAGCTGGGTCGGACCATTCCAGAAACTTTTCCCGTCTGCTAAATACTCATGTCCGACCCATGTCCGACCCAATCATCTGGGTCGGACCATTCCAGAAACATCAACGGGTAACTTAACAGAGGCTGTCCGACCCACCCTGGGTCGGACCACTGGGTCGGACAACATCAGAAGTTGTCCAAAACTTGTCAAATTTTCTCCAAACTTTTCCTCAAGCCTCCTAATGTGTTCTAACATCATTTGGCACCCTTAACCCTTCACATAACATCCATAAAACTCATTTATAACTCCTTAAACACTTACTCTCTTCTTACCAAAATTCCAAACACTTATATTGTTTTCTCCTTGAGATTTCTAAGTGGTATTTTACCTATAATGACCACTATACCAAGGTGTTTCCTCTACTCCTTAACATCATCTCTCAAGCTTTTTTCTTACTAACTAAACCTCCTTTTTCACATCTTACCTATACGTCACTTATTCCTTGGATATCAACATTACATGAACCTTAAACAACTTCCTAGTTCACCAAAACTTCCTTAAAACACTTAGAACTTCCTACACATTTTCCCAAATTTGGCCATAGCTTCTCTAGTATATACTCACATCCAAACACTTAGGTTTTTACCTTAATTAATTCAAGAACACCTAAAATCCATCAAACACATTTTTATACACAAACTTCACACATTTAGCACTACATCACAATATAGTGCATAACTTAAATTGCTTGGCACTTAGGCCCTTAAATAACATGGCTCTTAGGCCCTTAAATCGCATAAACCTTAAACATTGAATTTCCACAATATATAAGCCTTTGACCTGCAATTACACACACCAAGACATATGTTCCTTTACTAGTCTCCTTGAGAACACCTTACTAAGTCATTCACCATTTGCTCTTTAGGTAGTTTTAGCAAGCATTATAAGCTCATTTCTCCTAAGGCATTACACCACATTGAGATAGCATGTTTACCTCTTTTCCACTCAAACTTCTTTCTTGTTTCCTCTTAAACCGGTAAGGCATTTCTTTCCTTGTCAACTACTAAACAATATACCAACATTGAAATGAGTATATAAGCTTTATGCTTCATCTCACTGTAAACCCTAGGTTTACATATATTATCTTAAGGTATTAAAATGATTGTTTTACCTTGGAATGGAAAGAGAGCTTGAATATATATCAAGAGAGGACTTCACCAAGCCCTTGGAAGATTCAAATGAAGCTAAAACAAGCTAGGTAAAGACACCATGGTAAGGTGAATTTTCGGCCATGTACTAAAAGGAGAGGAAACTTGATTTTTCTTTGAGATTCCTTACCTAGAAGCAAAGGAGAACAATAATATGTGAAAAGGTGAGCTCAAGCTCCATCAATGGTGAATCTCCTTGGCACCGAAATTGAGTTCTTGAAGATTTGAAAGATAGAAGTGTAGAGCTTGCTCCAACTAGAAGAATGGTGGTCTTGGAATTGAATTTGGACCATGGAGCTAGGAGTTACAAGTGGTCAAAGATGGAAAACAATGGTGGTGTTGGTGTTGCTGTAGCAGCTCGTAAAAGAGAGCAAGAAGGGAGGTTGGAAACGTGTGAAATGAAGGAGGAAAGGAGAAATGAAGATAGAACTTGCTTTAATAAGATATTTGTATTAAAAGGTAACTTTCTCCTTTTTACCTTCCTACCCTTCCTTTCCTTAATTGATTTTTACATGGTGGTGACTCACCTTCATAAAAACCGGCCACCATTTAGTTAGAAGGGTGTTTTGGTCTTTGTTGACCAATCAACTTACTTATAATAACATATGTTACAAACTAGCTTATAAAAGTTACTATTCACAAAAACAAAGCACATAGAAGTGAAATTTTTGATTTTCCATTGATATAGCCACCCAAATGTGATACTATATAGTACACATGTTAATTAAAGAGTGATGATGGACATTTAGCCATTCAAAACTCATTTACAAGACAATTTTTCAAAAACGTGCTTTAAGACTCCTTAAAGCACATTTTGCGTTTTAACTTGTTTTCAAGCTTGGTTTTCTTTGGTAACTGATTTAATATGTTCATTAACATATTTATAAGGTATAGGTATGACCATTAGGTCTTTTACAAATTTATCCCAAGCTTAGAGCACATTTTTGCTCCTATTGACTTTAAGGTATTTATTTGTGTTTTGTTTGGTTTCATTGTCTACCAAAGTTTCCTAAGGACTTAATTAGCCTTATAAAGTCATAATTAAATATTATCAAGTCTTGGTAGGCTCTTTGGGTCCTAACCAAGTTCACTCCAAGCTTAGAGCATGTTTTTGCTCAAACCGTGTCTTAGTGTTTTATTGTGTTTTACCATGGTTTAAATGGTTCATTTATGTTTCTAAGGCACTTTTTAGCCTTTAAATACCATAGTTTAACATTTACACAACATACCAAGGTTTGGGGTATTTCAATCTACCCCCCTTAAAGAACTTCGTCCTCGAAGTTCACATTTCCTCGCATCATTGGATTAGAATACGGGAATTACTTATAACCATAAAACTTCCATTACCAACCACCCTTTTCATCCCAACCTCGGACTTAATGGTCCGGGCAACATATCCACATTATACATAAAATATCATACTCACATGGTAACCTCGGACTTAATGGTCCGGGTACCTTCACCACACTTGCACCTATACAATATCCCTCAGACTCTTAGGTCTGGGTGACATAACCACATTTAGACACATAGGTCTATGTAACACAACACATTTAGACTCATAGGTCTTGATAGCATACACTTTAGGAGATCAAAGTCAAAATAACCTTTATCACACATACCAAACAACATGTCATAGCATGTATATCAAACAGAAATACCTTTTCCATCTCTCCATGGGTTCGAATCCCACGTTGAGTACATATACACTGTGATCCCGCAGAACCCGGTCACGATGGACACCTTCTGGTCCCCGTTCCTTTGGGAGATCAAAACAGTCACTTAATCTTTAACATATATACTTCTCATGTCACCGGTCCGAAGACAAAGGCTCATACGTCCTCAGCTCATGAGCAAGTACTACAAAAATATTCTTTACTAGGTTAAGTATAAGAAGATCTTTTATTCAAAATATTAATCGATTGTTTGAAAACACCAATTGAAAATCCTTTTGAAAACACCACACAACTCCAAGTCCAATTTATGCTCCTTGTATTTTTCTTAACATGGTTGTTTGTGACCACTTACCGGGAGCTTCAAGAGTCATCCAACACTGATGTGATCAGCATCAGTGTTGAACTATCTTTCCACCCCAATTTGTGTTCGGCTTCCCTTGATCTCATGATAATCAAGTTTCACCTCCCACTTCTTTTTCAACCATCAACTAATTCAAGCGTATCCCATTTTCTATCTTTAAATCCTTCTAGTCATAATCATCATATCTCCAAGGGATAGAACTCCGTCTATCAATCATCACCCAAATCCAACTTAATTCAAGTTACCTAGGGAATTTAATTCTCACTAGGTTCTATGTCGGTCTTATACCCCTCATAAATCACAACACTGTATATATATACATATTTTTTTTTGAAAATACAATACATGGTTTACATTTATGCACCGTCGGGGTTTTAGTTCCCCGGGAGTTTCTTTACTCCCTTCCACTTGTACTCTCACGCACCACTGTTAGCAAAATAAACACACTTCCCACAATGGTATTCGCATCTTCTGTGCGCAATTACTACAATTTAACCACAAATAAATGCGTATGTTTATATAACACACGCGCCAACCATCATAACAAATCATTTTGTGCTATGCACAACCCCGTTCACGTACACTTGTACGGTAAAACACACTAAGTGGTTTTGCGCTCTACCCCCCTTAAAAGGGATTACGCCCACGTAATCAATCACTAACCTTGGCTTAAAAATGTTCTGCCGTCGTGAAGTGTTTTGACTTCCACGTGGTCTATTACACAATGGATTCTGATTAGAGGATCTTAACCATATTAGCGGTTTAGTTCCTAAACCAAGAATTCGCATTGGAGTTGTAACTCATAACCGGTTTCGGTCCTGGCCTGTGAGTCTTCTAGGCATTGATGACTAGCCATCCATTCATATTCACAATGTATATTCGGCATTTGATGCATGGGCTCACTAGCCTCTGCTGCGCCATTCTGATAATTATAGGGCTAGTTTGCCCCATTCGTTACTGTTACTTTATTGTACATCTCCAATGCATTACCCTTATCTTGGAAAGAATGGTTTCTCAACCGACGCATGGTATCTCTTACCCTGAGCGAATTCGGTGAGTTTCACAATTTTCCATCCACTTCTCCAATAGCTTACAGCGTAAACTATGTAATTCACAATGATTGACTTGCTTCTACCGACTTACTGTCGGTTGAGATTGGGCTACTACCTAATGTGTAGTGCTCTCTCAGTTATTTCTCACACCTGGGGTATATCCCATACTGCCATTTGGTATTTAGTGTTACTGTAGTCACTTACTGTTAATCACGTCTCCACCTTTGGTTTTGCACATGTATTCTTTCATTCCTGCGGCCTTGCATTACCTATGCATCGGCCATTATAACATTATTCCTCCACAATTACCATACTTCTGATTCCTAGCTATCCCACTTGATCATTACTGCGCAAGTGCAATACCAAAACACCCAGTCAGACAGAGTGCAGAGGCGTAAACTCTTGACAGTAAATCTCTCATGCGATTGCGATAGGAATTTACACTGTGTTTTACCGAAATTCTTATCACATGATACTTGTCACCGGCTTACTGCTCGGTTCGTTTGCTATCATTTACTGTTGTGCCTCCACTGGGTTTAACTCATAACTCTGCTCACTCCCCATTTTATCATCTAACAATACTCACCCAACGGTCGCTTATTGCGCACCGTATCCTTACTCATTATACAACATCAACTTATACTGCATCCACTATTATGCTGGGTTTATCTGGCCACTTATTTGGCTGATTTTTGAATATACTACTATTTTTCTTGAGCCTTTATATTTCTTGAGCGTTGTTCGCTACACATTTAGCTTCACACACCTATGGTGATTGCTATCAGACTTATTACTCTTCCTGTGTACACAACTGGTACGAGCACTTCTTTTCGTATTATTTTATTCAAATCATCCTGGGGTAATAACAACGTGGTCCATCCTCTACATATTTCTTGAACTTGGTCCACACAACTACTGCTCTCGCGGTTTCACAATATCGAGAGGTATCCCCACTCTTACTGCAGTGGTTCGTTCTCCGCTCTATTACTTGTATAACACATACTTTTGTAACTGATCAAATTTACATATCACAAGTTGTTGTGGCTTATAAGCCTTACCGTCACGATTCCTTCCAAGTTATCCATTTGGCAACTTAGGGTCCTCCTGTTAAGTGGGTTTACCTTCAGTGTTTAATCCGGTAATTGTTTCAACTCTTGCGTTTCAATTATATTGCTTCATCCAACAATGTTTAATCCAAATACCCCTCAAGGATTGCTCCTGGGTGTTATCAAAATATGCCATTACATTTGGCTTGTACTTATGGGTACTTTCAGTAAACCACGCCTTCTCCAATGTCTTTATATAACAGTCGGTGCACTTCGCACCTCCTGTGTCTTAAATATTTCCTTGCACACATTCACTGACTCCTTCAGTCTCTTTAATTTAGCTGGGTTCCTTTACTTCAATCATTCATGGTAATCCTTAGCTCTTGTTTGATTTATACTGCTTACCGTAGTACGGAGTCGACTACTTCCCGTGTTTCGGACTCCACTCGTATACATATATGGGGTATCATACTGATACATTACTACTTACCCAACTAACCTATAAGTAGGTCTGTCAGGCCCACATGCTCCTATCGGAGTGCGGTCGTCCCACAACACAGTTGGTACACTTGTAGTGTCCGTCACACGCCTAGGTGAAGTATTCTGTTGTCAACTCCCTTATATTGTCCCGTGACAATATTCATTCCTTGCTTCCCGAACTTAATCGAGGGAAAGTTTATCCACTGTTGTATCCTTGTCAACTGCCCCTGGTTTCACTGGTTTTGTTTAAAAGAAGGTTGGAAAGAAGTGTTGGTTTGAAAGAAAATCTGGTTTTGAAAAGAAAGGGTTTGAATAAATTTGGGTTTGAAAGAAAATTTTCATGGTTTCACAACATCTTCTTACCTTAGCCAAGTCTAGCATCTTGCTGACTGGTGTACTTCCAATTACAGAGGTTATCGGTTTAACACATACCGGTTGTGGTATTGTTTTTACCCATACTGTCACCAGTGGCCTCGTTGGCCCTCACAGATCTTGCTGCCTTGATAATCATCAACTAGGGTGTTTCCCATTCTGGGAGACCCCTTTTACTTAGTATTATATCTCCTACGTAGCCCATTCCACGTATTTGTCGTGGTTACTGAGACTTGTCTCTTGTTTGGACACTACGTTGTAGTTCCTTTATCGGTTGGTATACCGTTGGTGAATTACTTAACAACTGCGGTTCCGTAGACACTTGTCTCGGGTTTCACTAATCCACTTCTTGCCTGTTGCACGGTTGGTGCGTTGCAAACTGGTTATTCTCGACTGCTCGGCATGTCGACCCAGGTTGCCGGAAATTCTAGTCTCCTATACACAAATTCCTTCATTCTTCGCTATTAAATGCGGTTAACGTTGGTCAGATGGAGACCGTCTCCGGGATTCCCAATTTTCGGGATCTACCGTATGACAGGTTCTCCGTACCCTAAAGGTATTTAATAACAGCCAGATCGGGTATTCCCGAGTATGAGAGGACTTTCATCTCTCTGGCGTTGTTTCCCAAGTTATAAAACAAGGGTTGTGGAGGGCGGGAAGGATATAGTAGGTTTCCAGTATTCACTGGTAGTTCCTTACTAGCGTATCTCTCACGCTATCACTCAACCCCTTAACCCAAAGTACTAAAATCCTAACTCGGTACTTCCTAAGCTCGGTAATTCAGTCATCAGAGCGATACTTCGCTCTGATACCACTTTTTGTAACACCCCAACCACCACCGTACACTTAACATCAAACTGCAGCGGAAATCTCAACTCATCCATTACTTCATTCAATGGTGTTACACGCCGTTAACCACCCACGTGGCTAACAAGGCTATTACATGTACATTTGTATCGGTCTGATGGACTAGATTCCCGAGCAACTACACAATACAACCCTTCTTCCATTTCCAACATTTATTATATACATACATTCCCACTGTACCGAGTATTTACAACTGATGCCGACAACAATATCGGTCTTACTACACCTACTGTATATATACACTTAAATGAATACCTATGTGATAAGTGTCCAAATGAGCATGTTATTTAGGTGTATTTCATGTATAATATTAGCACTTTTCTTGCTCATTTCTCCACTTCGGTTAGTTTTCCTCTAGTTTATGTTTTATTGTTTATCTCACAAAATTATTGGTTTAACATGAGGAAAACCAAGCCGGGAGTGAAGTAGACAAAGAGACGAACGCGTAGGCGCAGACGGCTCAGAAAACGGAGCCCAAACGAAGAATCTAGAGCTAGTAAAGAATACGCTTGTACATCGACCCTACATCGCGATATCAGGCGGACGTCTCACGTGCAACCGCCTGGCGGACAAGACACAAGCAAACCGCCACTTATTGGGCGGTACACGAGGTGGACGTCTCACACTCAACCGCCTCCCTTAGAGGCGGACACCACACATAGAACCGCCACTTAATGGGCGGTTGTCCAGGCGGACAAACAAGAGGAGACCGCCACTTAATGGGTGGTTGTCCAGGCGGACGTGAAGAACCAAACCGCCACTTATTGGGCGGTTATGCAGGCGGACTCAAGGCTGATTACAGTCGCGACCAGTTTCTTCTTCGCGCAGTCGTCGTCTTCAACTTGATTCCGTTATCTATCTACCCGCACCGCCTACCATAAATCTCTCACGCATCCAGCTCTCTGTCCCCTGCAATCAATGAACTAAATCAATGAGAGCATCAATGCTCAATCACGTACGGATCTGCCTCTGCTAATTCTCTATAAAACCCAGCACCAATACTGCAAAAACAGACCACACACGACGGGAGTCTGAAGAATTCGTTCACCACACTCATCCATTCGCTTCCATTTAATTCTCTCCCGTAACACCACATCAGTCCACACTCACGCAGTAACAAAAGAAATAGAAGAACAGCAGTGAGAGGAGAGCAGACCAGTTCTTCCTCTGAATTAATGTCAAAATCTATCTGTGTAATCTTCTTATCTCCGTTAATGTCTGAGTAATTTTCTTTTGTATCCTAGGATGGGGGTTTGATTTCTAATATTACGTAAATTAATATTTATCACCTGTTTCTCTCATTTAACTTGTTTTAATTCCTTTCAACTAATATTGCTAAATGTTTTGCGCGACAAACGACTACATTTATTTGGTAACTATCAACATATGATTTTGAGATAGTCTAGGTACCACAAAGGAATTAATCTTGATATTTACACTCCGAACTGAGCAGGAAAATATTAAGGCTTTTATTAAGAGTTCGTAACTGACAATTATTAACTCTAATAGGCAATAAATAATTGAAACAAGGTTATAAATATGTTTAAGTAATTTAGGAAATTCCCCCGCTATCCTAGGATACATTTTTCCATCCACATCACTTAATTCACATTTTTACTGTTTTTATTATTTCTGTATTAATCCAACAACATATCAAGCTTGCCTCCGGCTAAAACCCCTTTTTACAGTTTTTAGGTAACTACCAAGACTAGGGTAATTGAACAATCTCCCTGTGGATACGACACTTGTTATACTAACTACGACCGGGAATTGTTTGCAGCCCGACGTTTAGAATTTGAGTTTTTAATTTCCTTTCTTTTAATTTTACACCAGTTTAACCACTCAGAAAACAACCTTCTGCAAATTGGCGCCGTTGCCGGGGAGATTGATGCCATCAATTTCCCTAGTTTCCGGTAGTTCACTCGCTGTATTAAAATAATCTGTTAATACTATTAAATTGTTAACCTCGGACATCTGAATTGGACATCGGACTTCTGACCTGACTTGGACATTTGACTTCGGACTTTGGACATCTAACTCCTAACATCTTAATATTATTGTCATTTCGTTCCATTGTCATTTCGTTCCATTGTCATTTCGTTCCATTGTCCTTTCTTTCCATTGTCCCTAACTACTAACTTAAAATTTCCTGTCATTTCTTTCCATTGTCCTTAACATTTCATTTCCATTGTCCTTAACATTTCTTTCCATTGTATACTAACTACTAACTTATAATTTCTGTATACTAACTCCTAACTTTAATTTTCTGTCATTTCTTTCCCTTGTCATTTAATATTCTGTCATTTTACTCTTGTTTAAATAAAAAAAATACAAAAAAAAATACGAAAAAAAAATATATTTGTGTTGCTTATCAGCCTAACCAATATCTCTGCCTTTCTTATTCTATCTACTAACTAATTTTGCAGTTTCTGACAAACCACAAGTTATCTTCTGTGCATGCCAAATACTCGAACCCGAGGCTCTCCACCAATCAGTCCGAGCCCCGAACCCGAGCGCACTTTATTACAAGCACAAAGAAACCTGAGAAATCAAGCCATGGCCAATAACGAAGTTATAAATGAAATAGACCAGGCAAATCAACCAGAACACCGTGCCCTATCTGACTACCACCAACCGGATACCGAAGGGAGAGCATCAGCTATAGTTCTCCCCGAGCTAACACCGCAAGAAGCCGGACGATGGGTTTTCAAAACTCACTACATCACCGCCGTCCGGGATCTAGGCAAGTTTAGTGGAGCGAACCCAGATGAAGCTCCAAATCATCTGAGTCTCTTCCTAGACTTCTGCAATTCCTTTGGTCAAACCGGCAATGTCAAAGAAAGAATCCGACTACAACTCTTTCCTCACTCATTATCGGATTCAGCAAACAGGTGGTACCGAAGCCTTCCCTCCCGATCAATCACCACATGGCTTCAAATGGCCCAAAAATTCCTTGCCAAATACTACCCAACCAGTAGAACGAGGCAATTGATCGGTGAAATCAACACTTTCTGTCAAGAGCCGGGAGAAACGTTGTACGACGCGTGGGACAGATTCAAAGATATGCTAATGAAATGTTCCCACCATGGTCTTGACGATCAATCCCTTTGCTTGTCATTCTTCAACGGTCTGGATGATGGGAACCGACTACTCGTCAATTCCTCTGCAGGAGGAAGTTTCATGATGAAATCTCCTAAAGAAGGAATGGATCTTCTCGAAACCATGACGAGCAATACAAGACAGTGGACGAGATCCAAAGGCAGAACACACGAGCAGCAGGCCTACTCCATGTTGAGCCTACAGATCATTTATCAGCTCAGATCTCGTCCCTTGCAAAGATGGTGGAAAAGCTAACAACATCACAAAACGAAATGGTAAAAACAATAGCTTCCCCACCTACAAGTTCACCACCAGTTCCACCTACAGAAGGATGTGTCATATGCGCCGGTCCTCATGAAACTCATCAATGCGAAGGCAAACCATACGAGGAGTGAATTCATAGGAAACCGCCCGGTAATTCCTACAACAATAACATCAACAACAACTACCCATGGAGAAATCACCCGAATTTCTCATGGAAAAATAATGATCAGAACCAAGGAGGGCAGAACAACAATTCCAACCTATCAGGGGAACAGACCCCAACCAAACTCTAATATGGGTTATAGAGCACTAGGTGCCCCTCCAGGTTTCAACCAACAACAACAACAAACCATCTTCATCCTCTTTGATCCAAACGTAGAACTCAAAGAGATGATGAAGGGATTCATGTCCATTACTCAGAACCAGCTTCTGCGCAAGAAGCCTTCAACCAGAAAATCGAAGGTAAATTCAATCAAATCCAGAACAACTTGCTCGCAGACCGCCAGGGGCTCCCCAGCCAAAATGAACCAAATCCAAGAGAGCAAGCCAAGTGCATCTATGTGAAGGAGCACGATGCAGAAAAGACAGAGGTGGCTAAAACAGCTAAAGTTCCAGAACTACACCCTTCCCTCCAGGAGTGGGTTGTAGCAATCGAAACTTCCAAAAGGAATGTAGCTGAATTGGAAAGCACCGCCAAAGTCTATAAAAAGCGCATTCAATCTGAGAATACCTACCTCGAGAACTTGGTAGCCGGTTATGAAAATAAGAAGCTCGAATTTGAAGAAGAATGAGAAGAGGTTAAGGCGATAACCTTGAGAAGCGGTAAGAAAACCGACGAGATTCACATCCCGCAACAATTAGAAGAATCCAAAGAGGATAGTGAAGAAACAGTTGAGGTCCCGGTAGAAAAAAACATCTCCCACCATCCTCACTATTCCACCAGCTTCAGAACCTTCTTCACAAGAACCGCCTATACCATTTCCCCACCGACTCCAGAAGCAGAAGTTGGATAATGAATATGGTAAGTTCCTGGCAATGCTGAAGCAACTAAACGTCAATATACAGTTTGTCGACCTCATTGCCAAAATGCCGAACTATGCCAAATTCCTCAAACACCTCATATCCAACAAAACTAAATTGGCCGAAGTCGGTACGGTACCTCTCAATGTAGCTTGTTCAGCTACTCTAAAAAACCACTACCGTCAAAATGCAATGATCCGGGCAGTTTCACCATTCCAGTCACAATTGGTAGCACCTCATTTCCATACTCCCTATGCGATCTGGGTGCCTCCATTAATTTGATGCCCCTCTCCACTTTCAAAAAGCTGGGAATTGGAGAGATGAAAAAGACTAAGATGACCCTGCAACTGGCAGATGGTTCAGTAACATACCCAAGCGGAGTGGTGGAGGATGTTATCATCAAAGTGGAGCACTTATACTTCCCATGCGATTTTGTCATTCTAGACATCGAAGAGAACTCCACTACACCTCTCATCCTTGGACGACCATTCCTTGCCACAGCCGATGTGCACATTTGGGTAGCCCAGGGGAAAATCACCCTCCAAGCTTATAACGAAAAGCTGGAGTTTGCATCAGGAAGATCTCCAGATAGCAAATCCAAAGATCTCAAGTTCGTAAGGGATACTCAATCACCATCATCCCCACTTCTGTTTATTACCCTTCCAGACGGCATGTCTATTACAGAGATACCACCACCAATCCCGGACGAAGAGCGGGATAAGAAAAGAAAACATGCATCCAGGTGGACTCTCAAAAAAACCATCGAGTCATGCTTTGGATCTACTCCTCATAACCACCCCCCAGGATCGATCTAACACAAAAGCGTCTAGCCAAAGACGTTAAAGAAGGGCAGCTTTCCGGGAGGCAACCCGGACGAACTTATCTTTTATATGCTTTTATGCTGTTTTAATTCTCAGGTTCCCTTTGAATTTTATTTTTGCTAACTCTTAACCCCGTTTATAGTATGGTTGCTTCTAGTGTCTTATGCAGGTGCAACTTCATGTCTACACCGCAACCAAGCTACGCTACTTGAGGCTGAAGCTCAAGTGTGGGGGAAGTTCAATACACGCTAGCAAAAATAATATCAGGGGAGTACCAGTTTCTTTAACCTTGCTTTTATTTAAATAAAATCTGCAGAGGAGAGTTTATGTGCTTAAATGAATATTCGTGAGCTTCGTGTTCTCTCTATTTTATCTACTTACCGAAAAGGCCTTCTGAAACCTTCCCTTGTTTTTCTGGTGAACAATGAGGACGTTGTTCAATTTAAGTGTGGGGGAGTGTGCCCTTTTCGGTGACATTTTATGCTAAAATGCTTAATCTCTCTGCCTATCTTGCGTTTGTCCAAATTTAATATCGTGAACCCTTTTTATGTGGGTTGTTCTCTTTAGGAATAAATATTGTTATGAATTGTGGGATAAATGGTACAAAAATGTACAAAAATTTTAAAATTTTGATTACTTTTGAGGAGCATTTTTATGCGGTGTGACCAAATGATCTGCAATGGTTGGATTTTTATTGCTCAGGGGTTCTTTCTGTCTTCTTTCTTAGGGATTGCTAAGGGGTGCTTCTCTGTCAAAAAAAAAGAAAAGAAAAATATATAATAAATAAGGGACTTACGAGACACCATTGGTAACCAACAAGAGAGTTGAGTGTTCTTAAATACAAAGGCTTGATGCCTACATATTATCTTCTCATCTCTTATGCAAAAGTGAAACAAAATGCATAAATCTATTTTTCCTTTTGTTTTCTCCTCAATACCCATTCTTGAGAGAAGTTGGCCATGGTAAAAGTTCTCAAAGTCACCATAAATCAAGAAGCATTGAAGTACTCCGATCATACCCCGAAACTCTAATTTTTTATTTTTGCCCCTGAGTACACCTATGCCACCAGTAGGTGATGGATCTACACTCCTCTAAAAAGTTAAAGATCATGCACTATTGACTTCTTTATCCTAACCTCATAATAGTATTGTTAATATTGAGCATTCCTACTTTGCTTGGGTACATGGTTTGCTTGAGGACAAGCAAAAAGAAGTGTGGGGGTGTGATAGGTCCAATGAGCCATGTTTATTTAGGGTATTTCATGTATAATATTAGCACTTTTCTTGCTCATTCTCCACTTCGGTTAGTTTTCTCTAGTTTGTGTTTTATTGTTTATCTCACAAAATATTGGTTTAAACATGAGGAAACCAAGCCGGGAGTGAAGTAGACAAAGAGACGAACGCGTAGGCGCAGACGGCTCAGAAAACGGAGCCCAAACGAAGAATCTAGAGCTAGTAGAAAGAAGAAGATTTGTACATCGACCGTACATCGCGATATCAGGCGGACGTCTCACGTGCAACTGCATGGCGGACAAGACACAAGCAACCGCCACTTATGGGCGGTACACGAGCGGACGTCTCACACTCAACCGCCTCCCTTAGAGGGACACACACATAGAACGCCACTTAATGGGCGGTTGTCCAGGCGGACAAAAAGAGGAGACCGCCACTTAGATGGAGGGTTGTACAGGCGGACGTGAAGAACCAACCGCCACTTATTGGGCGGTTATGCAGGCGACTCAAGGCTGATTACAGTCGCGACCAGTTCTTCTTCGCGCAGTCGTCGTCTTCAAATTGGATTCCGTTATCTATCTACTCCGTCACGCCCTACCATAATCTCTCACGCATCCAGCCTTGTCCCCTGCAATCAATGAACTAAATCCAAGAGAGCCAATCAATGCTCAATCACGTACGGATCTGCCTCTGCTAATTCTCTAGATAAAACCCAGCACCAATACTGCAAAAACAGACCACACACGACGGGAGTATGCAGGAATTCGTTCACCACCACTCATCCATTCGCTTCCATTAATTCTCTCCCGTAACACCACATCAGTCCACACTCACGCAGTAACAAAAGAAATAGAAGAACAGCAGTGAGAGGAGAGCAGACCAGTTCTTCCTCTGAATTAATGTCAAAATCTATCTGTGTAATCTTCTTATCTCCGTTAATGTCTGAGTAATTTTCTTTTGTATCCTAGGATGGGGGTTTGATTTCTAATATTACGTAAATTAATATTTATCACCTGTTTCTCTCATTTAACTTGTTTTAATTCCTTTCAACTAATATTGCTAAATGTTTTGCGCGACAAACGACTACATTTATTTGGTAACTATCAACATATGATTTTGAGATAGTCTAGGTACCACAAAGGAATTAATCTTGATATTTACACTCCGGACTGAGCAGGAAAATATTAAGGCTTTTATTAAGAGTTCGTAACTGACAATTATTAACTCTAATAGGCAATAAATAATTGAAACAAGGTTATAAATATGTTTAAGTAATTTAGGAAATTCCCCCGCTATCCTAGGATACATTTTTCCATCCACATCACTTAATTCACATTTTTACTGTTTTTATTATTTCTGTATTAATCCAACAACAAATCAAGCTTGCCTCCGGCTAAAACCCCTTTTTACAGTTTTTAGGTAACTACCAAGACTAGGGTAATTGAACAATCTCCCTGTGGATACGACACTTGTTATACTAACTACGACCGGGAATTGTTTGCAGCCCGACGTTTATAATTTGAGTTTTTAATTTCCTTTCTTTTAATTTTACACCAGTTTAACCACTCAGAAAACAACCTTCTGCACTATGTACAATGACTACCCCGTCCTACTCTCGAACGGCTTCCAGCTCTCTGTACCTGAAACAGGAAAAGAAGAGAAAGGGTGGCCCCCAAGGGGCTCAGCACCTTTGCTGGTATGGTAATCCCGCAGCCCACATGCTACCGGGCCACGCACAACTAGTTGTCGTCTTAGCATGCAGTTGATTATATTTAGATCATGCATACAAGCCATAAACACACAACACTTTGCATACACCCAACAATAGGGCTCAAAATATATCCAACACATCCACACTTAACAAATCATCCAATGATTCCTTTAACCCTAGAGTGGTTCTCCTCTAAAACGGAGCTACTTCCTTAATGAACGACACGTACCCATTAATCGGGTTATCCTTAACGCCTCTTGTCACAAACTGGGATTCATTTCCATGATCCACACACTCCATTTCCTACAACATATCTCATTCCTCACATAACAAAACATAACAAAACTTTTCTCGTTTCGACATACACGTGATAACATCGCATTCATTTTGAACATCTAACGTATACATATCATAGCATAGCAAGGGAAATTGCCTAGCACCATAGCAACTCATAACACCATAAGATTGGTTCACACAAGGAACCTTCCACCATAGTTAGTATATATAGTGAGCCTAGAGATTATTGCCAATCTCATGCTAAGCTCGTTACCAACCTCGTTACCGTCCAGTTATATCGAACGGTTAACTTAAACCCAAGGTGTGTCGGATATAGTAATCCCAAGCACACCGAAATAACATTCATATGCCCCTGTGGCCCGACGTGAGTCAGTATTTAGCTTTGGATAAGCTAAGGGAAGGTAGAAACCAAATTGGAATACAACCTATACATACACCAAGAGAGCCGAACCGGATATGACATCGACTCCCGTCCATCACACGCGTGGCCGGAACAACCGGACTCCTCACCCCCCATTAATACATATATACTTATAAATAAGTAGTTAGAGATCCATTATGGAGCCCACCACATCCACACACCATACGGTATCATAACCGAGTTAAGAACACAAGGGAGGTTCACACACTTGCATACAACAACAATGTCCAACTAACTCACACATAGCCGTGGTTAGCACGTTCCCAAGGTTTGGCCGTCAACTCCGAATACCGAACACTCATGTGTTCCTAGATTTGGTTAGCTAAGGTTTAACACATATTTGAGGTTAAATGGTATCGGAGGCCAGATTCGCCACATAAATGAATTACTATAAACTCATTACATGTTTTAATCTTACAAGGTGGCAACACTCAGTAAAACATATTGGCATACAAGCCGGTGTAATCCGGTAGGACACAGGTTGCAAGAAAACCATACCTGTCACCGGAGTCCACTTTACCACGCCCACTTATGTTCCTCGAGCAATTCTCGAACAACTGACAACATTGCATGTATTTTTATTAACATTGGGGTAACATGTTTATTTAAAGTCTAATGCTTATAACTTTTCCCCGTTAACTTGGTTAAGTAACTTTACATATTTAACATGTTTCACTCTTTCATTTTACTTCAACCTTTCACCCACCAAAATGTGACTATAACTCACCTAACATGTCCTACACAACCTTATAACATCATTATCCATCAATCCCCATCATTAGACATTTTTTAATAGCCTAAAACAATGTTTTTATAGTGGTCCGGGACTTGGTCCCTAACTTAAGACCCGGACCAAAAGCAAACTCCACTCTCGGCCTTTAAAATGGGGTGGTCCGGGACCTTATACAAGGCCTAAGTCCCGGACCACATCCTTATATGACTCTCGGCCTATTTTACACCCCTGGTCCGGAACTTTAACCATAACCTAGGTCCCGGACCAAACCTACAGAATTGATAAAATGTCATTTTTCAAATGTTGTTACCTTAGTTTTCCACCTCCATTAATTACCCAAACTTCATACATGAACTTAGGCATATTCTAATACCAAAATATCACTTTGATTCTCCTTACAACATTGTCTTTTTTTTTTTGCATAATTTTGGGCCGTCCGACCCACCGTCCGACCCACCGTCCGACCCACAGCTGGGTCGGACCATTCCAGAAACTTTTCCCGTCTGCTAAATACTCATGTCCGACCCATGTCCGACCCAATCATCTGGGTCGGACCATTCCAGAAACATCAACGGGTAACTTAACAGAGGCTGTCCGACCCACCCTGGGTCGGACCACTGGGTCGGACAACATCAGAAGTTGTCCAAAACTTGTCAAATTTTCTCCAAACTTTTCCTCAAGCCTCCTAATGTGTTCTAACATCATTTGGCACCCTTAACCCTTCACATAACATCCATAAAACTCATTTATAACTCCTTAAACACTTACTCTCTTCTTACCAAAATTCCAAACACTTATATTGTTTTCTCCTTGAGATTTCTAAGTGGTATTTTACCTATAATGACCACTATACCAAGGTGTTTCCTCTACTCCTTAACATCATCTCTCAAGCTTCTTTTCTTACTAACTAAACCTCATTTTTCACATCTTACCTATACGTCACTTATTCCTTGGATATCAACATTACATGAACCTTAAACAACTTCCTAGTTCACCAAAACTTCCTTAAAACACTTAGAACTTCCTACACATTTTCCCAAATTTGGCCATAGCTTCTCTAGTATATACTCACATCCAAACACTTAGGTTTTTACCTTAATTCATTCAAGAACACCTAAAATCCATCAAACACATTTTTATACACAAACTTCACACATTTAGCACTACATCACAATATAGTGCATAACTTAAATTGCTTGGCACTTAGGCCCTTAAATAACATGGCTCTTAGGCCCTTAAATCGCATAAACCTTAAACACTGAATTTCCACAATATATAAGCCTTTGACCTGCAATTACACACACCAAGACATATGTTCCTTTACTAGTCTCCTTGAGAACACCTTACTAAGTCATTCACCATTTGCTCTTTAGGTAGTTTTAGCAAGCATTATAAGCTCATTTCTCCTAAGGCATTACACCACATTGAGATAGCATGTTTACCTCTTTTCCACTCAAACTTCTTTCTTGTTTCCTCTTAAACCGGTAAGGCATTTCTTTCCTTGTCAACTACTAAACAATATACCAACATTGAAATGAGTATATAAGCTTTATGCTTCATCTCACTGTAAACCCTAGGTTTACATATATTATCTTAAGGTATTAAAATGATTGTTTTACCTTGGAATGGAAAGAGAGCTTGAATATATATCAAGAGAGGACTCCACCAAGCCCTTGGAAGATTCAAATGAAGCTAAAACAAGCAAGGTAAAGACACCATGGTAAGGTGAATTTTCGGCCATGTACTAAAAGGAGAGGAAACTTGATTTTTCTTTGAGATTCCTTACCTAGAAGCAAAGGAGAACAATAATATGTGAAAAGGTGAGCTCAAGCTCCATCAATGGTGAATCTCCTTGGCACCGAAATTGAGTTCTTGAAGATTTGAAAAGATAGAAGTGTAGAGCTTGCTCCAACTAGAAGAATGGTGGTCTTGGAATTGAATTTGGACCATGGAGCTAGGAGTTACAAGTGGTCAAAGATGGAAAACAATGGTGGTGTTGGTGTTGCTGTAGCAGCTCGTAAAAGAGAGCAAGAAGGGAGGTTGGAAACGTGTGAAATGAAGGAGGAAAGGAGAAATGAAGATAGAACTTGCTTTAACAAGATATTTGTATTAAAAGGTAACTTTCTCCTTTTTACCTTCCTACCCTTCCTTTCCTTAATTGATTTTTACATGGTGGTGACTCACCTTCATAAAAACCGGCCACCATTTAGTTAGAAGGGTGTTTTGGTCTTTGTTGACCAATCAACTTACTTATAATAACATATGTTACAAACTAGCTTATAAAAGTTACTATTCACAAAAACAAAGCACATAGAAGTGAAAATTTTGATTTCCCATTGATATAGCCACCCAAATGTGATACTATATAGTACACATGTTAATTAAAGAGTAATGATGGACATTTAGCCATTCAAAACTCATTTACAAGACAATTTTTCAAAAACATGCTTTAAGACTCCTTAAAGCACATTTTGCGTTTTAACTTGTTTTCAAGCTTGGTTTTCTTTGGTAACTGATTTAATATGTTCATTAACATATTTATAAGGTATAGGTATGACCATTAGGTCTTTTACAAATTTATCCCAAGCTTAGAGCACATTTTTGCTCCTATTGACTTTAAGGTATTTATTTGTGTTTTGTTTGGTTTCATTGTCTACCAAAGTTTCCTAAGGACTTAATTAGCCTTATAAAGTCATAATTAAACATTATCAAGTCTTGGTAGGCTCTTTGGGTCCTAACCAAGTTCACTCCAAGCTTAGAGCATGTTTTTGCTCAAACCGTGTCTTAGTGTTTTATTGTGTTTTACCATGGTTTAAATGGTTCATTTATGTTTCTAAGGCACTTTTTAGCCTTTAAATACCATAGTTTAACATTTACACAACATACCAAGGTTTGGGGTATTTCACTCATTCCACAGCAACTTCAAATCATCAATCAATGGGGCGAGGTATACATCAATATTATTACCTGGCTGCTTGGGGCCAGATATCAAAAGTGATAACATTATGTACCTGCGTTTCATACACAACCACGAAGGCAAATTGTAGATCACTAGTAAAACGGGCCAAGTACTGTGTTGACTTGTAACACCCCTACCGTTAATGTAATGCTTACCGTCCAATCTCCTTATACATCAGATACACGCAGCGGATACATACTTACATACAGTGGGTGATAGAATGTCGTTAGTCACCCACGTGACTAACAAGGCTACTACTTCTTCATACAGCATCGGTCTGATGGACCGGAATCCCGAGTACTACACATCTATAATACATACTCCATTCATCAATCAAATACAACAATGCTCCGCTCAATACTTACTCCTCCATAATTCATACAATACAATATACTTAACTGAGTCTACTAGAATCCTTATACAATTATAATATCTCTTCCAAGTTCCCACATACTCACTAAGAGTCTACATCTACCCATTCCTCACGCCTACTTACTTCCTAAGTACAAGAGTGTGCCGCCGGTCTCCTACCTTGACCACATTCGCTTCGGGTACCTGCACACTAAAAACGTTCCCCCTAGGGGGTCAGCTTTCGCTGCGCATGATAACCGCATACCCCGCGTACTAGTGAGGGTACACCGACCACTTGGTCGAATACATGCAGTTCATTTTCATTCAAACATACATGCATACATGCTCTTATACACAGTACAATAATACTTACGCAAGCATACATACATACATACACTTCATTACATACAAGGAATACAACATACCATCCAAAACATACTTACCTTCTTCCGAAATACACATACTCATTACATACACAATATACAATACTTGTTAGCTTCATTGGTCCACCCGGGTTAATCGGGTGGAGATTACTCTTTTACTCGTTACTTCATACATACGCATAAATACTCATACATACTCATACTCTTACATACTTGCTTACTTTCTCTTACTCATGTTAAGTCGTCGGGACCTCCGGCCCGGGGAACTACTCGGTCCCACCACCGGGATTTACTTGACTCACCAATCCGGGATGCTACCCATTTAAGGGATTTGGGCCGCGGACCAGTTTAAGAGTCAGGAATCGGATCCAACCTCTTGTGTCTCCTCATCCTCACGCGTGGCCGAAGCTATATCGGACTTCTACTCATTCCAGTTTACTCACTTAAGTTAGGAGTTAGGTAGTTAGGAATTAGCAGAAGTCATTCGTACAAGCCACATACACAATTACAATGCTCAATACTCATTTATACAAGATACAATACAATACTTAAGTACAATACAAGATTCGAATACCATTCATCATCATTCATAAATTTCATGAATTATACAAACTAGTGTCCAAGACAATAAATATCAAGAACAACATAAGTCAATCACAGGTAAGTGCAAAATAGTCCGATTCATGCATTTATCTTATTTAGGTGATCAAATAAGCACACAAATCGGGGTAACCAGATTAGGATACAGGGCATGAAGAAATCATACCTTTCACCGTTGTACTTGTATCCCAACGTTCCTCCGGTGTTCACAAATTCAAATCCTATGATATACATACAACCGAATAATTAATCTAACTATCATTAATTTAATTCGGTTACCCTTACGCTTCCTAACTCATACTTACTAAGTCTTCACATTCTTATACTTACATTTTATTTACTTACTTTTCATTGCTTAACAATGGTATACTTGTATATATATGCACATATGTATAGGTGGGTATACATATACATATATATATATACTAACCATAGTCTTATAGTTTTTTTTTGTAAGTTTTGACTCGACCGACCCACCCTGGGTCGGACCCATGGGTCGGTCGGGTGCAGAGACTTCGATTACAGAAAATTCTGGCCCGACCGACCCAGCCAGGGTCGGTCCATTGGGTCGGTCCGTTACAGAAGCAATCCAACTAACAATTTCCACTCGACCGACCCAGGCAGGGTCGGTCCCCTGGGTCGGTCGGATGCAGAAGCATTTCCGACTAAAAGTTTCTACTCGACTGACCCAGTCAAGGTCGGTCCCCTGGGTCGGTCGGATGCAGAAGCTTCCGAGATTGCAGATTTTCGGGTCGACCGACCCTGCTAGGATCGGTCATAGGGTCGGTCCAGCCCAGTACCCATTTTAATTACTTAGTTTGAATCCCAAACTCTACTCAATTCCCACCCAATCTTTTCCTACTCATTTCCACATGTTTCCTACATGTTTAAACAACATTTAAATCCTCTAATTCACCTTAGTTCATCCATCAAATTTATTGCTAAATCCATCAATCCACTTACACAATTTTCCTCACTTCATTCCAGCACTTATACCTATTTTCTTTGTTCATTGCTACAGATTTTTAAACTCAACATTACCATCCAATACTTTCTCAACCAATGCCCTTCCTTGCATTCCAAGTACATTACCTTACCATGCCAATTCATTTCCAAGCAATTGCACCATCTATACCCAAGTCCAACATTCATTTTACCAATTCTTGCACACTAATCTTTCCTAACTTCTCCAATGCATATTAATACACTTTGCTACAGATTTTACACTTCTTACTTCTCATACTACTACTACCATTCTATTGCTACTAAACATCTCTACTAACTCCAATACACACCTTGGTTTTCCCATTTACCAAGTCATCCATACATGTACATATTCCTACCAAAATTTGGCCATAGTTCATCTACTTTTCTTACTTATCCATACACACATTTTCTCACCAAATTCATACCTATTCTAGCCAAACCACAAGGGTTCTACCAGCACACATACAAATACAAATTCCTCAATATTTTCTCCGTCCACAATTCCAATACACATACACATCACATTTGGCTCCAAAGCCTGTAATTCACATACTAGTTCACAAATACCCAAAATTCATAATTCTCAATACTAATACAAAGTTTTGGGTTCTTTAAGTAGTTTATCCATTCCCACTACTCTAATGCATTAAAATTAACATTAGTAAAGAGCTCTTACCTTGAGCTTATAATTTCTTCATCCCTTTTCCCATTTCTCCTCTTCTTTCTTTCTTGCCCAAATCGGCCATGTGGGGAATGGAGTTTCCAAACTCCATTCCCATCACCCAATGAACACAAAACAACTACAATTAATATACTAACCTTTAATTTAATGCTAGTTCATTGAAATGCTTAAAGCAAGATTTCTAGGGTTTACCTTTGGAGAGTTTTAGAAGGGGTTTTAGCCCTTGGTTCAGGGAGGTGAATCCACCACCATTGCAAGGTTGATATTATGCTCCAAAGAGAGAGAAAAATAGAGCATTACAAATGGGGCAAAAGTCGGTTATGAAGGAAGGTGAAGAAAACATGAGTTTTTCATGTAGATTTTTACCTCAATGGAGAGAGAAGACTCAAGCTACCCATTGGTGCTATTTTCTCTTTGAATGGGGAAAACCCATGGAGATGAAACTCATCCTTTTCGAATTTTGAAAAGAGGGAATGATAGAGGAGGATGAGGGGATTACAAATATGTGATTAATTTTGAGTTTGGAGCTTACATGAGGATGGAGCATGAGGTTGAAGGAGGGAAGCCATTAGAGCTTCTTGTGGAGCTCCAAAATTGCAGCAGCCAGAAGAGAGAGGGAGAGAGAAATCGATGGGGGGAGAGGAAAGAGAGAGATGAGTGAGTTGTGAGAGTGAGGTGAGAGGAAAAGAATAAAGTAATTCTTTTACTTTATTGCTTTTTGCTTTTGGCTCTCTTATTTAATTAGCTAGTTACATGTGTGTGTGAGGGAGTTATTTGACTCTTTAAAACCGGCCCCCTTACAGTATACTAGCTGGAGCGTTTTTCGTCTTTTACAGAAAACGCTCGTTATTTTACCCGGTTTCGGTACTGTTCACTTACCGGGCCCGTTTTCCGGAATTTCCTCGCTTAATTATTTTTATTAACTATTAAGCTCCCATAAATGCTTAATAATTATTATTTAATGATTTATAATTTTTACAGGTTCGTTTGACCACTTAAATCACGTTTTCGGGTTTTCTCGAAAAACATGCGTTAAAGCTCTATTAGCATTTTAATTTATTATTTGGATCCGTTTTCTTCAGGAGTTGTTCCCATATATTATTTAGGTCTTATTAAACCTTTGGAATCCATATAATACTCTAACCGAGGTCTCATACCTCCTATGGTCATTTAACGCTTACTTAGCATTTTTCACCTTTTAAGCGTTTCTTTATTTCTTTTGGATTTATTTCTCCTTACCAATATTAATTAGGTACCATTAGGCCCTTAAATACGTATTAGATTAATTTTAATCCTTATGTTTAAGTTCGGGGTATTTCAATCTACCCCCCTTAGGAACTTTGTCCTCAAAGTTGTTCGAGGTTATGGGATTACTATACTTACTCATTCATACCCGTCTATGCCAAAGGTTATACGTTCCTCCTTCTTACAATTCCTAAATCCATCCCTCAAGGTTCTTGCATACCATACCATACCAATATACAATAGTTACTCCAATCTGCGCTACTACTAACTATCCGGTTCCTCATTAAAAAGTTCATACATACATACATACGGTGCAAAGCTATCCCCAAAGCAGTGCAATACATATACAATTTCGCAGGCACTCCGGTCATCTCGACACAGGACTCCTCTATGTCCCGCTGCCCTTGGAATAATACAACATGCTACACTACTACCTTCTCCGGTATATGCTTCTAACAAATCCTCATTCTCAATCTAAGGAAAATCCTTTTCACAACTACTAATTAGAAATCTTTCTAAAGCATACAACTCCAAATTTCAATTTATATTCACTACTTCTATCCTAAGCGTGACTCTTGTGACCACTTAAGGGGAGCTTTAAGAATCATTCGACCCTGATGTGATCAGCATCAGTGTTGAACTATCTTTCCACCCCAATTTGTGTTCGGTTTCCCTTGATCTGATCAGGACCAAGTTTGACTTCCCACGTCAGTTTCAACAAGCAAATAATTTGGTTGTTTTCATTTTCTATCTTTTTACTCTTCTAGTCGTGATTACGAATTCATACATCTCCAAAGGATGGAATCAGTCCATCGATCGTCCTCACTCTACTTCCCAAATGATTTACTCCGTGGTTCAATACCTAAATGCTCGCTTCATCGACTGTTACTACTTCCATTCACTACTCTTCTTCATCTCAAATATTCTAGCTACGGACTACAGTACTATGAAATTCAGTTGTTCTCAATTCACTTCAAATGACGTACTTACGAATACACTACTCATGGCTACATTCCTCTACTACTCTTAATCCATTCGTACTACTTCCTTAAGGGTTACAATACTTGTGGAGCTCCGTCCACTACTCATTACTCTTCTTTGCTAATACTCTTACACTGGGTTACAAGATGGGTATATTCGCCCTATGGTATTTGCATGTCTAATGCTTAGTTACCACAATTTCACTATGAATGAATACGTATGTTTATATAATGTAAGTACCACTCATCGAATCAATTCTCATTTGTGCTATGCACATTATAGTTTTATGTGTTTTATTTATAAAACTTGCATTAAGCGGTTTTCGCTCTACCCCCCTTAAAAGGGATTACGCCCACGTAATCTCCCATATGTTAATATTAAACATTGGTTATTTAATTCGGGCAATCCGAAGCGTTTAGCTTCACTACGGTATACTATATACTATGCTCTGGTCAAAGGGTCTTAACCATACCAATGGTTTAGTCTTTGCACCAAGAATTCCTATATGAGTTTATTTAACTCATAATTAATTCGGTTCTAGCCTAACCGGCTTCAAGGCGTTAATAGCCATTCTATTATACTTACCAGGTATATTGTCTCCTAGCTAGGGCCCACTAGCTTCTGCTGTGCGACCCTGATAGCTTGGGTTACTTACCCTTCGTGTTATCATTAATGTGCTATACATCACCTTTTTACCCGTCTATTATGGAAATAAGGTTTACTAGACAAATGCGGTATTCTTTTACCGTGTTTGAACTCAATGAGTTTAAGATTTATAACCAGCTCTCTGGTAATCTACTGCACCAGCTATTCGTGCTCCTACGATTATTCATTAAGTTCCTCCGGCTTATTGTCGGGCGAGGTTAAGTCACTACTCAGTTGTAGTGCTTCCTCTGTTGTCAATAGCTTTTGAATTATACCAATTCCTCTGGTTCAGTACAAGTGTCCTTTACTTGTATAACCTTGCATTTTCTATGCGTCGGTCCTTGTGACTTCTTAAGTCCCTTTTCACTCTTTTATTCCCCTGGAATTCACAACTGTGATTGTCAGTGTGTTTCACACTCTTCGTGCTCCTTTGGCCTTAGGCCGCACGGTCTGTTGCTAAGAATGATTGACTGGCTTATGCCATGTTTGTGGTGAAAAGAAGGGTTTACTACAGTTTACATTCTCCATATCCCTAGCCATCCCATTAGGTCATTAGTTGCACAAGTGCAATGCCAAAACACCCAGTCATACAGAGTGCAGAGGCGTAAACGCTTGGCAGTAAGTCACTTATGTGATAGGAAGGAATATTTCTGTCTGTCTTCTCATACTTATACTCCATGTCATTATCTGCTACTTCCTCATATCGGTTGCTTGTTGCGCACCGTATTCTTACTCATTATACAACATCGTTTTTACTGTTTCTGTTACTGTGATAGTTTCTCTTTACTCATTGCCATTGTCATTGGCACCATTCCCTTATGGTATGAATACCCTGGGGTTTCCAATGTTTGTGTGTATGGCGGTTGTCGTAGCATACCACAATATTAATATCTTCCCAATGTGGAGATGTTCTTCCATTTTAGGTTTCATGTGTAGGTTAGCTTACCTCACATTCCATCATCATTTATGATACAACTCACCAAGTATCTTGGTTGACCGAGGATGAAGTGGTTTATCGGGTTACAAGCTCTCTTGAGAGTTGGTCATTCATGGTGTGCAATGTGCACACACATTGATTGCTTTTGACAACTATTATCTTCCCAGTGCCGAGCATCGGTTATAGGCTCCAGCTGTGTAGTTTTACTTTTGTATGTACATCACCGGGACATCCCAAGAAACTTCAAGGGTTTTCTGGTCCCGTTCTCCAATTGAGAGTATTCTATCACTGATAAATGAAAGTTCTTGTTGAGGGGTTTGTCTCCACTCATAGGTCTAATGACAAGGTTTGCTATGTTGGTGTTTACACAATGGTCCACCACATGTTTGGGTGCATATGGAGTGTCTTACTCCTTTAAGTCGTAATGGTTTGGAAATCTCATTGCCTTATTCCATCACCCCTTGGCAATATCTATTGCGTGGTTTTATTGTTATAGTAGATGGAAGCCTTTTCTAAGGGTTCACATCATCACCGCATTGGTGGTCATCGGTTAACGAGGGGTACCTTCCCTTGGGTTTCTCGTAGTGTCCAAATGTGGACTAGGCCAATGTTGGCATTAACCTGATTCTTATGCCTCTGTGTTATTATTGCTACAGTAGGCATGAAGGGTAATTAAACTCCGTCAACTGTATACTAGACTAGTGCTCTAGTGACAGTGACACTGAGGTGGCCATTACTCCAAGTCACCTATGATGTTGAGCTTCAATTGGGTGGTTCAATTGTCGATCTATTACTCATGTGAGGCAATATCTTTTGCAAGTCTTGTTATTTTCCAAGGTGGTTCTACAACCATTTAAACTTATACCAGGTAACTGGTTTATGGCTTTTGAGCCCTATTGCTGCAAGCTATGCTCTTTGCAAGCTGCTTATACGTGTTTCCACTTCATGTATACCCCATAGGTTGGAGGTATTGCTGGGCTCCGTGGTAAGTCGTGACATCACGCTTCCGTTCATAGGAGACTCTTAGGCAATCTGGTGCTGATCCGTGCCTTTTGTAGACTAGGGTATTTCCTGTCAAGTGGAATCCCTTCGGTGTCTTCACCGAGTGCTCGTTCCAGCTTCTATATTCTTGTCTTGACGCTTTGTTTGACCGTTGTTAATCCAGTCACCCTTAAGGATTGCTCCTGGGTGTTGTTAGATTATGCCGTTACATCCGGCTAACGTTTATGATATGTTGTCCACTGTATCATCTTGTGGTATTGTACTTGGGTTGTCCCTTTTTGGGTTATGACGTCTCCCGTCCTTGGGTAGACTGTTTACACTTGTTCCTAGTGCTTAAGACTAGGTTTGGTATCCCCTTCAATGACGGATTATACTTGTGGTAATCTTGGGGTTGCTCTTGGGAACTCCGCCCCGTTTAATGGGCGTTGTTAGGTTCGCGTTAGGCATTCGCCTTACTGTGTTTAGGCTGGGTATTCCGTCCAGCTGTCAGGTAGTTGCTTGGGTTATTTGAGACATATCCAATTGTATACTTACTAGTATGTGCTCTTTGCACTTCTAGTTCCTATTCCTCATTTCAGATGGACTCTCTGAGTTCCTTGATACTCGATCGTCTGAGGTGTCCAGCGTTCTGGGGTGAACTCACTCATGGTCCGTAGAACGAGTCGACTACTTCCCGTGTGTCGCACACTACATGTATACATACGTGGGGTACCTTGTTGATACGTTACCACTTACCCAACTATGTGTCAGGCCCGCAAGCTCCTTCGGTGTGTGGTTGTCCATCCCGTAACGGGTACACTCGTGGCGTTCGTCACACGCCTAGGTGAAGTATTCTATTGTCAACTCCCTTGTATCATTCTTTGATACTACCACAGTAATGCTGTTGGTCTGGTTTTAAAAATCCAAGGTTTAAAAGAAGGTTTATGGCTTTGAAAGAGAGATTTTGGGTTTTAAAAAATATGTTCGGTGTTAAAAAAGTCTCTCATGGCATAGCCATGTTTGAGGCTTGACCAAGTCGAGCTTCTCGCTGACCGGTATGTTCTAAATACAGTGGTCGGCCGTTAGGCCTTTCCAAGGTTCCATTTTCAGTGTCGGGATTTGTGATCCAGTAATTGCTTCATCGTTAGTCACGGTACATTACTGTGTACTGTGGCGTGTAGAGTTCCTTTACTTATCTCTGTCCTTACTGCACTTGCTGGCAAGTGCGTTGATACTGGTGGTTTTTGGGTAACCTATACCGATACACGGTATGGTTTCCACTCGATTTGTTAGTCTTGCGGACTTTCCCTCGATCTATTTCGATCTATTTGGTATAACTCGCTCCTTAGGTAGCTTCTTGGTGGTCTAGACAGGATGTTCGAGTTGGGTACTTCTCCAATCCTGGAGATTCCCACTCTATTTGGTTTAGTGTCGTATCAAGTGTGGAGTTCCCACACATCTGTGGTGGTTACTGAGCCTTCCTTGTTTAGGGTACTCTTGTAGTCTATTGGATTAGATCTCATGGGTTCTTGTAATTGCTGAGCTATATGGACAGGGTATTGCAACCTTAATGGGTCGTAGTTTTGGGAGTTATCTTGCTACCGACTATGTCCTTAGTCAGCTGATACCGTTGGGGGGTATTAAAGTATTACTACCCGTAGACTTGCGTCTGGTTCCGTTATTGATCCTTTTTCATTCCGTCGCATGGTAGTGCCTTTTTCCTCTTGTGGTGACTAGCTAGGTTTCGTGACTGCTAAGCCGTCGCCCATGCTGTTGTAAGTGTAGCGCCCCTGGTGGAGTGCTTATTCCACCCGTCCTATTAAGCGCGGGCTTGGTTGTTCAACCGGGATCCCTCACCGGGTCTTCCATTTCTTGGAATCTACGATATGTCCGGCTCTTTCCTCTTGTAGGAATAACTCATTACTGCCAGATCGGGTTTTCCCGAGTATGAGAGGACTTTCCTTCTCTCTGGCGTACTTTCCCAAGTTATACCAAGGGATCTGTGGAGGGCGGGTCTGGTATGGTAGGTATCCGGTACTCACCGAGAATTCCTAACTAGCATCTCTAATGCTATCTCTTAGCCCTTAGCCCTAAGCTTCTAATTCCTAACTCGGTATTCCTAAACTCGGTATTTCCAGTCATCAGAGCGACACTTCGCTCTGATACCACTTTTTGTAACACCCCTACCGTTAATGTAATGCTTACCGTCCAATCTCCTTACAAATCAGATACACGCAGCGGATACATACTTACATACAGTGGGTGATACAATGCCGTTAGTCACCCACGTGACTAACAAGGCTACTACTTCTTCATACAGCATCGGTCTGATGAACCGGAATCCCGAGTACTACACATCTATAATACATACTCCATTCATCAATCAAATACAAAAGTTTTTTTATTACTAAACAATTTGCATAAATTTGATAAAAAAACAATAAGAAACTAGGACAATGCTCCGCTCAATACTTTTCCTCATAATGCATACATACAATATACTTAATCGAGTCTACTAGAATCCTTATACAATTATAATATCTCTTCCAAGTTCCCACATACTCACTAAGAGTCTACATCTACCCATTCCTCACGCCTACTTACTTCCTAAGTACAAGAGTTTGCCGCCGGTCTCCTACCTTGACCACATTCGCTTCGGGTACCTGCACACTAAAAACGTTCCCCCTAGGGGGTCAGCTTTCGCTGCGCATGATAACCGCATACCCCGCGTACTAGTGAGGGTACCGACCACTTGGTCGAATACATGCAGTTCATTTTCATTCAAACATACATGCATACATGCTCTTATACACAGTACAATAATACTTACGCAAGCATACATACATACATACACTTCATTACATACAAGGAATACAACATACCATCCAAAACATACTTACCTTCTTCCGAAATACACATACTCATTACATACACAATATACAATACTTGTTAGCTTCATTGGTCCACCCGAGTTAATCGGGTGGAGATTACTCTTTTACTCGTTACTTCATACATACGCATACATACTCATACATACTCTCATACTCTTACATACTTGCTTACTTTCTCTTACTCATGTTAAGTCGTCGGACCTCCGGCCGGGGAACTACTCGGTCCCACCACCGGGATTTACTTGACCACCAATCCGGGATGCTACCCATTTAAGGGATTTGGGCCGCGGACAGTTTAAGAGTCAGGAATCGGATCCAACCTCTTGTGTTCCTCATCCTCACGCGTGGCCGAAGCTATATCGGACTTGTACTCATTCCAGTTTACTCACTTAAGTTAGGAGTTAGGTAGTTAGGAATTAGTAGAAGTCATTCTCACAAGCCACATACACAATTACAATGCTCAATACTCATTTATACAAGATACAATACAATACTTAAGTACAATACAAGATTTGAATACCATTCATCATCATCATAAATTTCATGAATTATACAAACTAGTGTCCAAGACAATAAATATCAAGAAAACACAAGTCAAGCATAGGTAAGTGCAAAATAGTCCGATTCATGCATTTATCTTATTTAGGTGATCAAATAAGCACACAAATCGGGGTAACCAGATTAGGATACAGGGCATGAAGAAATCATACCTTTCACCATTGTACTTGTATCCCAACGTTCCTCCGGTGTTCACAAATTCAAATCCTATGATATACATACAGCCGAATAATTAATCTAACTATCATTAATTTAATTCGGTTACCCTTACGCTTCCTAACTCATACTTACTAAGTCTTCACATTCTTATACTTACATTTTATTTACTTACTTTTCATTGCTTAACAATGGTATACTTGTATATATATGCACATATGTATAGGTGAGTATACATATACATATATATATATACTAACCATAGTCTTATAGTTTTTTTTTTGTAAGTTTTGACTCGACCGACCCACCCTGGGTCGGACCCATGGGTCGGTCGGGTGCAGAGACTTCGATTACAGAAAATTCCGGCCCGACCGACCCAGCCAGGGTCGGTCCATTGGGTCGGTCCGTTACAGAAGCAATCCAACTAACAATTTCCACTCGACCGACCCAGGCAGGGTCGGTCCCCTGGGTCGGTCGGATGCAGAAGCATTTCCGACTAAAAGTTTCTACTCGACCGACCCAGTCAGGGTCGGTCCCCTGGGTCGGTCGGATGTAGAAGCTTCCGAGATTGCAGATTTTCGGGTCGACCGACCCTGCTAGGATCGGTCCTAGGGTCGGTCCAGCCCAGTACCCATTTTAATTACTTATTTTGAATCCCAAACTCTACTCAATTCACACCCAATATTTTCCTACTCATTTCCACATGTTTCCTACATGTTTAAACAACATTTAAATCCTCTAATTCACCTTAGTTCATCCATCAAATTTATTGCTAAATCCATCAATCCACTTACACAATTTTCCTCACTTCACAGCATTATACCTATTTTCTTTGTTCATTGCTACAGATTTTTAAACTCAACATTACCATCCAATACTTTCTCAACCAATGCCTTCCTTGCATTCCAAGTACATTACCTTACCATGCCAATTCATTTCCAAGCAATTGCCCCATCTATACCCAAGTCCAACATTCATTTTACCAATTCTTGCACACTAATCTATCCTAACTTCTCCAATGCATATTAATACACTTTGCTACAGATTTTACACTTCTTACTTCTCATACTACTAACCATTCTTGCTACTAAACATCTACTAACTCCAATACACACCTTGGTTTTCCCATTTACCAAGTCATCCATACATGTACATATTCCTACCAAAATTTGGCCATAGTTCATCTACTTTTCTTACTTATCCATACACACATTTTCTCACCAAATTCATACCTATTCTAGCCAAACCACAAGGGTTCTACCAGCACACATACAAATACAAATTCCTCAATATTTTCTCCGTCCACAATTCCAATACACATACACATCACATTTGGCTCCAAAGCCTACAATTCACATACTAGTTCACAAATACCCAAAATTCATAATTCTCAATACTAATACAAAGTTTTGGGTTCTTTAAGTAGTTTATCCATTCCCACTACTCTAATGCATTAAAATTAACATTAGTAAAGAGCTCTTACCTTGAGCTTATAATTTTTCATTTTCCCATTTCCCTCTTCTTCTTTCTTGCCCAAATCGGCCATGTGGGGAATGGAGTTTCCAAACTCCATTCCCATCACCCAATGAACACAAAACAACTACAATTAATATACTAACCTTTAATTTAATGCTAGTTCATTGAAATGCTTAAAGCAAGATTTCTAGGGTTTACCTTTGGAGATTTTAGAAGGGGTTTTAGCCCTTGGTTCAAGAAGGTGAATCCACCACCATTGTAAGGTTGATATTTTGCTCCAAAGAGAGAGAAAAATAGATCATTACAAATGGGGCAAAAATCGGTTATGAAGGAAGGTGAAGAAAACATGAGTTTTTCATGTAGATTTTTACCTCAATGGAGAGAGAAGACTCCAAGCTACCCATTGGTGCTATTTTCTCTTTGAATGGGGAAAACCCATGGAGATGAAACTCATCCTTTTTGAATTTTGAAAAGAGGGAATGTTAGAGGAGGATGAGGGGATTACAAATATGTGATTATTTTTGAGTTTGGAGCTTACATGAGGATGGAGCATGAGGTTGAAGGAGGGAAGCCATTAGAGCTTCTTGTGGAGCTCCAAAATCGCAGCAGCCAGAAGAGAGAGGGAGAGAGAAATCGATGGGGGGAGAGGAAAGAGAGAGATGAGTGAGTTGTGAGAGTGAGGTGAGAGGAAAGGCATAAAGTAATTCTTTTACTTTATTGCTTTTTGCTTTTGGCTCTCTTATTTAATTAGCTAGTTACATGTGTGTGTGAGGGAGTTATTTGACTCTTTAAAACCGGCCCCCTTACAGTATACTAGCTGGAGCGTTTTTTGTCTTTTACAGAAAACGCTCGTTATTTTACCCGGTTTGGTACTGTTCACTTACCGGGCCCGTTTTCCGGAATTTCCTCGCTTAATTATTTTTATTAACTATTAAGCTCCCATAAATGCTTAATAATTATTATTTAATGATTTATAATTTTTACGGGTTCGTTTGACCACTTAAATCACGTTTTCGGGTTTTCTCGAAAAACGTGCGTTAAAGCTCTATTAGCGTTTTAATTTATTATTTGGATCCGTTTTCTTCTGGAGTTGTTCCCATATATTATTTAGGTCTTATTAAACCTTTGGAATCCATATAATACTCTAACCGAGGTCTCATACCTCCTATGGTCATTTAACGCTTACTTAGGTTTTTCGCCTTTTAAGTGTTTCTTTATTTCTTTTGGATTTATTTCTCCTTACCAATATTAATTAGGTACCATTAGGCCTTTAAATACGTATTAGATTAATTTTAATCCTTATGTTTAAGTTCAGGTATTTCATGACTGCTTAATGTGCCGTACGAGTTCATCTCGTCAGTACATAGCCCAAGCCTCAAATTCCTATCTTCACCTCCAAAATGTTCTTTGAACCGTCTATTGATGTTTCTCCACTGAGGTCCATCTGCTGGATGTCTTAATTTCTCATCACTCTTTCTACCCTCTGCGTGCCATCGTAAGTTCTTTGCATCTATCAGATTCGCAAACAACCGTTTGAATCTGGGTATAATCGGCAAATACCACAGTAGTTTAGCTGGAGGGCTTTTTTTCTGAACGGAGGAGTACTCACCATCTTTATGCTTATACCGGGACAACGGACATTTCGGGCAATTGTCCAGATGTTCGTATTCACCCCTGTACAACACACAGTTGTTTGGACACGCATGAATTTTTTTGTACTCTACTCCCATTTGACACACCTATTTCTTTGCCTCATAGGTGGTGGTAGGCAGACCATTCTCATCCGGTAGCATATCATGAATCAGCTCGAGGAATGCCGAGAAACCTTTGTCACTCAATCCATATCTTCCCTTCAGGTTGAACAAATTCAATATAGCCGTCAATTTCAAGTACTTAGTGCACGTAGGATACAATGCCGTCTTGGATGCGTCCAACAACCTTTGATACTCATCCGGTCAATCGAAAAAATCATTCTCAATGTTATCAAGCATCTCCATTATTTGCTCATCATGATAAGTCGGTTCACTGTCATTGACTTCGGAAGCATTTGGGATTGGTTCCGACTCGACAAAATCAAATGTGTGGTCGGTTCTCATCCTCTTCCTTTCATTAATGTACGAGGACCCGACATTATGTTCAACACTTTCTCCATGAAAAATCCATCTCTTATAGTGTGGCATGAAACCGCGAGTCTTCAGATGGAATTCAATTTCCTCGACGTTTGAAAATTTCCTTAAGACACCGCAGTCAACACAAGGACAAGGTATTTTCTCCGCCTTTGTCATGTCCTTGTGCTGCACTGCCGCTTTGCAAAACTCTTTCAACATGTTGTCATAGTGATCCCCTCGATCACCATACATCCAGTCACGCTCCATACTTTATTTAAAACACAAAATGGTACGATTAATGAAGCGTGACTGTATGCATATTAAATAAGCTAGATACTGTAACTCTAAGGTTTCAACCTAAATTATATACTAGCACCTATATTATCCGAATACATAATCTCAATGATCAAACAAAAAGCAAAGTTTAGTAGCTTACTTGTACACAGAAAAGGAAACTGCAACGGTGATGGAAGAAGGTGGAAAATAAGAGAGGTGGTTCACGGACTTAAATGTGGTGAGACCTGATAAAGACAAAATTTTGATATTGTTATACATATACACATACATCAAACAATATTAATTACAAAGAGATTTTGTTAAAAAAATGAGCATGACCTTTGCATAATTTTATCTATCCCATGCTTATTATTAGCATTCACCAATCATTCACAACACAAATTTCCATCACAAATCAAACTAATACCAAATTATTCATCAAACCAAATTTCAATATTTGGTGGAAATACAAAGTATAAAAGAGAAAAAGATAAGTTAGATTATATTACCGGTTCTTCCACTCCGCTTTCAATATACCGTGCAATGAATGGGGAAATCTTAAGCACTTCTCTATAGATAGAATAGAAACTCATTAGTTTATGTATGTTAATTGTTCGTAATTATGATTGCAAAAATATATATAATAAGCTAAAAAGATGAAGATGTAAGTTGAGTATATTACGGGTTCACAAATGAAGTGTATTCAGCCCCGTACGACTTCAATCTGGTGAGCCCATTTAGTGATTTCCCCCTACAAAGGCATAACCACACAAAATGAGTAAAAAAAACAAAAATAAAACACAAAAATAAAACTATAAAATTAATTAATCGACTCGAGAAAAAATAAAAACGCAAATAAAATTGAAAAAAATATTAAAACTTATCAAGTAAATATATCCTAATTGAACTAAGACAAAAGATAAATGAACTACATACTATTAAACCTACAGAATTAAATTTGAAAGCTAAAAAAAGAATTATGTAACTTAATACTAAACCAATTCAAGTAATGACAAAAACAATAAAATAAACAAAGCAAACCGCAAAATCAATAACAAAAAGCAAAAAATCAGAATAAATACTAACAGTCTAAAACGAAAGCAAGCGTAATCCTAACTAATCAAATTTGACGTATAATTAAACAAAGTAAAAATAAACACAAGAATAAAAAAGAGTAATGAAAAAAAACACGTACCAAAATTTTAAAACAGAAAGCAAATTAAAACTTAGCATGTAAATATATCCTAATTGAATTAAGAGAAAAGATAAACGAACTACATACTATTAACCTACAGAATTAAATTTGAAACATAAAAAAAAGAATTATGTAAACCTAATACTAAACCAATTCAACTGATGACAAAATAAACAAAATAATTTTCAACACTTGCTCTAGTTTTCTAAGTTCTCCTTGTTACAGATTTTGTTCTCATTCCTACCACTCCATGTTCCTTCAACTAGTGTCATCTAGCACACACTTGCCTTATCTTCACCCAAGGTTCTACTCAATTACCCAATTCTCTTATAAACCAAAACCAAGGTGGTTAACCATTCAAGTTTACCTCTACAACACCTAGTTACTCTATGTTCTTTTTTCCTCAACTCAAACACTTAAAGTCATCTAATTTCTAGGACAATGTTGACAGAGTTTCCCCTATAATTTTAGCATTTCCCACACACAATTTCAGCTCACTAACTCATTTCTAATATCCACAACAATCTTAAGCACTAACACACATTAAATTTCTGCACAAACTCATCTATTTCCCCTTGGCTTCCAAGCCCTTTAATCATCATTTTATTAACAATAAAACAACTCAATCTCTTCCTCATTATACAATAACACCACTAATACTCAAAGCAATGTTAGTTCCTCATATTCAAGCAATTAAAAACGAAAAGCAAAACGCAAAATAAAAAACGAAAAACAAAACAATCCGAACAAATACTAAAAGTCTAAAACGAAAGCAACCTTAATCCTCACTAATCAAATTTGATATATAATTACACAAAGTAGAAATAAAACAAGAATAAAAGAAAAGTAATGAAAAGTCAAAATAAAAAACAAAGGCACAACCACACAAAATGAGCAAAAAAACCACAATTATTCACTCAAACATTTTGTCGAGCACCTTGTGTGCACATATAATTTCACATCTACAATACTACATATATACACAAATTTCATACACTCCACTAATTCAATCATCCACATTCAGATTCAACCACAATTTCAGCAACAATCACAATAAATCCATAAATTTAGGTCAAAATCGATTTACCTTCTTCTTCTCCCTCCAATCACTTGCTACTGCTGCTGTTTCTGTTCGACTTCGCCGGCACCCACGTTCGGCGGTGACGATGCGGCGGCGACGACCAGGCGGCGAGGAAGGCGCGGCGGCGAGGACGAGCGGCGGCGGAAGCGGGAGGAGGTGAGTCGGAGTCGCACTTCGGTCGCAGCAACAGCGGGAGTTCGAGATCAGTTGAAGCGTCGGGGTGAAATGAGAGAATTAGGGTAAGGGACATTATTAAAGGACCTATTTCGGCGGTTCTTAGGTAAGAACCGCCGAAATAGGTCGTCGATATTTTTTTTAAAAAAAAATGAGCCCCTATTTCAGCGGTTCTTATGTAACAACCGCCGAAATAGGTCTTTTCTATTTTTTTTTAAAAAATAAAACAGACCTATTTCGGCGGTTCTTAGGAAAAAACCGCTGAAATAGGTCTGTTTTATTTTTAAAAAAAATATAAAAGACCTATTTCAGCGGTTTTTACATAAGAACCGCCGAAATAGGGATCTGACCATTTTTAGAAAGCGCCCTATTTCTGCGGTTGTTTAACAACCGCAGAAATAGGGGCGCAGAAATAGACCATTTTTGTAGTAGTGTTTATTTTGTTCCGTTTCGAACCTTTCATTTCCAGTTGTGAACCTTGACTTATTTATTTAATGGCAATTGTTGTTCAGCTTTCAATATTTGCTTTCCTATTTTGCCATATTCCACACCCAGCATCCCTTTTGAAGCCAAACCACATCCACCAGAGAAGTGTGAGGTCTTGAGACCCGGGATGATCTTACTACGAGAGTACCTGACCCCAGCAGTCCAGCATGCATTGATCCTCAAGATCATGGAGTTAGGTGTGAAGGAAGGAAATTTTTACACCCCTACCTTCAAGAATGGTTCAACCATGAAGGTGAAGATCATGTGCCTAGGTAAGAAGTGGAACCACACCACCAAGAGCTATGAAGAGGTGGAGGTGCCACCTATCCCGGAGGAACTGCAGACCATCATTAGAGCTGCAGTTAAGGCAGCACAAGAATTGGAGGATGAGCCCGTCCCAGACCTAACCTCCGGCGTGTGCATCATCAACTTCTATGGAAAGGAGGGTAAGCTAAGGATGCACCAAGACAAGGATGAATCGCCAGAGTCTATCACCAGAGGAGTTCCAGTGGTGTCCATATCGCTTGGAGGCGATGCGGAGTTCCTATTTGGTGATCAAAGGAGGATGGACCTTGCTACCAAGATCCTCCTGAAGTCGGGTGATGTACTGATTTTTGGTGGGGCAGCTAGACTCATCTACCATGGGGTGAAGAGAATCAAGCCCAACACAGCCCCCACACCCATCATTAACCAGACCCATATGAAACCGGGCCGTCTAAACCTAACCTTTAGACAGACCTAGCCTTGTACTTTACAGTTTCAGCATTGTAAATTTTAAGTCGCTCATGAAGCTTTCAATAAGAATGGAAATTCTAAGAATTTTATTGCTTCATTGTAGGGGTTGGAAACTCAGGGATCAGGTTGAATGTGTTGAACCAGGCTCAAGCAAAGAGCAATGGAATGATCATCATAGGTATAAACATTAACCTTGAGTAATTACCTCGGAACGTTTACCCAGAATCTTAAAAATATATCCTATAATTTCAGGCACGTTCCTAGTTAATGGAGTGGAGGCCACAGTCCTGTTTGATTCTGGTGCCTCCCACTCTTTCATATCACAAGCGTTTCATGCTAAGATCGATGCTTCCATATAGGATATCCATGACTGCTCAGTCTTGCTGCCTTCTAGAGAGCTGATCAAGTGTAGTAAGCAGTGCAAGAATTTGAGCATACACATCAAGGGAGCAGACTTCCTTCTGGATGCCATAGTTTTCCCTGGCATGGGGTTCGACATAATTATGGGCATGGACACACTGCAGCGGTACCGAGGCAGACTACACTGTGCAGAGCATCGTCTCCTTCTGAAGTCAGCTACAGGGATCACAGTGTCATACCGAATGCAACCTAAACAGCCGACTGTGAAGGTTGTATCGGCTTTATTGTAACACCCCATCCAACAACAAACACATAATAACAATCTGCAGCGGAAACTCAACTCATCACATTACTTATCCCAATGGTGTTACACGCCGTTAACCACCCACGTGGCTAACAAGGCTAATACATTTACATTGTATCGGTCTGATGGACTAGATTCCCGAGCAACTACACAATACAATCCTTATTCCATCTTCAACATTTATTATATACATACACTCCCCCTGTACCGAGTATTTACAACTACTGCCGATAACAACTTCGTTCTTACTACGCCTATCATACTCACGCCGTTCAAATGGCTACCCATGTATAACATCTGCCCCGTCCTACTCTCGAACGGCTTCCAGCTCCTCGTACCTGAAATAGGAAAAGAAGAGAAAGGGTGGCCCCCAAGGGGCTCAGCACCTTTGCTGGTATGGTAATCCCGCAGCCCACATGCTACCGGGCCACGCACGACTAATTGTCGTCTTAGCATGCAGTTGATTATATTTAAATCATGCATACAAGCCATAACCATACAACACATAGCATTTCGCCTCAATGGGCTCAACCTATAACCAAAACATCCACACCTAACCAACCATCCAATGATTCCTTAAACCCTAGAGTGGCTCTCCTCTAAACGGAGCTACTTCCTTAACGAACGACGTGTACCCATCAATCGGGTTATCCTTAAACGCTTCTTGTCACAAGCTGGGATTCATTTCCATGATCCGCACATTCCATATCATACAACATATCTCATTTCTCTCATAATAAAACATAATAACACCTTTCTTGTTTCAACGTACATATGATGACATCGCATCCATTTAAAGCATCGAATATATATATACATACCATAGCATAGCAAGGGAATTTGCATAGCACCATAACATTACATAACACCATAAAATCGGTTCTCACAAGGAACCTTCCATCATAGTTAGTATACCATGTGAGCCTAGGGATTTTTGTCAATCCCATGTTAAGCTCGTTACCATCCTCGTTACCGTCCGGTTATATAGAACGGTTAACTTATACCCAAGGTGAGTCGGATATAGTGATCCCAAGCACACCGAAATAACATACGTATGCCCCTGTGGCCCGACGTGAGTCAGTAACTAGCTTTGGATAAGCTAAGGAAGGTAGAAACCAAATTGGAATACCACCTATACATACACCAAGAGAGCCGAACCGGATAAGATAACGACTCCCGTCCATCACACGCGTGGCCGGAACAACCGGACTCCTCACCCCCCATTAGTACATATACACTTATAAATAAGTAGTTAGGGATCCATTATGGAGCCTACCACATCCACACACCATACGGTATCATAACCGAGTTAAGCACACAAGGGAGGTTCACACACTTGCATACAACAACAATATCCAACTAACTCACACATAGCCGTGGTTAGCACGTTCCCAAGGGTTGGGCCGTCAACTCCGAATACCGATCACTCATGTGTTCCTAGTTTTGGTTAGCTAAGGTTTAACACATACTTGAGATTAAATGGTATCGGAGACCAAATTCGCCACATAAATGAATTACTATAAACTCATTACATGTTTTAATCTTACAAGGTGGCAAACACTCAAGAAAACATATTGGCATACAAGCCGGTGTAATCCGGTAGGACACAGGTTGCAAGAAAACCATACCTGTCACCGGAGTCCACTTTACCACGTCCACTTATGTTCCTCGAGCAATTCTCGAACAACTGTTGACATGACATGTTCTTTTATTAACATTGGGGTAACATGTTTGTTTTAAAGTCTAATGCTTATAACTTTCCCCGTTAACTTGGTTAAATAACTTTACATTTTAACTTGTTTTTACTTTTACATTTTGATACAACTTTTCACCCACTTAATTGCCATTTAAACTCACCTAACATGTCCATAACAACCTTATAACATCATTACCTACCAATCCCCATCATCACATAACATTTCATAACCTGAAACCATGTTTTTGGTCCGACCGACCCACCGTCCGACCCACAGCTGGGTCGGTCCATTACAGAACCCTTTTACTTCCTTATAATCATGCCCGTCCGACCCACGTCCGACTCACTCGACTGGGTCGGACCATGTGCGAACATTTTCTTCCTTTGAAACTTGACCGACCGACCCATGTCCGACCCACCCTTTTGGGTCGGACCATTACCGAACACATTCCTAACATCTTACAGAGGCTCGACCGACCCAAAACTGGGTCGGACCCCTGGGTCGGTCGCCTTCTATACTTACCCAAACTTTGCCAATCTTCACCAAACTTCTCCTAAGGCCTCTTAATGCTTTCTAACAACATTTGGTAACCTTATATCCACATACAACATTCATGAAACTCATTTTCTAACTCCTTAAGCCTTTACTTATTTCCTTGTAAAATTTCCTTAACACTTTCAACATTTGTACTAGGTTCCTAAATGGTGTTTCTCACCTATTATAACTACTATCCCAAAACACTTTCTCCTCATCTTAACATCATCTCTTAAGCATCATTTTCTCCTTATTCATCAACATGACCTAAACCTTAAACAAACTTCTCCAAGACTTTAATATATTCTCAAAACACACATTGAATTCCTAGAGCTTCCAATATAATACCTAAATCCTTGCATCACTCTAAATCACCTTAATACATGTTTTCTTCTTAAGTAAACATTCATTCACCTTTAACCCTTCCTAGTTCACCGAAACTCACTTACCACACTTAGAACTTCCTACACATTTCCCAAATTTGGCCATAGCTTCTCTAGTATATACTCACATCCAAACACTTAGGTTTTTACCTTAATTCATTCAAGAACACCTAAAATCCATCAAACACATTTTATACACAAACTTCACACATTTTGCACTACATCACAATATAGTGCATAACTTAAATTGCTTGGCACTTAGGCCCTTAAATAACATGGCTCTTAGGCCCTTAAATTGCATAAACCTTAAACACTGAATTTCCCACATAATAATGCCTTTGACCTGCAATACACCCAACAATACATATGTTCTTTTACTAGTCTCCTTGAGAACACTTTACTAGGTCATTCACCATTTGCTCTTTAGGTAGTTTTAACAAGCATTATAAGCTTATTTCTCCTAAGGCATTAAACCACATTGAGATAGCTTGTTTACCTCTTTTCTTCCCAAATTTCTTTCTTGTTTCCTTGTAAACCGGTAAGGCATTTGGTTCCTTGCCAACAACTAAACAATATACCAACATTGAAATGAGTATATAAGCTTTAAGCTTTATCTCATTGTAAACCCTAGTTACATATATTATCTTAAGGTATTAACATGATTGTTTTACCTTGGAATGGAAAGTGAGCTTGAATATATATCAAGAGAGGACTCCTCCTTGCCCTTGGAAGATTCAAATGAAGCTAAAACAAGCAAGATAAATACACCATTGTGAGGTGAATTTTCGGACAACATGAAAACATGGAGGAAACATGGATTTTCTTTGAGTTTCCTTACCTTGAAGCAAAGGAGAGCATGAATATGTGAAAAGGTGAGCTCAAGCTCCTCCCATGGTGGTTTCTCTTGGCACCGAAATGGAGGTTTTGAAGTTTTGAAAAGACAAGATTGTAGAGCTTGACTTAACTAAGAGAATGGTGGTCTTGAAATTGAATTTGGACCATGGAGCTAGAAGATACAAGAGGTCAAAGATGGAGTTTGGTGTGGTACTATTGCAAACCGTGAGAGAATGAAGAAGAGAGGTTAGTGGTGGTGTTTGGAACCGTGGGAAATGAAGGAAAGGAAGGGAGAATGAAGATAGAACTTACTTTTGAAGATATTTATATGTAAAGTAAATAGTAACTATATTAGTCATCTTTATTTACTTCACAAAATAACAAGAGAGTGGTGAGTCACCACACCTTAGAAAACCGGCCCCCTTATAATTATGAGGGTAATATAGTCTTTGTTTGTCAATTTAATTACTTAATACAACATATGTTATAAACTAGCTTGTAAAAGTTACTATTCACAAACTAAGGCACATAGAAGTGAAATTTTTGATTTCCCACTAATATGGCCACCCAAATGTGATACTATATAGTACACATGTTAATTAAAGAGTAATGATGGACATTTAGCCATTCAAAACTCATTTACAAGACAATTTTTCAAAAACGTGCTTTAAGACTCCTTAAAGCACATTTTGTGTTTTAACTTGTTTTCAAGCTTGGTTTTCTTTGGTAATTGATTTAATATGTTCCTTAACATATAAATAAGGCATAGGTATGACCATTAGGCCTTATACACATTTATCCCAAGGTTAGAGCACATTTTAGCCCATTTTGACCTTAAGGCATTTATTTGTGTTTTGTTTGGTTTCATTGTCTACCAAAGTTTCCTAAGGACTTAATTAGCCTTATAAAGTCATAAATAAGCATTATCAAGTCTTGGTAGGCTCTTTGGGTCCTAGCCAAGCTCACTTCAAGCTTAGAGCATGTTTTTGCTCAAACCGTGTCTTAGTGTTTTATTGTGTTTTACCATGGTTTACATGGTTCATTTGTGTTTCTAAGGCACTTTTTAGCCTTTAAATACCATAGTTTAACATTTACACAACATACCAAGGTTTGGGGTATTTCAATCTACCCCCCTTAAAAGAACTTCGTCCTCGAAGTTCACATTTCCTCGCATCATTGGATTAGAATACGGGAATTACTTATAGCCATAAAACTTCCATTACCAACCACCCTTTACATCCAACCTCGGACTTAATGGTCCGGGCAACATATCCACATTATACATAAAATATCATACTCACATGGTAACCTCGGACTTAATGGTCCGGGTACCTTCACCATACTTGCACCCATACAATATCCCTCAGACTCTTAGGTCTGGGTGACATAACCACATTTAGACTCATAGGTCTATGTAACACAACACATTTAGACTCATAGGTCTTGATAGCACACACTTTAGGAGATCAAAGTCAAATAACCCTTATCACCCATGCCAAACAACATGTCATAGCATGTATATCAAACAGAAATACCTTTTCCATCTCTCCATGGGCTCAAGTCCCATGTTGAGTACATATACACTGTGATCCCGCAGAACCCGATCGCGATGGACACTTTCTGGTCCCCGTTCCTTTGGGAGATCAAAACATTCACTTAATTTTTAACATATGTACTTCTCATGTCACCGGTCCGAAGACAAAGGCTCATACGTCCTCAGCTCGTGAGCAAGTACTACAAAAATATTCTTTACTAGGTTAAGTATAAGAAGATCTTTTATTCAAAATATTAATCGATTGTTTGAAAACACCAATTGAAAATCCTTTTGAAAACACCACACAACTCCAAGTCCAATTTATGCTCCTTGTATTTTTCTTAACATGGTTGTTTGTGACCACTTACCGGGAGCTTCAAGAGTCACCCAACCCTGATGTGATCAGCATCAGTGTTGAACTATCTTTCCACCCCAATTTGTGTTCGGCTTCCCTTGATCTCATGATAATCAAGTTTCACCTCCCACTTCATTTTCAACCAACAATTAATTCAAGCATATCCCATTTTCTATCTTTGAATCCTTCTAGTCATAATCATAACATCTCCAAGGGATAGAACTCCGTCTATCAATTATCACCCAAATCCAACTTAATTCTCACTAGGTTCTATGTCGGTCTCATAGTCCTTCATAAATCACAACATTGTATATATATACATATATTTTTATCAAAATACAATACATGGCTTACATTTATGCACCGTCGGGGTTTTAGTTTCCCCGGGAGTTTCTTTACTCCCTTCCACTTGTACCCTCACACACCACTGTTTACAAAATTCACACACTTCCTACAATGGTATTCGCATCTTCTGTGCGCAATTACCACAATTTAACCACAAATAAATGCGTATGTTTATATAACACACGCGTCAACCATTATAACAAATCATTTTGTGCTATGCACAACCCAGTTCACGTACACTTGTACGGTAAAACACACTGAGTGGTTTTGCGCTCTACCCCCCTTAAAAGGGATTTCGCCCACGTAATCAATCACTGAGCATTGGCTTAAAATGTTCTGCCGTCGTGAAGTGTTTTAACTTCCACGCGGTCTATTACACAATGGATTCTGATTAGAGGATCTTAACATATTAGCGGTTTAGTTCCTAAACCAAGAATTCGCATTGGAGTTGTAACTCATAACCAGTTTCGGTCCTGGCCTGTAAGGCTTCTAGGCATTGATGACTAGCCATCCATTCGTATTCACAACGTATACCCGGTACCTGACGCATGGGCTCACTGGCCTCTGTTGCGCAACCCTGATAATTATAGAGCTGGTTTGCCCCATTCGTTACTGTTAATGTATTGAACATCTCCAATGTATTACCCTTATCTAGGTAACAATGGTTTCTCAACCGACGCATGGTATCTCTTACCCTGAGCGAATTCGGTGAGTTTCACGATTTTCCATCCACTTCTCCAATAGCTTACCGCATAAACTACTATGTAATTCACAATGATTGACTTACTTCTACCGACTTACTGTCGGTTGAGATTAAGCTACTACCTAGTGTGTAGTGCTCTCTCAGTTATTTCCCACACCTGGGGTATATCTCATACCGACCTTTGGTATTTAGTGTTACTGTAGTTATTTACTGTTAATCATGTCTCCCCCCCTTGGTTTTGTACATGTATTCTTTCATTCCTACGGCCTTGCATTACCTATGCATCGGCCATTATAACATTATTCTTCCATAATTACCATGCTTCTGATTCCTAGCTATCCCACTCGATCATTACTGTGCAAGAGCAATACCAAAACACTCAGTCATACAGAGTGCAGAGGCGTAAACCCTTGACAGCAACTCTCTTATGCGATTGCGATAGGAATTTTCACTGAAATCCTTATCATTTAACACTTGCCACCGGCTTACTGCTCGGTTGTTTGCTATCGCTTAATGTTGTGCCTCCACTGGGTTTAACTCATAACTCTGCTCATTCCCCCTTTTATCATCTAACAATATTCAGGCAACAGTCGCTTATTGCGTACCGTATCCTTACTTAATATACAACATCAACTTATACTGCATCCGCTATTATATTAGCTTCCGCCATTACACTGGGTTTATCTGGCCACTTATTTGGCTGATTTTTTGTATATACCACTATATTTTTTTTGAACCTTTATGTCTCTTGTGCGTTGTTCGCTACACATTTAGCTTCACACACCTATGGTGATTGCTATCAGATTTATCATTCCTCTTGTGTACTCAACTGGTACGAGTACTTCCTTTCATATCATTTTATTCCAATCATCCTGGGGTAATAACTACGTGGTCCATACTCCACATATTTCCTGTACTTGATTCACATAACTACCGCTTCTGCGGTCTCACCATATCGAGAGGTATCGCCACTCTTTATGCAGTGGTTCGCTTACCACTTTATTCACTTATACCACATAAACTTCTACCATCAATCGAATTTATATAACATATCTTGTTTATGGCTTATAAGCCTTATTGGCCTTGAGCTGGGCTCGTTGTAGGCTGTCCACACACATGTACTTCTCTTTACAATATTACATGTTTAGAGGTTGTAGTGAGCTCCATGACAAGGTCGTTGCATTCCGTTTCCTTTCATGGAATGCCCCTTAGTTTGTCAGTCCGTCTCCTGACAACTTATGTCTAAACTGGGTGTTAATTTCAACCCTTGTGTTTCAATTATATTGCTTCATCCAACAATGTTTAATCCAAATACCCCTCAAGGATTGCTCCTGGTGTTGTTAAGGTATGCCACTACATCTGATTCACAGTTATTGGTACAGTCATTTAGCCACGCCTTTTTGCGTTCTTCACTGGTTATTATCTTCTTCTATGAAGATCAACATTTCCTAATAGTGTATGTACTCATTCTGGGAATTTTCATCCCGTTCATTGCACATTAATGTGTCCACATTAGGCATCTGCCTTGCCCTGCTTTCCAGCTATCATGTTTATCCCTGGGGATCCTTAAGTCACATAAGCTGTCTTTACATTCAGTTAGTGCACTTCGCACCTCCTGACTCTTAAACATTTCCTTGAAAGGAATTCACTAATTCCTTTAGTCTCGTTAACTTGACTGAGTTCCTTAACTTCAATCATTCCTTGTAATCTCTAGCTTTTGTTTGATTTATACTGCTGACCGTAGACGGAGTCGACTACTTCCCGTGTTCTGGACTCTACTCGTATACATATATGGGGTATCATACTGATACATTGCTACTTACCCAACTAACCTATAAGTAGGTCTGTCAGGCCCACATGCTCCTATCGGAGTGCGGTCGTCCCACAACACAGTTGGTACACTTGTAGTGTCCGTCACACGCCTAGGTGAAGTATTCTGTTGTCAACTCGCTTATATTGTCCCGTGACAATATTCATTCCTTACTTCCCGAACTTAATCGAGGGAAGGTTTATCCACTGTTGCATCCTTGTCAATTGCTCCTGGTTTCACTGGTCTGGTTTAAAAGAAGGTTGGAAAGAAGTGTTGGTTTGAAAGGAAATCTGGTTTTAAAAAGAAAAGGGTTTGTGAAAGATTAGGTTTGAAAGAAAAATTTCCATGGTTTCACAACATCTTCTCACCTTAGCCAAGTCTAGCTTCTTGCTGACTGGTGTGTTTCCAATTACAGAGGTTAGGCTAACAGGCCCTTCCACTGTTATGACATTCACATTTAACTCTATTGTACTTTTCCAAGTATTTTGTAGTGGTTATGAATTTCCCGAACAGCCCTGTTATAGTAGCACTTGCTATGGCAAGTGCGCCATGCTAACTGGCTATCGGTTTGACACATACCGGTTGTGGTATTGTTTTGACCCATATTGTCATCAGTGGCCTTGTTGGCCCTCACTGATCTTACTGTCTTGATAATAATTTCTCTAGGTGACTTCTCACTGTCTTCACATAATAATCATTAACTAGGGTGTTTCCCATTCTGTGAGACCCCTTTTTCTTAGTATTGTATTCTCTTGTAGCCCGTTCCACGTATTTGGGCACTACGTTGTAGTCCCCTTGCCGGTTGGTACACCGTGGGTGTGTTATTTATTAACTGTGGTCCCGTAGACACTCGTCTCGGTTTTCACTAATCCACTTCTTGCCTGTTGCACGGTAGGTGCGTTGCAAGCTGGTCATTCTCGACTGCTCTGCATGTCGATCCAGGTTGCCGGAAATTCTATTCTCTTATACACAAGATCCTTCATTCATTGCTATGAAATGCGGTTAACACTGTTTAGATGGAAACCGTCTCCGGGATTCCCAGTTTTCGGGATCTACCGTATGACAGGTTCTCCGTACTCTAAAGGTATTTAATAGCAGCCAGATCGGGTATTCCCGAGTAAGAGTGGACTTCCATCTCTCTGGCGTTCTTTCCCAAGTTATAAAACAGGGATTGTGGAGGGCGGGAAGGATACTGTAGGTTTCCAGTATTCACTGGTAGTTCCTATCTAGCGTATCTCTCTACGCTATCACTCAACCCTTAACCCCAAGTACTTAAATCCTAACTCGGTATTTCCTAAGCTCGGTAACTCAGTCATCAGAGCGATACTTCGCTCTGATACCACTTTTTGTAACACCCCATCCAACAACAAACACATAATAACAATCTGCAGCGGAAACTCAACTCATCACATTACTTATCCCAATGGTGTTACACGCCGTTAACCACCACGTGGCTAACAAGGCTAATACATTACATTGTATCGGTCTGATGGACTAGATTCCCGAGCAACTACACAATACAATCCTTATTCATCTTCAACATTTATATATACATACACTCCCCCTGTACCGAGTATTTACAAACTACTGCCGATAACAACTTCGTTCTTACTACGCCTATCATACTCACGCCGTTCAAATGGCTACCCATGTATAACATCTGCCCCGTCCTACTCTCGAACGGCTTCCAGCTCCTCGTACCTGAAATAGGAAAAGAAGAGAAAGGGTGGCCCCCAAGGGCTCAGCACCTTTGCTGGTATGGTAATCCCGCAGCCCACATGCTACCGGGCCACGCACGACTAATTGTCGTCTTAGCATGCAGTTGATTATATTTAAATCATGCATACAAGCCATAACCATACAACACATAGCATTTCGCCTCAATGGCTCAACCTATAACCAAAACATCCACACCTAACCAACCATCCAATGATTCCTTAAACCCTAGAGTGGCTCTCCTCTAAACGGAGCTACTTCCTTAACGAACGACGTGTACCCATCAATCGGGTTATCCTTAAACGCTTCTTGTCACAAGCTGGGATTCATTTCCATGATCCGCACATTCCATATCATACAACATATCTCATTTCTCTCATAATAAACATAATAACACCTTTCTTGTTTCAACGTACATATGATGACATCGCATCCATTTAAAGCATCGAATATATATATACATACCATAGCATAGCAAGGGAATTTGCATAGCACCATAACATACATAACACCATAAATCGGTTCTCACAAGGAACCTTCCATCATAGTTAGTATACCATGTGAGCCTAGGGATTTTTGCCAATCCCATGTTAAGCTCGTTACCATCCTCGTTACCGTCCGGTTATATAGAACGGTTAACTTATACCCAAGGTGAGTCGGATATAGTGATCCCAAGCACACCGAAATAAACATACGTATGCCCCTGTGGCCCGACGTGAGTCAGTAACTAGCTTTGGATAAGCTAAGGGAAGGTAGAAACCAAATTGGAATACCACCTATACATACACCAAGAGAGCCGAACCGGATAAGATAACGACTCCGTCCATCACACGCGTGGCCGGAACAACCGGACTCCTCACCCCCCATTAGTACATATACACTTATAAATAAGTAGTTAGGGATCCATTATGGAGCCTACCACATCCACACACCATACGGTATCATAACCGAGTTAAGCACACAAGGGAGGTTCACACACTTGCATACAACAACAATATCCAACTAACTCACACATAGCCGTGGTTAGCACGTTCCCAAGGGTTGGGCCGTCAACTCCGAATACCGATCACTCATGTGTTCCTAGTTTTGGTTAGCTAAGGTTTAACACATACTTGAGATTAAATGGTATCGGAGACCAAATTCGCCACATAAATGAATTACTATAAACTCATTACATGTTTTAATCTTACAAGGTGGCAAACACTCAAGAAAACATATTGGCATACAAGCCGGTGTAATCCGGTAGGACACAGGTTGCAAGAAAACCATACCTGTCACCGGAGTCCACTTTACCACGTCCACTTATGTTCCTCGAGCAATTCTCGAACAACTGTTGACATGACATGTTCTTTTATTAACATTGGGGTAACATGTTTGTTTTAAAGTCTAATGCTATTTAACTTTCCCCGTTAACTTGGTTAAATAACTTTACATTTTAACTTGTTTTTACTTTTACATTTTGATACAACTTTTCACCCACTTAATTGCCATTTAAACTCACCTAACATATCCATAACAACCTTATAACATCATTACCTACCAATCCCCATCATCACATAACATTTCATAACCTGAAACCATGTTTTTGGTCCGACCGACCCACCGTCCGACCCACAGCTGGGTCGGTCCATTACAGAACCCTTTTACTTCCTTATAATCATGCCCGTCCGACCCACGTCCGACTCACTCGACTGGGTCGGACCATGTGCGAACATTTTCTTCCTTTGAAACTTGACCGACCGACCCATGTCCGACCCACCCTTTTGGGTCGGACCATTACCGAACACATTCCTAACATCTTACAGAGGCTCGACCGACCCAAAACTGGGTCGGACCCCTGGGTCGGTCGCCTTCTATACTTACCCAAACTTTGCCAATCTTCACCAAACTTCTCCTAAGGCCTCTTAATGCTTTCTAACAACATTTGGTAACCTTATATCCACATACAACATTCATGAAACTCATTTCTAACTCCTTAAGCCTTTACTTATTTCCTTGAAAATTTCCTTAACACTTTCAACATTTGTACTAGGTTCCTAAATGGTGTTTCTCACCTATTATAACTACTATCCCAAAACACTTTCTCCTCATCTTAACATCATCTCTTAAGCATCATTTCTCCTTATTCATCAACATGACCTAAACCTTAAACAAACTTCTCCAAGACTTTAATATATTCTCAAAACACACATTGAATTCCTAGAGCTTCCAATATAATACCTAAATCCTTGCATCACTCTAAATCACCTTAATACATGTTTTCTTCTTAAGTAAACATTCATTCACCTTTAACCCTTCCTAGTTCACCGAAACTCACTTACCACACTTAGAACTTCCTACACATTTCCCAAATTTGGCCATAGCTTCTCTAGTATATACTCACATCCAAACACTTAGGTTTTTACCTTAATTCATTCAAGAACACCTAAAATCCATCAAACACATTTTATACACAAACTTCACACATTTGCACTACATCACAATATAGTGCATAACTTAAATTGCTTGGCACTTAGGCCCTTAAATAACATGGCTCTTAGGCCCTTAAATTGCATAAACCTTAAACACTGAATTTCCCACATAATAATGCCTTTGACCTGCAATACACCCAACAATACATATGTTCTTTTACTAGTCTCCTTGAGAACACTTTACTAGGTCATTCACCATTTGCTCTTTAGGTAGTTTTAACAAGCATTATAAGCTTATTTCTCCTAAGGCATTAAACCACATTGAGATAGCTTGTTTACCTCTTTTTTCCCAAATTTCTTTCTTGTTTCCTTGTAAACCGGTAAGGCATTTGGTTCTTGCCAACAACTAAACAATATACCAACATTGAAATGAGTATATAAGCTTTAAGCTTTATCTCATTGTAAACCCTAGTTACATATATTATCTTAAGGTATTAACATGATTGTTTTACCTTGGAATGGAAAGTGAGCTTGAATATATATCAAGAGAGGACTCCTCCTTGCCCTTGGAAGATTCAAATGAAGCTAAAACAAGCAAGATAAATACACCATTGTGAGGTGAATTTTCGGACAACATGAAAACATGGAGGAAACATGGATTTTCTTTGAGTTTCCTTACCTTGAAGCAAAGGAGAGCATGAATATGTGAAAAGGTGAGCTCAAGCTCCTCCCATGGTGGTTTCTCTTGGCACCGAAATGGAGGTTTTGAAGTTTTGAAAAGACAAGATTGTAGAGCTTGACTTAACTAAGAGAATGGTGGTCTTGAAATTGAATTTGGACCATGGAGCTAGAAGATACAAGAGGTCAAAGATGGAGTTTGGTGTGGTACTATTGCAAACCGTGAGAGAAGAAGAAGAGAGGTTAGTGGTGGTGTTTGGAACCGTGGGAAATGAAGGAAAGGAAGGGAGAATGAAGATAGAACTTACTTTTGAAGATATTTATATGTAAAGTAAATAGTAACTATATTAGTCATCTTTATTTACTTCACAAAATAACAAGAGAGTGGTGAGTCACCACACCTTAGAAAACCGGCCCCCTTATAATTATGAGGGTAATATAGTCTTTGTTTGTCAATTTAATTACTTATACAACATATGTTATAAACTAGCTTGTAAAAGTTACTATTCACAAACTAAGGCACATAGAAGTGAAATTTTGATTTCCCACTAATATGGCCACCCAAATGTGATACTATATAGTACACATGTTAATTAAAGAGTAAATATGGACATTTAGCCATTCAAAACTCATTTACAAGACAATTTTTCAAAAACGTGCTTTAAGACTCCTTAAAGCACATTTTGTGTTTTAACTTGTTTTCAAGCTTGGTTTTCTTTGGTAATTGATTTAATATGTTCCTTAACATATAAATAAGGCATAGGTATGACCATTAGGCCTTATACACATTTATCCCAAGGTTAGAGCACATTTTAGCCCATTTTGACTTAAGGCATTTATTTGTGTTTTGTTTGGTTTCATTGTCTACCAAAGTTTCCTAAGGACTTAATTAGCCTTATAAAGTCATAAATAAGCATTATCAAGTCTTGGTAGGCTCTTTGGGTCCTAGCCAAGCTCACTTCAAGCTTAGAGCATGTTTTTGCTCAAACCGTGTCTTAGTGTTTTATTGTGTTTTACCATGGTTACATGGTTCATTTGTGTTTCTAAGGCACTTTTTAGCCTTTAAATACCATAGTTTAACATTTACACAACATACCAAGGTTTGGGGTATTTCATTTATCCCTGATGAAGGAGGTGTCCAAGGGCGCTACCGCCTACTACTGTTATGCCCAGGATCTGAGGACGGACCCGAAGTTCCAGAGCGATGTTCCCATTGTGTCGGAGTACCCCGACGTTTTTCCAGAGGAGCTACCTGGACTACCACCACTGAGAGAGGTTGAATTCAATATCGACCTCATACCTGGCACGGGACCGATTGCTAAGGCTCCCTACCGGATGGCCCTGTAGAGATGGTTGAGTTGAAGAAGCAGCTGCAGGAGCTACTAGATAAGGGTTTCATCAGACCCAGTGTCTCACCTTGGGGTGCTCAGTGCTTTTCGTCAAGAAGAAGGACGGAAGCATGAGACTCTGCATCGACTACAGAGAGCTGAACAATGTCACGATCAAGAACAAGTACCAACTGCCCAGGATCGATGACTTGTTCGACCAGCTGAAGGGAGCTAAGGTGTTCTCCAAGATTGATCTACGTTCCGGATATCATCAGATAGTTGTAGCTGAGTCGGATATAGAGAAGACAGCCTTCCGGACCAGATACGGCCACTACGAGTTCACAGTGATGTCGTTTGGACTGACCAATGCAACCGCGAGATTCATGGATCTGATGCAGAGAGTCTTCTAAGCCCAGTTGGATAAGTCAGTAGTCGTGTTCATAGAGGACATCTTGGTATTCTCCAAGAGTCGGGAGGAACACGAGCAGCATTTGAGGACAGCCTTGGAGACTCTAAGTGTAACACCCCTCTTAGTAATCACGATATAATCTCTCACGTAGCAATAAATAAAACGTCTCGCAGCGGAAAAACAAATAACCATTACAAAACTCACTCGGGTGTCACCGGCCGTTACTCGCCCATGCGAGCAACGCAGCCAAACTACATCCAACTTCCAATACAAATAAACTGCTAACCGCAGTGATAACGAGAAACCCCTATACATCACACTAAGTCCATAAACCATAAACATCAACAAGTGAGCGTCTACCCAATCCTGAATACACAACCTTACCATAATACAATTCACCATCTTCATTGCTATACAACATCTCCAAGTGTGATGACAAAAGTAACACTCCAATTACCCTGTTCCTGCTCTTCAGCTCCGACAATGATCAACAACCTGTAATGGTGTAGTATCAGCGATAGACGCTGAGTATGCCGGGCCTGGACCCTAATGGTCACTTGTCATTTTGACCATCTTATTATTAGATTGGTTTCATGCTTTTCCTTTTACAGTTATAATCAAAACTGAAGCATAAATATATAATATACATAATCAACCATCCAAATATCCATAAACATTTAACCATCCATCCAATCCAAACATTCATTTAATATTCCATACAACATTTATATATCGAACGTATCGAGTAATAACAATATAATGTACAATGTACATTCGCCGTAGCGTACAGTTTTCATATTTAATTTACCTTAGCCTTGTAGGCTCCGTCCAACCATCAACACACAATAAAATAACCACAAGTATAACCAATGAACAACAAAGCGAAACAACGAGAATAATAAACAATTATTAAGTCTTGTCCATGGTATAGTTCGCCACTGTATAAGTCTCAATTGTTTTAGTTGTTCAGTTATACCTAGTGACAATGTCTCGTTAAAACGACATGTCTCTAATTACCCATATATTATGGCGGGTCACCCACGGTAGTAGCCACTCCAACGGTAGAGTCTCCGACCAACGAGCCATTCTAGCTCACGGGAAATTTTCTTGATACTTACGGACCCGTACGCGACATCCTAGTATCGGTTTTTGTGATCACAGCGCGCACCAAGAGCCACATCCTCTTGGCTTTACTTCCATTCCATTAATTAATTAATTATACCATCGCATCGCATTACCAAATTTTCTAACACAGCAGACTAAGGTCATTAGTCCAATCCGGAGTCTGTAAACTCGGGATCCAGTGCTAGATACAAGAGCGACGTATAGAAAGGCCAATGCTCCGTATAAAAGTCTCAGATAATATGTATATGTAATTATCATAGTGCTACAACATTTACTTACGTTCCTTATATTTCATATAAGATAGCACCATAGCCGCTAGTTCGTTTTATATATATAGGTTCATATATATGAACCAATACTGTTAACTCAACAACAGTAAATAATAAGCAGCTATAAATATACAGTTCATGCATATTAATCATCACATTCAGACAAACAATCTTATCACAGATCACACAGAAGTCTGAACTGAGGAAGCCCTCAGAGACAATCCGAGATTCATAACAACATACAAGTTATATCAACCAAATCCGAGCCCAAGGAGCAACCTTAGGACAACTCGGATCAAACCCCTTTACATACCGTTCACCCTGACTGTATTACGGTGGAGTATGAATCAGCAAGATCCTACGCTCCGTGTAGTCCGTTAGCTCGTCAAGCGTCCTTGTCAGAAGTATACTCTAAACGGTAATAAAACTATAAGTCAGTCTCCATGACTAACTACATCCGGTATTTCCGAATATAAGTAACCCCGACAGTTCACCCCTGTTTTCTACAGTTGTTTGTTACAGGTTTTTCTAAAACAGTCGGCTTTGTTACTTAAAACGCGTACGTCAAAACTATTTCAACTGTTAAGTTTAATTCCTTATATTTCTTTTAATCTTATCCACATCTAGTTTAGGTACGTAACCTATAGTTGCATGTATGCATGCATTCTTATTTATATATATATATATATATTTCCATCATCCATTATAATTCTTTGTATTCATTACCCATTATCTTAGCAAAATTCATAGCCTATAGTTGTAACTATATTTTTTCCAAATAACCACCACCATTAAATCATAAGGTTTTCAACCAAAATATATTTATCCACCTTATATACATTATTCTTGTGTATGTATATATTTTTACCACGTAGGTAATTCTCATGAGTTTCATAAACTCTTGTATTTTATGTTACATTTTATCATCTTTTATTGGATGATTATTCCCATTAGTTGTATTATATTATACAACTTATATTAAGATTATTATCCTAATATCATGTAACATCTTATGTTGTATAATTACAACTCCTAAGGTTTATTCCATAAACACCTTAGTTTATAAATCTCATTTATTTATAGTTGTCACATTATTTTATGTGAGTACCCTTCCTTATATTAATTCCATCTAAACCATATCATTGTCATAACATTTATAACATTATAGACCTTAGTCTAAAATTCATCTTTCAACTCTTATTAACTCAGTATAGCCCTTAACTTAATTTAAATTCCGTTTGACCACATAACATTATGTAATGTTATACCATATACTAATATCATACTATGTGATATTTTATTCCTTTAACTTATAACTTATAGTTTTTACAAAACTATTTATTATTGCCTCTTAGGCACCATAAGAAAATCTTATTCTTTTCCATAAACCATAGTTTCCTTATTTACAAAATCACCCCTTTATTTTTACCATGTTATATATACCATTTAATATAACATTTCTAACTTATAAAAGAGTATAACCTATGGTTAATTTTTGTAAATTCCGAACAGCCCTTGTGCTATTCTATAATTGCCATTTGGCCCTATTTATAACATATAGTTCTTCCATATCATTAAAACTATATTTTATACACATAACTTATTAAATTTCTTAATAATTCTAAAATCACCACATTCCACCAAAGGGTTATAAATATCCTTATTAACCCATATACTTTCGATATTTACCATTCCAATATCTATTTTTCTCCAAAGTGTCATAATGACATAATAATTATATATTTTACATATATAGTTTATTTTAATTCCAAAATCCACCAAATAAATTCCTAAAAATTCCTAATAGCCCATGGGTGTTTAAAATACCATTTTACACCCTTTATTTTCGATAATAACATATTTACCACATATGTTATAAAAATATTACCATAAAATACTTATCTTATTATAACACCTTAAATAAGTTATTTAACTTATCTAATTTGGTCAAAACCTAGCATATGGTCAAGGTTGACCACCTTAATATTTCCTTGACCATTAATTTCCTTTATTCACGGTTTGTACCCATACTTTTCAAAAATACCATTTAACCCCAAAACTTCATAAAATCTTATAAACTTTATTTTAACTCCTTTTTACCTCTAATTTTCGGCCTTATTATTCTAAAGCCCTTAAATTTAATTTAATTACACCTAATACCCCATTTATTTTCGGTAATGCATTTATACTACTTAAACTTAATTAAAAGCTTGTAAATGCATAAATAAAATGGCCTAAAATACATGGCCTTATTACAAACATTGGCTTGCAAAATAAATTACACATAAATGTCCCAAAACACTTATAAATCTCGGCCTCACCATATAATTTTCATTTATTTACCAAACTTACACATAATGTCTTAAATTTGACATTTATGCTTGTTTAATTAGTTATAAAATTTAATAAGCCATTCCTTAATCATTTTAAGGTCAAACAAGACCTTATTTCACCTCTTCACTCATGACAATTAATTAGGAATAACTTAAACTGTATTAATGTAACAAGTTAAGGTTTTAAGTAATTTATACCTTGATTTAACCTAGATAGAACCTTGTTTGGTTCGGCCACCTTAAGTAGAAATTCTCCACAGCTTGTTTTACATGTTTTCAAACAGAAACCAAGGCATAGTTAGTCTCCAGCAAGATCTAACCATAAGGAATAATTTATGTAAGATTTAAGGCAAAAATCACCTTAAAAATGCAAGGAGAGTTCAAGATGGTTTCGGCCTGAATCAAACACACCACAAGGTGTTAGATCTACTATATTGACATAGGAAATAGCTAGATCATGACAAGATGCCTTGTTATTAGGTTTTACCTTGGAAAAATGCCTTAAAAGAGGGTATTTCCTTTGGATCTCGGCCACCCTTGCTCCAAATGGCTAACCAACAGATTCCACATGAAAAACAGAAGAAGATGAGGCTATGACCAAAGTTTCACAGCCGAACTTGAAGGGAATCAAAAGTTATGAGCTTAAAGCACATTTTTACCTTAAATGGTCAAGACTTGAACTTCCCTCCTTAGATCTGGTTATGTACGAAACCAACACTTCCTTAACCTCAAAATCACTCTACATAGATGTATAGAAAAGGTTGGAGTGTAGATCAATCGAAAAAGGAGAGAAAGATGAAGAAAATGGGCATTTTTATGCCTTAAGAGCTTACCTAGAGCTTGAGATCTCATCAATGGTGCTTGGGAACTTACCTACGGTGGAGGGGAGCCAAAGAGAGCTCAAGGAGTGAGCCATCTCGGCTGAAGAGGAAGTAATGAAGGAAATGACCTAAATTAAGCTTAAAGCACATTTTTGCATTTTTTATGATTTTGTTGCTTTGATGACTCATCAAGTCTGATTGGGGTTGAATAATTGGAGCTAATTCAGTGGAGACACACAAGAGGACAGCCGTGTATGATAGGAGAAGGTGGTGAATTATTTGATTCCAATTTGAATCAAAAATGGACAAATAATGTTACTTTAAGCTATTATTGAATAAGTGACTCATCTCCTTTGTCTTCTTCTTGTTTGGAGCTTGTATCAGCCGTGTAATAAGGTAAAGGAGAAGCTCTCCAACGGCTGCACTCACATGGGGGAAGCAAAAGGTGAGACAAGTTTTGTTTTATTAGGTAAAGTTTGTCTTTTTTTGTTATTTTATGTAAAAGTAAGAGCATATATTTAATTGTCACATGTCTCTTGTCTCTTGGTCTGTTAAGAGACTTAATTATCTGATTTCATGTAGTCCATTTCGTGGTCAATGGTCAACATTGACCAACTTAGTCATTGTTGACCCAAACGGGCCCCACTTTAGGGTTTTATTAATATTTTAATATTAAATTTGTAAAAATTCGTAAATTTCTGGAATTAAATTCCTAATATCATATAATATGATATTTTATTATATTTAAAGGTATTTATAACCTTTTAGCCCAATTAAAACCAATTTAGAAGGCGATTACACAAAAACGTGCTTTAAGGAGTTTTAGTGCACATTTTGTGTCGCAAGGTGTTTCTGGGCTTGGTTTCCTTTGACAACGGTTTTGTTGTCTTCCTTACATGATATTTGATCATGGTATTCAATTTATATCATTTAGAGGTCATTTGATTTTTAAGGTTTTCCTAGAGCACCTTTTGCTCTTTTTGACCTTGAAGCATGTAAATGCTTTTTCTTTGTGTTGGAGTGTTGTCCAACGGTTATAATATGTTTAGTATGTGTTAATATACTTAGGACAAATTTTAGGTCCTAGGTAATTCATTGGGTATTTATTTACCCTTAACAGTCAAAGGGTGCAACATCTTGTTTGTGTTGACCGCTGTTGATCTCAGTTGACTTTTAATGCATGTTTAGGCCTTAATTAATGTGATTAAATATTTAATCCATGTGTTTATAAGTTTGGGGTATTTCAATCTACCCCCCTTAAAAAGACTTCGTCCCGAAGTCTCTTAATCAAATAGGTAAGTATATATAAATGTATAACTACCCATTGTTCCCATAATGTATATCTATGTGATATATCATTTACACACATCGTATTGCGCTTATACAGCACATAGCCATCACGTTGTGGCGTTAGTTCAATCATATATGGATATAGGTGATCCATCAGCACCATCATTTCCTATCAGTTCTACCAACCCTGACAACCTCCCTGAGGTGTCCATAACATTCCATTGTTCCACATTCCATATCTAATGATTCATTTCGTATCTAGGCGATACCATATGTAATCATTCTATAAAGCAATATGAATACATATCACAAATAGCATAAGAAAAGTGTCACACTCATGGCGTAACCACGACATTCAAACAAGTATCTCGTGAGATACATACATACCAGTGCACATCACACACAACAAACCAAACAACGCACGCCCCGCGTACCAACCATAACCAACAAAACCAATTCGCTGTATGCCATGCATACCAAACAATTCACTGTATGCCATGCATACTAAACAAACAAACCTCGTATGCCCCGCACACCACCAATTCTTTGTATGCAATGCATACGAAAACAAACAAAATTTAGTGCACGCAAGTGCACAGCCAAGAGGCTCTACCCCCCTTAAAAAGGGTTACGCCCCCGTACCCCACAAGTATACAACAGTCGCTCAACAAGGAGCGCTGGATACTTGGCTCTCAAAGAGTTCACCAACTCGTGGATTATCCTCATATCAGAGAGGCGGGTATGCCTCTAGCCCTTCAGGGTTCCACAATATATAAAAGGTGAGACACTGATCTTTTTGTGCTCTCTCCCAAGTTCATTCTTATGGGCCCACTCGCTCCGTATGAGGTGTAGACCCATGAACAAAGGCTCAATTTGCCTCTTTTTTTTATTGCTGTGAATCCACTGGTTTGGATCACTAGCATATATGCGTGTGTCTTCTCTCACTGACATTCAGTTGAGATGTAATATGACATTGGCTACTGTTAGTACTTAGTGCTCTTTGCACTTGTCTTTGTAATACTAAGACGTACCAGCCTATATGTCCACAAAGATGATGTTTTCATCCATGTCTCCTGGTAGGTTTGTTCCAGAGTAACACATGTTGTAGTTATTTTTTTTACACACTCTTGTTGATATCCACTTTATCTTTCTGCATTCCTATTAGATTAATAACTGCACGAGTGCAATACCAAAACACTTAGTCATATAGAGTGCAGAGGCGTAAACGCTCAACAGCTAATATCCAATGAGGCAAATAGAAAAGATGTGCGAACTATCCTGTGAGTGGTACATTCCGAATCCACTGTTCCTTGCTTAAGGTATCTGCTATCATATAGCTTTATCTTTTCTCTGTGCGTAATCGCGCGTTTATGTCCATATCATCTGGTAGATTTCCTCTGGATTGCAAGAATTTGCTTGCTCCTTATGAGGGTTCTACATATTATTCGTCCATAATGGGTTTCCATGTTCTTATCCTTAGGTTTCACGTCCTTGAAAGGTTTCCTGTCTTCACTGTATACTGTCTACTGTTCTCTGTTGATGGTTCTTGATTTCTTTAGCCCGTTGGTTTAACTGCGGCTCTTCTCGTCCATCTTCGAGGTAATCCGTCTTACTGTTCGTAGAATGGAGTTGACTACTTCTCGTGTTCCTAACACTACTTGTCTACTTGCATGGGGTACCGTACTGATACATTACTACTACCCGACTAACTTATAAATAAGTCTGTCAGGCCCACATGCTCCTAACGGAGTGCGGTCGTCCCATGTCTCGTTTAGTAAACTGGTAATGTCTGTCACACGGTTATAGTGAAGTATTCTGTTGTCAATCTCCCTCTGATGGATATCCTTTTTTTTCTTCTTCTTCTTCTTCTGCTTTCTTCTTCTTGCTTCTGTTTTTTTTTTGTCTAATAGTTCGTGTTATCGGTTATCCAGTAATAAGTGTTATTGCCTTTGTGGCATCAGTGGTAATTCGTGCCATAGACTGGTATTATTCAACTTGGTGTAAGTAAAATCCGTGCTATATTAGCAAACTTGTTTCTCCTTTTTTTTTGATCTCATTGAGTACAACACAATTTCCTTTTTCTCTCTGTATTTTTTTTTATCATATCTCATCCAAAGTTCATATATGTCCCCTCATCCATGTAATTGGATGCATTGCAGATTGCATAATAGCTTGAGCAACTTGGCTCTTCACTTTCCAACCATCCTCACTGACGGTGGTGCATCTACAAGGGTATGCTTGTCCACGAGGACTAAACATGTATCACTAGTAGTGATTAGCATTTAAATGCGGGTATACACTGGTGGTATTTGGCTAATAAGCCATGTCTGAAAATTCCCAACAATTTAAACTGGTGGGTTTACAGTCATAGTGGTTGTATAGTTTCCCCAGTTGCAGTGGTTGGACTAACGGTCCCTCCAACGTTGCATGGGTTCTAATCTCAAGGTTTGTATGAAAAAGTTTGAAAAACAGTTTTTTTTTTAAAAAAAAGGTTAAAAAGTAGTAGTTGTTGCAGTTGTATTTGCAGTAGCTGTTACTGTTGCTGTCGCTGCACCTTGCTGTAGCAAGTGCGCAGGCAGATGGAAATTTCAGTAGTTTATTGTCATAGCGCTGCAATAGCAGTGCGCATGCAGGTGGAAATTCTGGTTCCGTAATTCCCGGTCTCATTGACTCTTCATCATTTGAGTATCGCTACATGGTAATGTAAGCATTAACATCCTGTTCATATATATTCGTCAAGGTTTAAAGTTTACTCGCATCAAGTTCACAAATCTAGTCTCCAAAGTCATACACAGAAAGGCGAGTGGTCAATGACACACTCCCACGTAATCATAACATTTTCTTTCTAACATCCCAAGTAAGCACACCACATAGTAAGTAAACAAAGTCTTCCACCAGCGGTCTCATGGAGTTAGGGTATTCATGCCCTATCTACTCCTTTGCCTTTATAGGCTCCAGCATCAGTAGATGTCTGCCATCCTGACCGCCTCGTGGTACTCCAGATCCTCCAGCTGAGGTCTTCTAAGTATTCTTTGGTGGCCTGTAATTACGGCTCTCTGGGTTCATCCAGCATTCGAATTCCCTATGGCCTTCTTCGTGGCAGCACTGACATTCGACTTTGCGGCCTTCGCAGTCGACCCCAGGATGGTCCTTCCCACAACGCTTACAGTAAAAGTGCGCTGGGGCTGTCCGGTGCCTGATGGTAGTATTTAAGTTTAAGTTAAAATCTAGCGGTATAAAGGTTAAGGTACAATTTAATTTAAGAGGTAGGTGTTCTCACCCTTAGGAGGTGGGGATCTCAGAGGCTTAGCATCTATAGCTGGGCCGGTCAACGAAGGACGGGCTCCTTTCCCTTGTTCCCTGGTGACCCTGCTGCCCTTTCTTTTTAAAGAATTCCCTATTAGGGTTTCGGGTCAGCATTCTAAGGTATTTAATATGGTAAATAATCTAAAATGGGATAAGTCCTTACTTTCCCTTCTTTGGGCTTTCGTCTGGAGATGCTCCTCCACCCTCAGACTCTCCCTCAGGGTTCTTCCTTTTTCTTGGCCCCGAGAGTCTCTTCCCGAGTCTGGAGCATCAGCTCCGTCCTCGAGGCAGCCTCAAAACACTCCTGGAATCTCCTTGGTAAGTTCTCACAAAGTTAATTGGTAATGTAGTAAGTAAGAAATTTTTTTTATGGCTTTCATGTTAGCACATGGATGGTAGTGTAGAGGGTAGCACCCATCGCCATCTGGATGCGAAATTATAGTCCTCCCCGAAACTTCTCGACCTTAACGGTCTCTGAGTAATCCACACCGGGGATGAAGTCCAGTGACCAATAATCGAGTGTAATACTCATCCACGGTCAGACCTCCTTGGGTCAATGTTCGAACTCATGGCGCTTCTTCTGTTTAAGATGAGCTGGGTAGTACTTCCTCTCAGTAACTCGACAAAGGCAGCCCACGAAAAGTCGGGCATAGCGAGGTGCTGGTCCTTGACCAACCTCCACCAAGTACTGGCTGCATCCTTCGGATGGAAAGCAGCAATGGCGACCTTTTTGTCGTCCGGTACCTGTGAAGCTTCATACGCTTTCTCATGTTCAACAATGTAACGCTCCAAAGCTACGGGGTCTGGTCCCCTGAATATGTAGATGGTCGGGTCTCGCTAACTGACTTCAGCCAGTTCGTTTCCCTGGGCTGTGGCGGGTGGGCTGGTGCTCCTCAATCTGAGTACCCAGTGTGCAAGAACGGCTGCAACCGTCTCAGCAACTCCTGGATGCCGGGGTCACCGCCTCCACCTCTTCTAGTACCGCGCCCTCTAATTACCAGACATCTGTAGTACAGTATGTCACGTAAATACTCGGTAATTTACCGTACAAACCAATAGATATTAAGTTGCCTTAAGGCTAACCTGTCACCCAATTTGCGTTACTAGACACAATATCTTTCTAAGACGAATCGTCTCGTAACTCCCAAATTTTCCCATAATTTCCCAAGTCCTAAGCTCACTGTCTTAACCTACTTTCTCGTCATCAGAGCGGTACTCCGCTCTGATACCACTTTTGCAACACCCCTCTCAGTAATCACGATATAATCTCTCACGTAGCAATAAATAAAACGTCTCGCAGCAGAAAAAAAAATAACCATTACAAAACTCACTCGGGTGTCACCGGCCGTTACTCGCCCATGCGAGCAACGCAGCCAAACTACACCCAACTTCCAATACAAATAAACTGCTAACCGCAGTGATAACGAGAAACCCCTATACATCACACTAAGTCCATAAACCATAAACATCGACAAGTGAGCGTCTACCCAATCCTGAATACACAACCTTACCATAATACAATTCACCATCTTCATTGCTATACAACATCTCCAAGTGTGGTGACAAAAGTAACACTCAAATTATCCTGTTCCTGCTCTTCAGCTCCGACAATGATCAACAAGCTGTAATGGTGTAGTATCAGCGATAGACGCTGAGTATGCCGGGCCTGGACCCTAATGGTCACTTGTCATTTTAACCATCTTATTATTAGATTGGTTTCATGCTTTTCCTTTTTACAGTTATAATCAAAACTGAAGCATAAATGTATAATATACATAATCAACCATCCAAATATCCATAAACATTTAACCATCCATCCAATCCAAACATTCATTTAATATTCCATACAACATTTATATATCGAACGTATCGAGTAGTAACAATATAATGTACAATGTACATTCGCCGTAGCGTACAGTTTTCATATTTAATTTACCTTAGCCTTGTAGGCTCCGTCCAACCATCAACACACATAAAATAACCACAAGTATAACCAATGAACAAAGCGAAACAACGAGAATAATAAACAAGTATTAAGTCTTGTCCATGGTATTGTTCGCCACTGTATAAGTCTCAATTGTTTTAGTTGTTCAGTTATACCTAGTGACAATGTCTCGTTAAAACGACATGTCTCTAATTACCCATATATTATGGCGTCACCCACGCCAGTAGCCACTCCAACGGTAGAGTCTCCGACCAACGAGCCATTCTAGCTCACGGGAAATTTTCTTGATACTTACGGACCCGTACGCGGACATCCTGGTATCGTTTTTGTGATCACAAGCGCGCACCAAGAGCCACATCCTCTTGGCTTTACTTCCATTCCTTTAATTAATTAATTATACCATCGCATCGCATTACCAAATTTTCGAACACAGCAGACTAAGGTCATTAGTCCAATCCGGAGTCTGTAAACTCGGGATCCAGTGCTAGATACGAGAGCGACGTATAGAAAAGGCCAATGCTCCGTACAGAAGTCTCAGATAATATGTATGTGTTTTTATCATTGTGCTACAACGTTTTACTTACGTTCCTTATATTTCATATAAGATAGCACCATAGCCGCTAGTTCGTTCTATATATATAGGTTCATATATACGAACCAATACTGTTAACTCAACAACAGTAAATAATAAGCAGCTATAAATATACAATTCATGCATATTAATTAACACATTCAGACAAACAATCTTATCATAGATCACACAACAACATACAAGTTATATCAACCAAATCCGAGCCCAAGGAGCAACCTTAGGACAACTCGGATCAAACCCCTTTACATACCGTTCACCCTGACTGTATTACGGTGGAGTATGAATCAGCAAGATCCTATGCTCCGTGTAGTCCGTTAGCTCGTCAAGCGTCCTTGTCAGAAGTATACTCTAAACGGTAATAAAACTATAAGTCAGTCTCCATGACTAACTACATCTGGTATTTCCGAATTATAAGTAACCCCGACAGTTCACCCCTGTTTTCTACAGTTGTTTGTTACAGGTTTTTCTAAAACAGTCGGCTTTGTTACTTAAAACGCGTACGTCAAAACTATTTCAACTGTTAAGTTTAATTCCTTATATTTCTTTTAATCTTATCCACATCTAGTTTAGGTACGTAACCTATAGTTACATGTATGCATGCATTCTTATATTATATATTTTTTTCCATCATCCATTATAATTCTTTGTATTTCATTACCCATTATCTTAGCAAAATTCATAGCCTATAGTTTGTAACTATATTTTTTCCAAATAACCACCACCATTAAATCATAAGGTTTTCAACCAAAATATATTTATCCACCTTATATACATTATTCTTGTGTATGTATATATTTTTACCACGTAGGTAATTCTCATGAGTTTCATAAACTCTTGTATTTAATGTTACATTTTATCATCTTTTATTGGATGATTATTCCCATTAGTTGTATTAGATTATACAACTTATATTAAGATTATTATCCTAATATCATGTAACATCTTATGTTGTATAATTACAACTCCTAAGGTTTATTCCATAAACACCTTAGTTTATAAATCTCATTTATCTATAGTTTGTCACATATTTTATGTGAGTACCCTTCCTTATATTAATTCCATCTAAACCATATCATTGTCATAACATTTATAACATTATAGACCTTAGTCTAAAATTCATCTTTCAACTCTTATTAACTCAGTATAGCCCTTAACTTAATTTAAATTCCGTTTTGACCACATAACATTATGTAATGTTATACCATATACTAATATCATACTATGTGATATTTTTATTCCCTTTAACTTATAACCTATAGTTTTTATACAAACTATTTATTATTGCCTCTTAGGCACCATAAGAAAATCTTATTCTTTTCCATAAACCATAGTTTCCTTTATTTACAAAATCACCCCTTTCTTTTTACCCATGTTATATACCATTTAATATAACATTTCTAACTTATAAAAGAGTATAACCTATGATTAATTTTTGTAAATTCCGAACAGCCCTTATGCTATTCTATAATTGCCATTTGGCCCTATTTATAACATATAGTTCTTCCATATCATTAAAACCATATTTTATACACTATCTTAATAAATTCTCTTAATAATTCTAAAAAATCTCCAAATTTCACCAAAGGTTATAAATTTCCTTATTAACCCATATACTTTCAATATTTACCATTCCACCATCTATTTTTCTCCAAAGTGTCATAAAGACATTATAACTATATATTATACATATATAGTTCATTTTAATTCCAAAATCCACCAAATAAATTCCTAATAGCCCATGGGTGTTAAAAAAAAATACCATTGTACACCCTTTATTTTCGGTAATAACATATTTACCACATATGTCTTGAAAATATTACCTTAAGATACTTATCTTATTATAACACCTTAAATAAGTTATTTAACTTATCTAATTTGGTCAAAACCTAGCATATGGTCAAGGTTGACCACCTTAATATTTCCTTGACCACCAATTCCTTATAATTACGGTTTAGTACCCAAACTTTCTAAAATTCACCATTTAACCCCAAAACTTTATAAAATCTTATAAACTTTATTTTAACTCCTTTTTTAACTCTAATTTTCGGCCTTTTATTAAAGCCCCCAAATTTAATTTAATTACATCTAAGACCCACTTCTTTCGGTAATAATAGAATCTCACCTAAACTTAAATAAAAACTTGTAAATGCATAAATAAAATGGCCTAAAATACATGGCCTTATTACAAACATTTGCTCACAAAATAAATTACACATAATGTCCCAAAATACATATACATTTTCGGCCTCACCATAGATTCTTTTTTAATTACCAAACTTCCACATAATGTCTTAAATTTGACACTTATGCTTGTTTAATTAGTTATAAAATTTATTAAACCATTCCTTAAACATTTTAAGGTCAAACAAGACCTTATTTCACCTCTTCACTCACGGCAATTAATTAGGAATAGCTTAAACTTGTATTAATGTAACAAGTTAAGGTTTTAAGTAATTTATACCTTGATTTAACCTAGATAGAACCTTGTTTGGTTCGGCCACCTTAAGTAGAAATTCTCCACAGCTTGTTTTACATGTTTTCAAACAGAAACCAAGGCATAGTTAGTCTCCAAGCAAGATCTAACCATAAGGAATAATTTATGTAAGATTTAAGGCAAAAATCACCTTAAAAATGCAAGGAGAGTTCAAGATGGTTTCGGCCTGAATCAAACACACCACAAGGTGTTAGATCTACTATATTGACATAGGAAATAGCTAGATCACGAGAAGATGCCTTGTTATTAGGTTTTACCTTGGAAAAATGCCTTAAAAGAGGGTATTTCCTTTGGATCTCGGCCACTCTTGCTCCAAATGGCTAACCAACAGATTCCACATGAAAAGGAGAAGAAGATGAGGCTATGACCAAAGTTTTACAGCCGAACTTGAAGGGAATCAAAAGTTATGAGCTTAAAGCACATTTTTACCTTAAATGGTCAAGACTTGAACTTCCCTCCTTAGATCTGGTTATGTACGAAACCAACACTTCCTTTAACCTAAAAATCACTCTACATAGATGTATAGAAAAGGTTGGAGTGTAGATCAATCGTAAAAGGAGAGAAAGATGAAGACAATGGGCATTTTTATGCCTTAAGAGCTTACCTAGAGCTTGAGATCTCATCAATGTTGCTTGGGAACCTTACCTACGGTGGAGGGGAGCCAAAGAGAGCTCAAGGAGTGAGCCATCTCGGCTGAAGAGGAAGGAATGAAGGAAATGACCTAAATTAAGCTTAAAGCACATTTTTGCATTTTTTTATGATTTTGTTGCTTTGATGACTCATCAAGTCTGATTGGGCTTGAATAATTGGAGCTAATTCAGTGGAGACACACAAGAGGACATCCGTGTATGATAGGAGAAGGTGGTGAATTATTTGATTCCAATTTGAATAAAAAATGGACAAATAATGTTACTTTAAGCTATTATTGAATAAGTGACTCATCTCCTTTGTCTTCTTCTTGTTTGGAGCTTGTATCAGCTGTGTAATAAGGGAAAGGAGAAGCTCTCCAACGGCTGCACTCACATGGGGGAAGCAAAAGGTGAGACAAGTTTTGTTTTATTAGGTAAAGTTTGTCTTTTTTTGTTATTTTATGTAAAAGTAAGAGCATATATTTAATTGTCACATGTCTCTTGTCTCTTGGTCTGTTAAGAGACTTAATTATCTGATTTCATGTAGTCCATTTCGTGGTCAATGGTCAACATTGACCAACTTAGTCAATGTTGACCCAAACGGGCCCCACTTTAGGGTTTATTAATATTTTAATATTAAATTTGTAAAAATTCGTAAATTTCTGGAATTAAATTCTGAATATCATATAATATGATATTTTATTATATTTAAAGGTATTTATAACCTTTTAGCCCAATTCAAACCAATTTAGAAGGCGATTACACAAAAACGTGCTTTAAGGAGTTTTAGTGCACATTTTGTGTCACAAGGTGTTTCTGGGCTTGGTTTCCTTTGACAACGGTTTTGTTGTCTTCCTTACATGATATTTGATCATGGTATTCAATTTTATATCATTTAGAGGTCATTTTATTTTTAAGGTTTTCCTAGAGCACCTTTTGCTCTTTTTGACCTTGAAGCATGTAAATGCTTTTTCTTTGTGTTGGTGTGTTGTCCAACGGTTATAATATGTTTAGTAATGTGTTAATATACTTAGGACAAATTTTTAGGTCCTAGGTAATTCCTTTGGGTATTTATTTACCCTTAACAGTCAAAGGGTGCAACATCTCGTTTTGTGTTGACCGCTTTTGATCTCAGTTGACTTTTAAGGCATGTTTAGACCTTAATTAATGTGATTAAATATTTAATCCATGTTTTATAAGTTTGGGGTATTTCATTACGTCTTCCCGTATTCCCACTAGATTAATAACCGCACGAGTACAATACCAAAACACTCAATCCTACAGAGTGTAGAGGCGTAAACCCCCAGCAGTTAATATCTAATGAGTCAAACAGATAAGATGAACGAATCATCATGTGAGTTGTACATTTCAAGTCCATTAGTTATCATAACTTTGTTCCTTGCTTAAGGTATCTGCTAGTATATTAGCTTGTCCCTCATCATTGCGTTGTCACACGTTTATGTTCACATCATCTGGTAGGTTCCTCTGGATTGCAAAAATTTCTCGATCCTTATGAGGGTTCTACATATTATTCGTCCATAATGGTTTTTCCCCGTTTATATCCTTGTCATTCACATTCTTGAAAGGTTTCCTTGTCTTCATTGTATACTGTCTACTGCTCTCTGTTGAAAGTTCTTGGTTTCTCTAGCCCATTGGTTTAACTGCGGCTCTTCTCGTCCATCTTCTAGGTAATCTGCATCATTGTCCTTAGTACGGAGTTGACTACTTCTCGTGTTCCTAACACTACTTGTCTACATACATGGGGTACCATAATGATACAATACTACTTACCCGACTAACTCATAAATAAGTCTGTCAGGCCCACATGCTCCTATCGGAGTGCGGTCGTCCCACGTCTCGTTTTGTAAACTGGTAATGTCCGTCACACGGTTATTGTGAAGTATTCTGTTGTCAAATCTCCCTTTTTGATGGATGTCTTTTTAGTTGTTTATTAGTTCCTATTATCGGTTATCTTGCTGTAAATGCTATTGCCCTAGTGGCATGGTATAAGTAAAATCCGTGTTACATTTAGCAAAATTGGTTCTCCTTTCTCGATCTCATTGAGTACAACACATATTCCTTTTCTCCCTGTTTAATCATGATCACATCTCATCCATAGTCCGTATTCGTTCCCTCATCCGTTTAATTGGATATATTGCAGATTGCATAATAGCTTGAGAAACTTGGCTCTCACTTCCCACCACCTCACTGACGGTGGTGCATCTGCAAAGGGTATTCTCTTTCACATAAGGTTATGCTTGTCCATAAGGACTAAACATTCATCACTATTAGTGATTAGCATTAAATACGGGTATACACTTATGGTATTTGGCTAATAAGCCATGTCTGAAAATTCTCAAACAATTAAACTGGTGTGGTTTACAATTATAGTGGCTGTATAATTTCTTTTGTTGCAGTAGTTAGACCAACGGTCTTTCCGAGGTTTCATAGGTTTCTAATCTTAAGGTTTGTATGAAAACTAGTATGAAAATTTTGGTATATAATAAGAGATTAAAATTTAGTGGTAGTTGCAGCTGCAGCACTTGCTATGGCAAGTGCGCAAGGCAAATGGAAATTTCAGTAGTTTGATTGTCATAGTGCTTGCAATAGCAAGTGCGCCATGCAGGTGGAAATATTGGTTCAGTAATTACCGATCTCACTGACTTTTTCGTCGTTGAGTATGAGCTACATGATAATGTAAGCATTAACAATCTGTTCATATATGTCTGATCCGTCAAGGTTCCAAGGTCACTCGTATCGAGTCCACATAACTAGTCTCAAAAGTCATACACAAAAAGGCGAGTGGTCACTGGCACACTCGCATATATTTACAACATATTTCTTTCACCATTCAACACTAAGTATATAACAAAATAAGCAAAAGTCTTCCACCAGCGGTCTCACGGAGTTCTGGGTACTCATGCCCTATCGACTCCCTTCCCTCTCTGGGCTCCAGCATCAGTAGATGTCTGGCCCTCCTGACCGCCTCGTGGTCCTTGATAAAGTGTGAAACATATAGGCTTTTAAAGGCTTAATTACCTTATAATCTGCTACAATTTAAGCAATGTTTCCCACTTATTCTGTGTTTTTCCTAAGATTGATGTTTTGATATGAACTGATGCACTTTATATGTTAAATATAGGAAAAAACCCAGGGAAATGAAGATTTTACATCATAAGGATTGCAACACAACAAACGGGGAACAAATCAGGAAAAGAGACACAAACATTGGTCACATCCGGGTCAACTTAGCCGGACGCCGAACTGGACGTCTCTTGTCCTGATCTATGTCCGACCCAAGACAGCCGGACGTGACCCAAGATTCAGCTCCAAAAGCTCTGTGTCTTGTCCGGATCCGGACACAGATCCGGACATATCCGAGAGTTTCAGATCTAAAAGTTCTGAGTCACGTTCGGATCCGGACACAGATCCAGACGTCACACAGAGATGAAAAATAAAAATGCAATCGCGCTGATAATTGGGCTTTCGGCGCAATTATCAGCCGAAAGCAATTAAGCCCATACCTCAACGATTATTGATACAGACCCATGCTCAATTAATGACGAGCTACCAAACTTGCACAACATTTGTTTCATCCCTAAGCCTATATAAACCCAGCTTCAGCCTTCATTTCAAATCGTCCCAGACTCTCAAAGTCTAAGCATTACACAGTCCTCTCTTCTCCCTCCATATCATCCTCTCATCCACGATAAACCATTCACCTCCATTCACAAAACTTCCTCCGTAACTCTTCCCCTCACTCACAGACAGAACCCTGCTCACGGTACTCCATTTAGCCGAGTCCGGATTAATGTCCGGATCCGGACAGCACCAGGAGAACGCGTCCGGATCTACGTCCTACCCAAGATAGCCGGACAAGACTCAGATGTGTGTGGAATTTGCAGAATCGTCCACGGCTTCTAAAATCAGTTTTTCTGCTAAATCCCTCTATCCTTATGCTGTTTATATTGAGCATTGTTATTTTGTCCATGGCTGAGTAGTCGCTTTTAATTTCGGTTTACTATGTATCTCTAGAATAATTATTTCCGAACCTTCGTGATTTTCTGCAGTACAATAGAATAAAGTTCTTTTCCCTTATGAATTCCTAGACTTGTTAATCTGATCAATTAAATGAGTCTATCAGTTTGTTAGCTTATAAGTGAGAACTGCGGCTATCAATTGACTACAGGGAAAGAACCAGTTAGTATAGAGATGATAATTCCTCTAAAACACTAGCTGACCATTAATCTAGACTACACTTAAAGCAATTAGTAAACAGTGGATTTATAACGAGAGTTAGGATTCGGTCTTTGCTAATTAGAATTCGTGGAGCGGGAAACCGAATACGAGTTATCCTTATTCTAGGGTTTTATTCATAATACTGTAGAAATCACTTAGGGGAAGAAATTGAAATATAGAGAAAAGTAGTAAACCGGAATTTCCCTTATCAAACAAAATCAAAACAATTATTTACCTGTTATTTATTGCTCATTGAACTCCTTTACAATATTCACCATCACATACAAAAACCCCCAATTTCCTGTTATTTTTATATTATTCTTGTTTGTGTGTAAGTAGAAATTAAACAAGTCGCTGCCTCCTTGGATTCGATACTCAGGGAATACTCCGAGATTTAAAACTTGCTATAATCGACCGGTGCACTTGCCGTTAGGTTAAACCCCCCAACAACAATTTACCGTTAGGTTTTACCCCAACAAGTTTTTGGCGCCGTTGCCGGGGAGGCACGGTTGCTTAGTTTAATTTTTATATTGGTGTTTTAATTTTTTTATATTGTTTTGTTTTTGCTTTTTAGTTTAGTTTATTTTGTGTTTTGTTTTATTTTATTTTCCTTTGTTTATTTTCTTAGCTTTGTGCAATTGTCTCTTATTTTTGTTCCAGTATTATTTTGGTTTAACTTGATTGAGTTTACTTTTACACCTACTGTCAGTTATCTGATTTTGGTTTATGGTTAAAACTCGTTCTGAAGGAACCCTGAATTCGAAATTGAACCAGAAATAGACAGAGTAACAAAAAGGATTCGAAAAAGGTTAGTGCTGGATCCTCCAATTGAGCAGGAAGTGCCTCCAAAAGATTCACCAGCAGAGGAGATTGTTTCTGAGTTACTAGTTGAAGAAGAAATTCTAAACAACCTCTCAAGAACCAATATGGAGAATTCGGAGAGGCACATGAGGGATTATACCCGCCCAAGCGTCGAAGGGCTTTTTTCACCGATAGTAATTCCTGCGTCCGACTGGAGTGCAGTGGCGGTTCAAGACACACTATGTTACTATGGTCATGAACGCACCCCAGTTCAGCGGGACAATCACCGACGATCCCAATGTCCATCTCACCACTTTCCTGAGATTGGTAGGAGCATGCTCTACACAAGCTTCACAAGAGGTTGCTAGATTGACTCTCTTCCCATTCTCCCTGAGGGATAGAGCTGCAGAATGGTTAAACTCATTAACGCCCAACAGTATCACTACCTGGACGGAGTTAGCAAATGTATTCTTGGTGAAGTATTTCCCTCCTTCTCGAATGCTGACTATGAGAGGAGAGATTACCAACTTCAAGCAGTTCACCGGTGAGACATTATCTGAGGCTTGGGAGCGTTTCAAAGGGATTATGTGCAGAGTACCACACCATGGCTTGGGAGAGGAGGTAATTTTACAGTCCTTTTACAAAGATTTGGATCATTCAAGCCGTTTGTTGGTAGATACTTGTGCAGGAGGAAGCCTCATGGAGTTACCAATAGCTAGAATCAAGGAATTGTTGGAGACCATTACCAATGCATCCAATCAGTGGGGAGGTACTAGGACATCTTCTGAGGTTCCCCTAAGGAAGACCGCTGGAATCTATGAGGTATATTCGAACACTCTTTTAGCTGCTAGAATGGATAGCATGTCTAAGCAATTCGAGAAGATGTGTGCAATGATGAACCCTCAGTCAAGTGCAGCTGTTGTGACCGATTCTTTCCCACAGTGTGAGTATTATGGTAGAAGTTCCAACATGTGTCAGTGTACTTCTCAGCAAAATGAAGAGGTAAACTATCTGGGAAACAGGCAAGAGAACTTCTACAACAATCAAAACAATCAAGGATATCAACAGCAGAGGTTCCAGGGAAATAACTACAGTCAGAGGCCTCCACAGCAGAACACTCAGCATTTTCAGAGACCTCATCAGAATCAATAAATGCAGAACCAGCAGGCACAAAAAACACCCAGCTGGTGTGAGTTCAAGTTTGGAGGATATGATGCGGGAGTTTATCTTGTCGACCAATAGGAAACTCGAACAACAAGAGAACACAAACCATGAGAACAAGACATTCATCTTGGAGCAAAGAGCTTTCAACAAACATATTGAGACTCAGATTGCCCAACAGAATGAAAAATTTTCTGATAGACCTGTAGGGGCTCCACCTAGCCAGCCAGAAAAGAATCCTCGCGAGTATGCTAAAGCTGTTTTTGTTGTGGAAGAAGATACTCCACTTGTCGCTGCAATTTTACCTGTATAACAAGAGGTTAAGGACTCCAGTAAAGTTTTTGAAAAACCCAAGGAGAAGGAGTCTCCCTGAAACCCAACCTTCTTACTCTTCTGTTTCCAATTGTAAATTTAAAGAACCTATTCCTTTTCCTGACAGGTTAAAGAAAAGGGACCTTGATGAACAGCTTGGAAAATTTCTTAAAAATTTTAAGAAATTAACTAAAGATAATCCTTTTTGCTGATATGCTTAAGTTAATGCCAAATTATGCTACACTAGTGGATGATATTTTGGCTAACAAATGTCTGTTGCAGGAAAAAGAAACAGCGAAGAGGGTAACTACTAGGAGTAGAAAAGGTAAAGCTACTGAGCCTCAGGTGGTGAGCATAGAGCAACCGGTGCTAGAGAATGAGCAAAATTGTGAAGCTACCAAATCTCCTTCACCTACACCACCTATAGTTGAAGTTGCTCCTCCAGTTCCATTTCCAAATAAAACCAAGCGTTCCAAGGAGGATAGTAAGTTTGATAAGTTTCTTACTTTACTTCGTCAACTATCTGTTGATATCCCTTTTGTGGATTTAGTTACGAAGGTGCCTAACTATACCAAGTATTTAAGAAAGCTTTTATCTAATAAGGCAAAGTTAGTTGAGACAGGAACTATTCAGCTCACAAAGACTTGTTCAACGATTATACAGAAGCGCTTACCAGAAAAATGCAAAGATCCTGGAAGCTTCACAATTCCATGTAGAATAGGAGACATTGACTTCAATCACTGTCTTGCTGATTTAGGAGCGTCGATTAGTCTCATGCCATACACTTTATTTGAGAAGCTTGTAAGTGGAGACTTACAGCCTACACGAATGACGCTTCAGCTGGCAGATCGCTCGATGGTTTACCCTTGTGGAATTGCAAATGATGTGATGGTTAAGGTGGAGCATCTGTATTTCCCCTGCGACTTTGTCGTACTCGACATGGCTGCAGATCCGACGGTCCCTATTATCCTGGAAGACCCTTCCTAGCAACAGCCGACGCTCGAATCGAAGTTGCTCATGGTACGATCACTTTGAATGCAGAAGGTGAGTAGCTACTGTTTTATGCTGGTAGGTCTTCTAAAAACGTTTTGGAAGCTTCTCGGAGTTCGTGTCACCAGGTTTCAAAGACGGCTCAATCTTCTGGAATCTCCAGAGAAAACAAAAACCAAGGTCTAGCCAAAGACCGAAAAGATGGGCAGCTTGGTGGGAGGCAACCCACCAGTAAAAAAATCTCCTCTCTACTTTATTTTTACACTTCCTATTACTTGATTTAATTTTCTTTTATTGAGAATTTTCACTATTTTACTGCAAGAGACCCGACTCCCCTATTTCAATAAATAACTCTGCCTGTCTCCACTTGAGTTCTTCTGGTTTTGCAGATTCAATCTTTCAGGTACTTCATTCTAATGCTAAACTGAACTCAAGTGTGAGGCAATATCATGGCAATGTTCACCACAGATCAGGGAGTCCTTTAAAACTCTTGCTTTTTCATTTCTACATTTCTTGTGTGTTGGTTTATTTGTTTAATTATTTTTGGAAATTTTTATTTAATGAGGTGTTTTAGATTATTGGTTTTTTCAATTTAATTTAATATATATATATAAAAAAACGTTTCAACGCGTCCGGCTAAACTTAACCGGACGCAAAAGCGGACACTCACAAATTTAACCGCGTCGGATCCGGACGCCTCATCCGGACGAGACTAAAACTCGCGCCCGATTTTCTTCTTCTTCTCTTCTTTCTTCTCTGTATTCTTCTTTTCTTCTTCGTTCTTACTCTTCTTCGCCCCGACAAACTCAACCCAGAAAACACAAACTCCATTATTCTCACTTCATTCTCCCTCCATTTTCGCACCACCACCACCGTTGCCAGCACCGGAACTCCACCGCGAACCACCGCCCAAACGCCCGCCCCTCTTCCTTTCTCCTTCGCAAACCGAAACCACTACACAGAAACAGGTTTTTTGATTTTTTAACCCTTTCGATTTCATTTCTGTAAATTAGAGTAGATTAGGTAGTATATTGAAGTTTATGATGTTGATTTGTGGTCGAAATGAGAATACGTGAAGTTGTGTGCGAAGATTGGGACCTTTTTGGTTGAATATGTGTGTGTTTGAAACTCTGTCGCGATGCAAAAATTTTTTTTAGGGTTTATATGTCCGTCCGGATCTGCGTCCGGCTAAGTTGACCCGGACGTGGATCCGGACATGTTGAAATTTTCCAAATTTCTGAAATTAGTTTCTAGGTTAATGTTCTGTTGTTTAATGATATTGTTTGCTATGTTTGGCTGTTTTAATGCCTTGATACTCATAAATTAACTGTGTGCAAGAATGTGTTCAAATATAACTTACTACTCGATCGGTTTCGGGTTTTGGTGTGTCTTTTGCTTCTCTTTCTTGTTGTTTAGATTTCTTACTGCTTTTGTTTATCATTTAGATGGCTCGCACTAGAGGAGGTTCTACACAGACGGGTTCTTCTTCGAGGAACCCATGACCCAACGACCAGTCTGAGCCAGCCGCTGCCCCACTACGTGCTGACGAATTCAGATCTGCTAGAGCCCAGGCTTGGTACGATCAGGGCGGGGCCTTCGTCATTGAGAGGCGCATCAACGAAGATGCATCAGCTGCCTCCGGGCTTACTGACATATTTGAGGGGCTTGGCGCCACCAGCATCTTGCGCATGGGCATAGGTGTCTTCTCTCCGGAGCTGGTACGAGAGTTTTACGCCAATGCTGTGGCGTCAGACACGACACACATCATTACCTCCTACGTGCGCCAGTTCCAGTGGAGGTAACCCCTGAGACTTTTGCTACTCTTCTATTCCTCCCGGACAATGCCGATACCTATTTAGATAGGAGGATGCACTTAGGCAGAGATAAGTCTAGAGTGTGTAGGAGGTCGAGGAGTAGGGAGTACTACTCGCCGACGGGGTGAGGAACTTAAGACTGTACTTCCATATGCCCTCCTTCCCTCCCTTCCCAGAGGACCCTTGCTGAGATCCTTAGTCATCAGATCCGGCCTCAGGCTGGAAATGATGCTTCTGACGAGGATTGTGTTCTCCTCGATTACCTCCTGGCCTCACCACATCCACCAGCTCAGCAGATCTCGTTTCCTTTCATCATGTTTAGGCAGCTGCATAAGGTGGTGACTTATCTGTGGACGAAGAAGAAGAAGATCACCCATATCTTTCCCATGTTTCTCTACCATCTTCTTCTCTCCACACTGCCCGAGGAGATCTTCACCGGTCTCGACGTGAGGGAGGGAGAGACACCCATCTCCATTTCGACCTTCAGGAGATGGGGCTTCTTACGCCTCGATGACGGCAGCTGGGTGAGGGGCAGCTCAGGTCTAGGATCCACAGGCACCTCTGCGAGTTCCAGCTCTGCTCCGACGGCCACTGCTACCATGGCACCCCCTACGCCCCCAGTGATGAGCATCCCACCAGAGATGCAGACTATGATGGACGCCCTACTCCAGCAGCAGCAGAGGATGGAGCAGCGCTTTGGGGGTATGGAGCAGCAGTTCGGGGATGTCCAGCAGCGCCAGGTGCGCATGGAGGGACACATAGATGACATCCGCCAGACGCAGGAGCACCTCCAGGTAGAGCAGACTTCTATCCGCGATGCACAGACTATGCTCGCAGGGCGCATGGAGCGCAGTGATGCTTTGTAGAGGGAGACAGCCGCTCATCAGACCCAGACCACCCAGATCTTATAGATGCTCATGGCCCAGATGAGACCTCCGCCACCACCACCGCCTCAGTGACCGCCATCCTATCTTTACTGCTTTCTTTTATTTTGTTTGTTTGTCTGTACTTTTCTTTTTCTTTGATTCATTTTACTTTTGTTTATTAAAACTAACAGTTTAACACGGGACTAACAGGTGAAGTGATGGTGTTATATTTGGCAGTGCTCAAATTCTGAATTGCTAAGTTTCTTGTTTCTCTGAGCAGTACAGCATTCGTCACTGATTTATTTGCATGTCCTATCTACTGCGAAACGAATGGCTTGGGAAACTCGCAACTTTTACTCGGCACAACACGCATACGGTCTGTGACTCACGAGGAATATCTCGAACCCTGCAAAACTTCAAGTGCGAGGAAGAACATCTTCCTCCATCTATAACACCAGGGGAGTCTCAGTTCCTAATTTAACTTATTGATGTTCACCTTTCTTGCGTTGAGGGTTAATTATTGCATATACATCTATTATGAGTATCGCATGTTTTGAAAGCTCTTTTCACTGCTTTTCTTCTATGACCAATAAGGACATTGCTCCTCTTAAGTGTGAGGAAGGAAAGATCTTTCCCTGAAAACATGCTAGATGTTCTTAATGCCACACTTGCTTTTTGCTGCTCTAATGCCTGTGCACACCGAGTGAAATTAAACCAAGTGAAAACCGTAGGAATATTTTTGCTTGATGAGGTTTGTATAAGTAATTTTATTTTATTTAAAATCCTCTCTTTTCACTAAAATCTGGTAGATTGGCTAGTTGTGGAAACCAGATTATTTTAGCTTGGGATTTTGGAAATGAAGTGAATGTTTGGAATGAAAAGGATAAGGCAAGGTACTCCACTGATCAAAAATTTTTTCCTAACAATAGCAGGTCTCGTCTATCCGGTTATTAAGTCTTAAGGGTGCCTTAACACCTATCTACCTAAGGTCTCGGGATCTGGGATAGTTGGCCCCCCAACACCATCTCAAGGATAGAGAGAAAAGTCTGGGTTACGGAATAACTCTGCAAGATCTCAAATATTAGTCTTTTTATACATAACTCTTAAAGATAAATGCTTTCGCTTACAAAAGAGATAGTTGCAGTTAAAATTATACTTTTGATCATGAGTGCGTGGTGTTGAAAGGTATTGCGGAATAAGGCATTACTTCACACCCCTTGTCATCCAAAGGTTAGAGGAATGTAAATTGGTGGAAAGTCCCAAGCTAAGTTAACTTGTTTTCTACAATCCAGTTTCTCTATGCTTTTACAAAATTGTTCTTCTTTCACTGTTTGTGAAAACCGACATCTAAAGAGCAAGATTATTCTTTCATTTATCACTTTGTTTGATTTCACCCTGCACTTGTTTAATTTTGAGATTATTTGTCGGTTTTAGAGATATTCTTATTCCTTATATTTGCTTGAGGACAAGCAAAAGCTTAAGTGTGAGGAATATGATAAGTGTGAAACATGTAGGCTTTTAAAGGCATAATTACCTTATAATCTGCTACAATTTAAGCAATGTTTCCCACTTATTCTGTGTTTTCCTAAGATTGATGTTTTGATATGAACTGATGCACTTTATATGTTAAATATAGGAAAAACCTGGAAAATGAAGATTTTACATCATAAGGATTGCAACGCAACAAACGGGGAACAAAATCAGTAAAAGAGACACAAACATTGGTCACGTCCGGGTTAACTTAGCCGGACGCCGAACCGGACGTCTCTTGTCCGGATCTATGTCCGACCCAAGACAGCCGGAAGTGACCCGAGATTCAGCTCCAAAAGCTCTATGTCTTGTCCGGATCCGGACACAGATCCGAACATATCCCGAGTTTCAGATCTAAAAGTTCTGAGTCACATCCGGATCCGGACACAGATCCGGACGTCACACAGAGATGAAAAATAAAAATGCAATCGCGCTGATAATTGGGCTTTCGGCGCAATTATCAGCCGAAAGCAATTAAGCCCATACCTCAACGATTATTGATACAGACCCATGCTCAATTTATGACGAGATACCAAACTTGCACTAACATTTGTTTCATCCCTAAGAGTATATTAACCAGCTTCAGCCTTCATTTCAAATCGTCCCAGACTCTCAGAGTCTAAGCATTACACAGTCCTCTCTTCTCCCTCCATATCATCCTCTCATCCACGATAAACCATTCACCTCCATTCACAAAACTTCCTCCGTAACTCTTCCCCCCCACTCACAGACAGAACCCTGCTCACGGTACTCCATTTAGCCGAGTCCGGATTAATGTCCAGATCCGGACAGCACCAGGAGAATGCGTCCGGATCTACGTCCTACCCAAGATAGCCGGACAAGACTCAAATGTGTGTGGAATTTGCAGAATCGTCCACGGCTTCTAAAATCAGTTTTTTCTGCTAAATCCCTCTATCCTTATGCTGTTTATATTGAGCATTGTTATTTTGTCCATGGCTGAGCAGTCGCTTTTAATTTCGGTTTACTATGTATCTCTAGAATAATTATTTCTGAACCTTCGTGATTTTCTGCAGTACAATAGAATAAAGTTCTTTTCCCTTATGAATTCCTAGACTTGTTAATCTGATCAATAAATGAGTCTATCAGTTTGTTAGCTTATAAGTGAGAACTTGATAAGTGTCCAAATGAGCATGTTTTATAGGTGTATTTCATATATTATATTAGCACTTTTGTTGCTCATTTCTCCACTTTGGTTAGTTTTCCTCTAAATTATGTTTATTGATTATCTCACAAATTTATTGGTGAAACATGAGGAAAACCAAGCTAAGAGCAAAGTACACGAAGAGACGAACGCGTGGGCGAAAACGGGGATCAAATCGGAGCTAAAACGAACATTTTAGAGGCAAAAGACCCTTGGTCCGAACCAGTGTCCGGATCACCTGGCCCGGACGAAGACTCGCCAGCGCACCGAGAAGAAATTGACATATCCGGACCAGTCTGGTCTGGACGGTGGTCCAGACATGTCGATCTTGCCAGCATACAGGGCGCAACAGCAGCGTGTGAAGAGATAAAATCATTATCTCTTCACACGTTAACACCACCGCCTTACCTCCCCCTTTTACCTATATTTCTCTATAAATACACCTCCAAACCTCCATTAATCCATATCTCATTCCACCCCAAACTTATGTCATTTTCCTTCCATAAAAATACCATAAAACTCTCCAAAAATCATACATCTCATCCACATAAATTCCATACAACACCTCATTTCATAAAAACATTCCATTTCCATACCGTTGTTCTGTCCAACCTCTGCCCAAATATTAGTAGTCAAGATAGTGGAGCTGAATTAATTATCTTCCCCAGATTATTTCTTTTACTTCTTATTCCGTCTTTTTATTATGTTGGGCTAGGAGGATTTACTCCGGGCGAAGGTTTAGCCGTAATTTGTTTAATTATGTAATCTATATTTCTACAGGTTAAAATAAATACAGTTTGTTACGATTAAAGTTTTTATCTCTTGCCTTTTTAATAAATTTTATGAATTTATTAAAATGCTTTACAAAATCTGTTTTAATCTGATCGGTGATAAATAGACAGGTTAATTAAGCCGTAAATCTGGAGAAAGCTTATTATGATTTAATAAGTTAGTATTTTCAGATGCAAATATAATTCCACTTATCTTTTTGCTTGTCCTCAGCAAAACCATGTACCTAAGTAAGTAGGGAATGCTCAATATTAACAAATATTATTATGAAGGGTAGGATAAAGAGGTGAACAGTACATGATCTTTAAATTTTTTCGAGGAGTGTGTAAAATCAACTGCTGGTGGCATAGGTGTGCTCAGGGTAAAAATAAAATATAGAGTTTTGGGGTATGATCCGGAGAGTACTTCAATGCTTCTCAGTTAAGGTGACTTTGAGAACTTTTACCACGGCCAACTTCTCTCAAGAATGGGCATTGAGGAGAAAACAAAAGGAAAAATAGATTCATGCATTTTGTTTCACTTTTGAATAAGAGATGAGAAGATAATATTTAAGCATCAAGCTTTTGTATTTAAGAACACTCAATTCTCTTTGTTGATTACCAATGGTGTCTTGCGAGTCCCTTGCTTATTATTTTATTTTTTTTTTAAAGAGAAGCACCCCTTAGCAATCCCTAAGGGAGAAGACAAAAAGACCCCGCTGAGCAATAAAAATCCAACCATTGCAGATCATTTGGTCACACCGCATAAAAATGCTCCTCAAAAGTAATCAAATGAAAATTTTTAAATTTTGTACCATTTGTACCATTTATCCCACAATTCATAATAGTATTTATTCATTAAGAGAACAACCTACATTAGCAGGGTCCATAATTTTAATTTTTTAACACATGCAAGATAAGCAGAGATATTTAAACATTTTAAGCACAAAATGTCTCCGAAAAGGGCTCTCCCCCACACTAAAGTGCAAGCAATGCCCTCATTGTGTAGAGGGAATTAATTTAATAGGGCACACAGAAAAAGGGAAAGAGTGTACTCCCCAAATTCGTAGTAGAGTGGTAGAGCTCCCCCCCACTTGAGTGCAGCTGTGGAATGGCATGAAATGTACCTGTAAAGAATATTCTACACAGCCAGAAGAACTCAAGTAAAACCTGCATTTTATTATAACATAGAAAAGTGAAATATAGTACAAAAAATAAAACAACATTAGATGAAAGGAAAGACAAAAGATAGATAGTGGGTTGCCTCCCACCAAGCTGCCCGGGTTTAACGTCTCTAGCTAGACGCATGTTCTTCATTATCCCAGATCATAAATGAAAGTTGACAATGGTAGTACCGGGAATAGGAAATTGGCAATAAGTAGGACCGAACCACCTGGATCAAAACAAAGTATTACTGCAACAATTAAAGTAGGAAAAGACGAACTCCACAAAACCTGGTTTTGAAGGAGGTGTTTGCTGCAATTAATATTGTATTGTAAACCGGGTGATGGTTGTATTGCTTCCTCAAACTGGAGAATGTAAACATTCTCCTTCTGTTGTTTAGCCATATGGAGGCAATATGGTGGTGGTGGTGCTTGCTCAGAGTCGAGGATGTAAGTGTCCTCCCTGGAACGAAAATGAAGGTGGAAGTGGGCTTCAATGGGTGGGTTGGGTGGGCATTATTTTTCTTTGAAGAAGGGCCCAGATTTTCAATGGATGACCCTTGGTGTGAGGATCAAAGTTGGATGGCTCTTCCTCCTCAAATTTGAGGCCGTATATTTCCTCATCTTTTTGAAGAGGCTCATAGGAAGAG